>PDGT01000004.1:9327262-9645043 GCA_003671415.1 Megathymus violae | reverse complement strand
CACGGCCGTAAAGTAGACTTAGGTGAACAATAACACTAAGTGACGCACTGTAATGTTGCAAGTGCTCCACACGATACTTCTAACTATTGTAACTTCATGCGTTTATTTATAACTATGAACGCAACATAACTTTACTTCTGGAGGCATGACTCATTACATTAATACATTAATTTATGACTAGCATACTGTGTACTAGTATCTGCAATACAATGAAAGGTGTTAGCTATTATATACAACGTGATTTTGAGTAGACACTAAACCTGAAAGTAGTTTGTTCAGAATCAGTAACTGAATCGAATGCAATATTTTTTACACCATGTTATATTTTGTCCGAAAAATATTTTAAAAATATTACTATTTGGTCTCCTCTAAATTAGCGGCGTGTGTCGCGGCGTCGGCGTTACGCTTTGACTTGAAACCGCCGTCTTTGACGGTGTATTTCGCCGCCCGCAGTCATTCGAAAGCTAGCGATCGGCGTGTGAGTGTGCGATTCCGTCATTAAATTATCGTGACTTAAAAATTATAACAATGAGTTTTCGCTACAACAATGTCCAGTACACAGAAATGGTGCGAACGTTAGCAGTGTGCGGTGATAATGTTTCTATGGCAGTGCGACGGTACGAAGAACAATTTGGTGTAAGTGTCATGGAACACCATGCTTTCGCCACTCAACGCCTAAGGGACAACGGGGAGTTCCGGCCTCCGACCGCAGTTAATCGTGGTGTGAGTCGCATACCAACGGCAGTCCAAGAAAGGATTTTGGACTACGTAGCCGACAATCCCGAAAGGAGCACAAGACAGGTCGCCAGAGAATTTGACGTCAGTCAAGCTTATGCTTGGCAGACGTTACATGATGATAGACAGTACCCTTACCATTTCCGACGCGTTCAAGAGCTTAGTGAAAATGATCACACACAACGAGTTGAGTTTTGCCGGTGGCTTCTTAATACGCAAAACGCCAATATTTTGTGGACCGACGAGTGTATATTCACACGTCGCGGACTTTTTAACATCCACAACAGTCACCACTGGAGTCATGAAAACCCACATCTGGTACGCTCCGATTCTTTTCAGCATAGGTTCTCGGTAAACGTATGGGCGGGAATAGTGAACCAAACTGTAATAGGTCCTATTTATTTGCCAAGGTTAAATTCACAAACATATTTACATTTCCTCAGGAATGTTTTACCCGACATTTTAGAAGACCTACCGCTTGAAACTTATCGGGGCGGTCTCTATTACCAGCACGACGGAGCACCCACACATTTTTCTACTCAAGTCAGAGAATTTCTGAATCGGGAATACGGCGAGCTTTGGATCGGTCGTTGCGGGCCAGTGCAGTGGCCAGCACGATCCCCAGACCTTACACCGCTCGACTTTTACCTATGGGGACATGTCAAAGACATAGTCTATCAAACAGAGCCGCATAATGAAATAGATTTAAAAAATGAAATAGAAAGTGCCTTTGACACAAAAATGATCGGTACGTATTGAGGAGGTTAAAAAGAAATTTACGCAAGCGCGCTCGTTTGTGCATTAAGAAAAATGGGGGTCATTTTGAACAGTTATTAAGTTACGTTTGAGTGACGATAAAAAGTGTGATGGGTAGTGTCTGTGTGAACAAACACGTGTACTGTTATGTCGTGCATGTGCAAGTTGCACAGTGCAACGCTAAGTGACCATGTTAAATCGCGCTATAGTTATCAATCAGCTGTGCAGCGCGGGCGCGCTGCGCGCGGTGACCATGCAATAGGGAGGACAGAGGAGCAACTCAACAAGCTTGTAACTTGGTGAGTTTTAAAGATACACCTTTGGCAATTTTTATGTAGATTATTTAAACCGAAATATTCGACACGTGTCTCGGTTTTAGTATCTACTAATAGTCACGTTGTATATTAATACAGAAACTTTGGATTTACTGTATATTTTCAGTGTCTAAGCAAACCAAACCTAACCTAAAGTAAGTAGTTAAATCACTGTCCAAATAGCTGATTTATAAAAATAATATTAATTCAAAAATGCCATATTCGCAAATCCCATGGTTCAGGTCGACGGGAAAATGAATTAAAATAGGAGATTATTTTACTTTGAGATATTCAAAATATTTTTATCCTTTAATTTAAATCATAATTCACTAAGCAAATAAAAGAAAACACATTAAACAATTGTAGATCCCATCCGGGCTAAAAAATGTAGATAGATAAAAAAAAAATCCACGACAGTGCTCGCTTCCTCCGCCCCACAACTATATTTTATTTATGCATTTTTAACCACTCATCCAACTTTTATCATAAATTCTTTAAGGTTTTGCTGTCCACCTAAGGCATTCCCTACCACTTTCTATTCGCCATGCCAACTAACTAAACTCCTTCAAAAGACAAATAAATTAAAGTGCACTATTTGTCTCTTAACCTATCTTCAGTTTTGTATAGTTCCTTTTCGAGACTACTTTCAATTCCTTCTCTTAATCTACAGCTGTATTATGTATATTTGTTAATTATGAATACACTGTACACTTATTTTTTTCGCACCACACATGTTCTCTTTGACCTGGATTGTTTTAAAGATCTAAAAAATTCGCCTAAAGGATCGTTTTTATCGATAAGGTCGTGTCTTGTTGCCTTTTATATTTATTTTTCCCGCATGTTGTGGTTTTGGTGTACAATAAAGCATTCGTATAGTATTCATTTCCTTAGAGAGAGAGAGAGACTAATTCTACTTTAGGGATTGACCACAGAATAATAACAAATTTAAAATATTCACATTCTGTATGTTACTCTGTAATGTTTTTTGTACATATAAATAATCGTAATAAACTCCCTTTTGAAACAAATTCATCCCGTGAATTTAATTATATTCAACGTTTTTTTTTTCCAAATTAATGATAAACATACACTACAGCTTCTCAGTAGTTACCAAACAAAAGAAAAATACAGAAAATCGGACGACAATCAGTGGAGAAAAAGGGATACAAAACTTTCTCTTCCCGTATTGGTATACATACATATGTGTAAGTCCTTTTAAGGTATTACATTTATGGAATACAGGCTGACCCAGCAAACGTTGTTTTGCCATATAAATTATTAATTATATATATCGCTAGTTATAATAATTTTACTAAAAAAACAATATAAATCCCTTAACGCAATACTGTACAATATTTTTTTGTTGTCCCGTCTTTAGCTAACACAAACAAACTGGATGGTTTGCCCACTCGAGAGCATGCCACGTATAATTAATTATTTGTATGAAAAACATGGTGTAATATGAATTAATGATAAATTTATTTGAAAATAACAGTGAAATAGTAAAATGATAGTTGTAAACGTCACTAATATGATTGATGCACAAATAATGGCCGAAAACTGTAGGTAGTCAGAAAAGAGATCTCATCCCTACATCCCTGCTTTGTGCTGTTCACTGGATCAGAAGTGACACCGGTAGACGCCTGGCGGGGATAACTGATCAAGTGATAATGAAACCGTTATCAATCTGGGTTGAAAATTATTTAATTACTAATATCGCTATTAAAAAATAGGAGTTGATGTTAGAAGGGTGAAAATTTAGGTTTGTGTGTATTTTTAATGCTACATCATAAAAAAATACAAATAAAAAAATTTGTCCAAAAAATAAAATGAAAATTTTATATTATATTATATAATATTATATAATAATATTATATATATAATATATATAATATTATGAGAATTTTATACATTATGGAATATGTAATTTTTTTTGGTTCATATCAAGTACATAAACATTTTAAGGGGTACTCACGATTTTTGTGGATGATTTTCGTGGTAAAAAACAAAAAATTCGTGAGACGCCTTACAGTTAAAATATATTATTTTTTGCGATGATATAAAAAATCACAAATATCTTAAAGTAACAGTAATGGATGGGTATTTTAGGTTCGTTAGGTGATGGATAGGTTTTTGAATCTTTTTTATCTCCGTTCAAAGTAATATATTAATTATATTTTAATATTTAGTAGATAAGGTTATTATGCTTTGATGTATATACTTTAATCCTCCTTTTTATGCATACGAAGGAGAATAAGTTTAAAAGTCATCGTATAATTATTTTTAAATAATAACCTACCCTCGTTTCACTTTAGAAACTTGCGCTTTACGGCATCCGTGTTGTTTTAGGAATGAGTGCTGTGCATATAAAATTAATTTATTATAATAGCTGCAGCCAGGCAGTCAAAACTTTATTTATAACCCTCTTAACAGAATATTTACAATGTTATTACCTATCCCGCAGGAACGGATCTATTTCTCAGGACGAAATGTATTCTAAATTATGATCCATAATTTAAGTTACTACTAATATACCAAGAATCATCCAAATCTGTTTAGTGATTTTAATGTGATTCGTGATCAGACAGATGAACAAAAAATATGTTTTTACCTTTATATCGTTAACAAATCCTAGGTAGGCTCAGCATATTACAATTTTTAAAAATATTTGATGTACAGACTCGACCCTGATACAATTTTTTAATAGTATTTCCATGGAGTATAAAGATATTATATTTTATTAAGGAAATTAAATTTGTGCGTCTCAATAATATATTATTTTCTGTTAAGGCCGAAAACTATCTTTTAAATTCCATGTACAATAGTTTGTTGAAAATTGTTTTGGTATATTTTTCTATATCCTCAGTGCATTACGAGTCGTCACATTTACTAAAAATATTAAATCACATCAGCAGTTGAATTTTCTTTAGCATAAACCAATGCCAGTCTAAGTAATCCATTCCAAAATTTACTGATTATAAAATACGTATCAGCTTGAGGAAGATAAAAAGATAGTTCAAACGTTATTTGATAAATATTTTAGGCCCATTATTGGTTTATATGTTAAGAATTTTAAAAGTACAACTATGCATCAAATCTCATTAGGACTGTAAGCGTTGGGTGTAATTAAGGCGCACTTATGGCGAAGACGAGGTTCTTGTGAGCAGATGCTGGTCTTAAGGAGTATTTAACTCGAGCCTAGCATGTGACGACTCTGTGAATATGAACGCCTTGTGTAGGCATACAAGGACTAACGTAAAGACTATCATTACCATCCTCATTTATAAACAAGTTGTTGATATATTATAATTTAAAAAATAATATTTTAATGTTCTATTATGTCAATATTACCTTTTAGAATACTATATTTGTTTCACAAAAATATACCTTATGTAATCAACTATATTATTAAAAATTTATTGCAGCATGTTTAAAAATCAGCACTTGAGAAATCTCGACCGATTTCGCTGATTATTTTTATGCGTTTGTGAAAAAGTCATTTTTTTATGTCAGGGGAAAGTTTGTGTGAAATTTTTTTTTGGAAAATCCACCTTAAAAGTCAGGAATTTGAATGGTATTTTTGTATGAAATGCCACTAATAAAATGTAACATTCGATTTAATACTTAACGTTCTGTTCACTTAAACATCCGATAGTATAAATCCCTTTTCGACAAACTGATAGACAAGGTGCAGCCTAAACTACTGGAGATTGAGACATATAAAATAAACATACAGAATGTATTTTCATTAAGCGTTGTTTCCATTTTTCTCATTAGTAATTTGCACTTGTCCGAAGGCGGGGTGATTCGATAGTAACATATAAAACCGACAAACAGACTTTTATAAAATAAACGGCTTTATATCGCGTTTTAAAAATAACGAACGACGATAAGGATCTCGTTTTATAAAATATACTTTATTTCAATGCAGCAACATAAATGTGCGTAGGTACAGTTAGGACTACAAAAGACGGTATTATCGTTAGAATCTCTTTAAGAGAAAATTTAAAAATAAAAAATGACTCACCCATAGCAAGCAAAATATATTCAGCAACATAAAATGCTTCGGATTGTTTCATAAAATAATCACGTGGAGTAACATTAAAGCAATGAAAATTTCATATATTAAGACAGTATTTCGGTTCTTGATTGAAATGAGATGGATATAGATTTAACGGAATATTCGTTCAGAGAATAAACGTTAATTATTTTTTGTTTATGACAAATGTAAGACCATCTGGATTTTTCCCACCAGAAAACATGTGTTGGAAATGTTTATGACACGTTTACACTTTTGTGACGCTTTTGTATTATTACAATTCTTTTACTCCTGCAGCAAAATATTATTCTTCGTTGTTAATACAAATATCCTCGCAGTAATAAGAAATTCCTTAGCATCACTATAAAATAAAAAATTCTGTTTCTCTCTTACGTTGGCAATTGAATATTAAATAACTAATTATATAAAGGCACGGCAGTTTTATATTTCTATCGATGTCCATGGAAAACACTAAGGTGCAGACAGAGTGTTTTTGATACGGTTTTCCCAATGTTTTATAACAAAACACATTAATCAGATGTACTCATGAGGACTACTGACAACAGAAGTGAAAACTTTAAACTGTATTTTGAATTTTCAAGCTGATTGTAATATTAAAAATTAAAATTTCATATTTTCTTAATTAAAATTATGAACAGTAATCAGATTTTCATCCTCGAACTAGATAATCATAAAATAATCTTGATATGAATATTGAAAATATCTTAAAATAAATGCTTAGTTTTTGAATCTTTTTATCATTCATTTTGTAGGTATATAAAAAAATTAGCGTATTTAGTACTCACTGTTGTGCTGCACAATGATCTGACAATTAAACAATTGAAATAATAATCAAATTAAAATACAGTTTAAAACAACGCAAAGTATTAGGATGTTGCTGACGAGAATCCATAATATTTTCCCATACCAAAAATCGTGTAATGCGCCTTCAGAAATTTTCACTTCAAAATTTTATCTCTTTTAAATATAATGACACTAATAGAACGTTTTAGAAACGCAGATTTTTATCCCTATTTACTCCGCCATTCCTATTTACGCCGTTTTACCGATACCTTAAACATTATTATGTTGCTGAAGCGGACCTATAAGATTAACCCTTACCAACGCGCCTTTAGAAGTTTCCACTTCAACAACATCAAATAGAAATGACGATGTAGAAAAAAATTAGAATTCCCATTAAAATAATCTCACTTAAATAGTAAATTTACTTTAAAAATCCCGGACAAATGAGTTAGAAAAATCAAATTTTAATATTATGAGCGCAGATGACGGCACTTTTTATACCTTTGTTACAGTAATCATTTTAACCATATAATTTACAATATATTAATATTAACCATATTCAACGAAATTTTATGATGAACCCAAACTACAACATAAATTCTCTTCTAGGTGGTAAACTGTTTCTCTTGAAGAAAATTTTAACCTGAAGTAATAACCCACTTATGTAGATTTCACTAACTCACCCCATACCGTAATGAAACCGTAAAGTGGTTACCCTACATAAGTTATTACCCATATTATGATATCCGCCTTGAGTCCTTTTAGTCTTAATTCAAAGCAAGGAATTGAATTGTTTCAGAAGGGAAAGTTTTAATGCATTCTAAATGTACTACATGTATTGAGCGTAGAGTTACTTTCTTCTTTTATATTTATGAACATAATAAAACTTGATTGAAATTTCTGTTTTTCCTTGGAGTTATTTTAGGTATTATTGCTTGTCAACTACATATTATTTTCAAGTCTTTAAATGAAACAATTTATTAAGCTTACTGCTAATTAAATTTTTGAATTTCGTTTACGGGTTTCTGTGCTTCTGACATCATTAAGAAAGTGGAAAGATAATTTAGGGAAATATCATTAGTATTATAACAGCCTAGCGGCCCCGTCCAACTTCGTTGGTGATAGACCATTAATTATAATATAAACATGATTATTAAAAATCACAATTTTTTGCTTTGATCAGACATCATTAGGTTTATTGATATTTTATATAGCCTATCATCTATACAATCACGTGTGTTCACTACATACCAATGTTTATTAAGATCGATCAAGCCGTTCTTGATTTATAGTAGGACATACAGACAGACAAAAAATTTCAAAATGGTCAAATTAATGTTAGTGTGTCATAAAACGAATATTTATCATGAAATCTGTCAAAAAAATTGAATGTAATGAATGTAGAGGTAAAAAGATATTACCGATTTATGTAATCGATGACGACCCCGTAGCCCAGTTGGTAGTGACCCTGCCTGCGTGGGGTCCCGGGTTCGATTCCCGGCCGGGGCAGATATTTATGTAACAGATAAATGTTTGTTCTCGGGTCATGGTTGTTTGTGATGTGATAATTGTATATGTCCATGCCACTCGCAACACAGGCAATCCTAGTGCGAGGGTGTGAGTGTGTAAACGTTTATTTTATTTATTTTATGTAACCTTTAATCTGCGCAATTATGTGAATTTTGTAATTTTGAGTAATAGTGAGAACTCACAATATACTAATTTTCATTAAAATCGGTGAAGCTGTTTTTGTGTTATTTCGAGACATACTCGTGCAGAGAAGCTCAACTCAACAGATTTATATAATCGTATAGATATATGTACTCGTAGATATAATTTTTGTTGTCAAAAATCAAATTTGATGTTATTATTTATTCAAACTAACAACCATACATCGTTGTACCTCTAAAAAAAAACATTACACACATTAAAAAAAAACGTTACACAACGAAACTAGCGATTTAATATATAAAGTGTAGAGCCTCTGCATGATGAATATGGAGAAGTTGATTATATAATTTATTTATCAAGACATGAAGAGAAATCTTTGTACTCCTTTTTGTCCTGTGTTTGTCAGCCTACATTCTTCTTTTGTATTTTTTGTTTGGTAGCTTTTGCCAAGCTTTAGTGTTATCAATAATATCGCCACAAGACGAATACTAATAAATATAATTCTATATGGCCATATTCAAGTGTCATAGTAAGGTTACATGGACGATAAACGAGCACTGAGGTCTGGTGGTAAGCGGTTACCATTTCCTATAAACAAGACCAGTATAGGAGAAATCGCTACTTATTCGCTAAAGTACGTCTTATTCTCATGATCATGTCTATTATTCCAAAAATATCTTAGAAGGAAACTCAATCTATAGCTTGTATGGTAAGCAGACAACCTCAATATTTTCCCCTTATTATTTAAATAATTATTCACAATTTCACCTGATGGTAAGCGGCTATGTAGCCCTAGATAGTTATCGACCATGTTTAGACTTAATAACATGATAAACGTATTCTCACTTTTGATTTTAAGGTATGCACATGATAACCGACGGCGAAAATAATGATAATAATTTTGTTAATCTTTTTCATTAGGCTCAAACCGCGTTGATGTACGATGGTGTTCATGTATTGATGGATGCCCTTGGTAGGCTCTGGAGGAAGAAGCCAGAAGCTTTTAGGAACGCCCTACGCCGTGCTGCAGCTCAAGCTAATCAGACCAAAGTTATAGACTGCAACCCTGGTAAGAGCTGGGTGGTGCCCTTCGAGCATGGGGATAAGATTTCCAGACTTATTAAGAAGGTAGGTATTTTTGGCCTAACTTATAGTGCTCCACTTTGCTTAACTCACACTGCTTAAATGCGGTTTAGTATAGGGCCAATTCAAGAGTTGAAAGCTCTTGTGATAAACGAAGGCCTCATACGATAATAGCCTTTGAAGCACAGAAGTGCTGATAGGATCTGACAAGCGGTCACCTATTTAATTACTGAATACACTACTCAACATGGGTATTAGTTTACGCCACATAAGCTATCGGGCTCGAGCCTCTTCATACACGTTCATTGTTTTACCATTTGGTGAAATTCAATTATAATTATAATGATATTATGATGAATATTGTATCAACTCCTAAAGTATTGTATGTTAATAATCATAATTAATGCTAAATAATACCGCAGATTATAAAGAATCTACTGGTTTAATAAAATCGATATAAAAACCTATTGCATAAATTTACATATTATTAAATTACCGCTACTCGTGTTGGAAACGAACTAGTCGATCCCGAAATGAGCTTGTGGGGGATGTATATCTGTATATATCTTGTATATTTCCTGTAAAAATATTTAGATTTAATATTTAGATACAAAAAACAGACATATTTCTATAAATATAGACAGTGATTGTAGACTCAGATTTCAGAGATAGATATTGAGATTAATTAATCAAAAATATAAAATACATCTGTCGATTTCCGTTTTTTGATTACTGGATCACCAAAAACTTATATACACAAGACAGCGTGTATCCACTGGATTCAGAGGGCTCAGGACCGGTCAGAGGCGCAAATTAGGAGAGGCCTATGTCCAACTGTGGACTTCGAAGTTGTGATGAATGGATGGATGAACTAGTTTAATAAATGGGCCTTAGTGTTCTCAATAAGCGAGTATGTTGCCGTTCAGAAGAAGTCGTGGTTTGTACACTATCCAGCATGAATATTTTAAATACAATGTCAAAAATTATGACAGCTAGTCAATTGATAAATTGATATTACTTGCTCAGAGCAACGCTTTTAAATGCAAATTTATATTTGTAAAGACGAAATTTTCTTCCAAGATTTATGTCTAATTTCATCACAATAGTTTACAAAACAGTCAAAACCATCGAGCCAAAAACTTTTAAATGATTAGTTGAAAAAGGAAACTGTTACACGGCAAAAAAACATGAAACCGATAGTACGTCTGAACTAAGGCCATTAGTCACAACATCTGTTCCAACCACTCCGCACTTGCTGCCTGTAATTTTATACTATCTTGATATTTGTAGTTATATCTTAGCTCTTTATTAAAGGATTTGACTTTGCAGAATAGAAGTTATTAAATCTTATGTTATCATTAGGCTATGATGCTATAAAACTAAATGGATATACGTTATTCGAATCAATAGAGTGAAATCATGTTATTTAAAATTATGGTTAATTAAATCCATAGTAAATAAACGCTACAGAGTGTTAAGCACTTTGTACGTAATTGTTGGCCCAATTATTGGTCGCAAACCTGTTTATAAGTTACTGTCAGCGTTACTGGGGATTTTCATGTGAAATCGGGAATACAGTAGTTCAAGCGTTATTTCGGTAATGTTATGTCAGTCTTATAGTTTAAACAAACGCTTTCATGTCACTTTAGCTAAAGGAATATAATTGTCTTTAAGGTGTGTTTGCTTAAGTAAATCGATGTTAGTATCGATACTGGTATTAACATATTGCTTTATTTATAGACGGACATCGAAGGTATCACCGGTAACATATCGTTCAATGATGAAGGCCACCGCTACAACTTCTCCCTTCACGTCGTTGAGATGACAGTTCAGAGCGCCATGGTTAAGGTACGTGTCATAAATATTGATAGCATCACCGTCATTGCCTTAATCCATATATATATATATATATACCTCTGTTGAGTTCGCATTTCTACTCGATGTAATAGGAGTAAAGGCAAGTACCAGTTGAATCACTTTTGCACTCATTTGAAAACATTTTAGAGAAATCTCAGGTAAGTAGGTCTCCTCACAATTTTCTCAACGAAACATGTAGTGCTTGATTCCAAATATCCTCTCAACAAATTATAAGCGCTTGCTGGATTCTTCGCGTGATTGAATATTGAAATAAATAAAATACTAAATAAACTTCCAAACGGTATCGAAGATCTGAGTTCGAATAAAGATCACCAATTAATTGTAATTCATATTAATGAAAATAACTTTTTGATATTCAATTGTTGAGGACAACCGACGCGTTTTGACAGTATGGACATATGGAACCATTTTAATCTGATCGTGAGTCCAAGCTCTATTCTGAAAACTTAACGGACTGGCTAATAAAAAACGCTTTTGTTAAAGATCTTTATTATCAATGTCATAAAAAACTATTCTCTGTAATTTGTTAACACAATATGAAGTTTACAGAACTTTACATATCCATTATTTGATATTCATTAGTTCTAGAGTGGAACTAATTTTACTTATTTTCTTTTTCCTTAATGCCGAAAGTTATTAATAATTTCGAGGGTGTCGTTAATTAATAATTGTATGGGGAACTTGTTATTAAAATAAAAGTTTATTTAAAAATTATACAAATAACTTTAGATACATAATGCATTATTGTACGGCTATTTCTTCGGTTCATAATTGTATAACTACAACTTTCTTCCATCAATTTACGCCGTTAAAAAACTTCGCGACTGACTTTATAAATTACAATTCCGTGTTATCAACTTTTATATCTTTATTAATATCCTACAGATTTCGCTACGATACTTCATTTTAATTAGAATTTACCTCTTTGATTGAAACGAATGCCTGTATTTTAGTAATTTTTTATTTTTGTTTTTAACTTCAATCAACACACACCATTTCCTAGATGTCTTTTATTGGATAAATAATATTCTTCCCCATTTTCAATTTTAAATAGTTCAGAAGAATTTCGTCGTGACCATAATCTTTGTGATTAGGTCGAAATATAAAATACAAAAATCATGAGAATCTGTTCCAGTTAAATTTTAATACGTACGAGAATATAAGTTTAAATTCATATATCTACACAGAAGCGATCGATAAAACCGCCTATTGCGTATGTCGCTTGCGTTACTTTTTTGTGAACTGGTTGTTATTTTTTTTTGGGTGCACCTTTAGCGTGATTGCATAAAAAAGCTAATTTTTACAGTATGGTACATTAATTTCAAGATCTGCCTTTACCCCAATGATGCAAATTGACATAGGTAGGTTACTAAAACTTAAAATTAAGAAGTATTTATAAGGTTCTGTCTATCCGAACCCTTTATATCCTTATTTATAAATCTTATGTGTTCGTGTATGTGTTCGTCTGACGTGATTCATTTAAATTTGACGAAGAAATTTGATGAGATAATTAAAAAAAATTCTTACTGCCTTAACTGAGACATCAAAGAAAAATGTTTGTTATATATGTATTAAGGCTTTTGTAAAGGCTGAAAAAAATATCCGAATCCATTGTTTCTAGAAAAACCTAAAAACATAGGTTCCCTATAACTATAGTTTACAAAAACCTATATCAAAATCCCTAAGTTCTAAAATTTCATAAAAAATTTGAAATATTCTTGAACATATTCAAAGAAATCTATGCAAATCTGGTTCAGACTAAATCGGTTTCTTTATTTTCTAGTTATACAGGCATACTAGTTGAAGACTTTATTTTACGTTTGGAAAGTAATAAGCTTCAGTTTAATTTTTGAAATATTTTTACAAATCTCGACACTTCACAAGTTACTCAAATTGCCTCAGAATCAGATTTAAAAAATAACTTGTACAAAAAATTTGATTATAAATAAACGATGATATTATTGCTCTGGGATAAAAGTTTTGAATAGATATTAATAAAATAGATTTATTCAATTGCATACGAGTATTTTACATTCCTTTTTTAATTATATGTGTCACGACTGGCAGGTAGACATCTGAGCTTATTTTACTGTATTGTATTGTAATTAAGGTCCATTCGTGACAAATTTCTAATATTGCTATATTATTTGTGTCATACCAATAAAAACCTTTTAATAACTACATAGTTGCAATTAATTAAACGTAACGTACTTGCATTAAGAAAGCCAGTAAAAAGGGCTGAACTACAATTGTAATTGCATTTATAAAGTAAATGCACAAAACGTAAACTCATGCAAGGGGAAATATGAGTACCGTCACCCTGCCAACAATATTTAAGAGCAAAGTCATTTCGAATTAGGTTGCTTTATCACTTTATGTTCCAACGTGAAACTAATTTTTAGCTGAGAGTTTGAGCCAACTTTATTGTATCCTGGCCCTCAGAGGGAGGTAAAATAGAAAGCGAGTATGAAAATGGCCTCCTTTTTCGCATTACACAGATAGTTCTCAATGTTTTGTTTTCTTTTTTCTGTTCTAAAAATATAATGATGCTATACATATTATACTAGTAGCGGGTACTAGGTATCGTATAATTTTATATTTGGCATACAGACAATGGATTTGATCTTTGGAATTATAGAAAAACTAGCAACAACAGCAAAATGATTCTGTTAATTGTATTCAGTACAATGATTTAGTAGCTTAGTATTTAACATAAAAAAGACAGGCGGTCATCACTTATTAAAGGATCTCTTCAACATAATTTATTGAGATTAGTAAATAATCTATTGTCCATTTTATGTGGAGTAATTCAATATGTTTCCAATTAACAGAGCTAAGGAAATAGATGTAAACATGAAATGAATAAAACTGTATTGTAAAAACATACGGAACCCATTCTTATCTACTGACGTCAGATGCTTCTCGTAACTAGTGGCATTTATCTATGTCGCAATATAACTTGCAAACAATTTCCTACCACATAGAATTTTCCATATAATATTCTTACTTTTCATTATATAAATATAATACCCATCCTGCTCAAAGTGTAAAAAGAAAGCGTGGAATTTAAAGGTAAAAGAATGTTCTGTGAAATTTACGCTGCATTTTAAAATGTGTCATTGCTATAATGGTAACATCAAAAGATCGTTAAATTGTCATGTATTAACGAACTCGCAGTGTTACATATATTCACAAAGCGTTATATATCGTTATATATAAAGATTTACTATTTATATATATTTATATAAAGCAAAAAATTCAATAATATACATCAGACAATGAACCATTCAATATGTAGCAACACTTTGTGGGTAAATAAATTACGGTGAAAAAAATATGTCCATTTCAAATCAAACTAGAAGTATGTTATTTTATTTTAAACTACTTTATTATAAAGGATGCAGTATTGAATTGAAATGGCCATAGAGCTGTTGAGAAATCCTTATTTGTTAACGTGGCTGACTGAAAGTTAATTTGAAAAGACAAAGTGTGTAAATGGACAAGTTTATCAGACACCCAATTTCGCAATGTGCTTAAATCCCCTGAAACGACAAGGAAATATATGTATAATAAACAAACAATTCGATAATTATTCAATACACTCTTCGATAAGTCTAGAGTAATATTAACACATAACTTTTTATATCGTACGTGTGAACCGTAAAACCTTTTTTAGGAAGCGAGACAATTTCTTTCATTTTCACTTACAACGCGTCGGTTAGGCAGCGGTGATCACAGACCGCTCCTTGTGGACAGTTCCAAGATGATGGCACAAGAAATTTGGCGTGCAAGCAATCCGGAGACTAGAGACACTGGGAAATTTCGACATATTTTTATTTCCAATTGCGCAATTTTATTTGCGAAAATTAATAGTGACGATATAAATTATACATTGGGTAAAAAGTGTTCCAGTTCAGGAAATGTAAGAAGTCTACATGGGCGAAATCGGCTGAGGAGGTTAATGATAAAACAAGGTGTTCCAGCCATTCTTAAGTTCAAGCCAACCACCCCTACTTGTGGTATTGGATATCGTTGGGTTCTGTACTACCCAGTTTAATCCAGACGGTTCTCGTGATGTTTTTACGTACAGACTTTATAGAGGTTACTTTGGAGACTTTCTTATGTGAATACTTTAAAGAGTTATTTGTGTGTTTCCGTTGCTATGAGCGAGTAGCATTGGTCTTCCTTTTGGGTACTTCTTGGGTAATAAGGGTCAATAATGATTTTAGTATTACGATTATCCATCAGTTGTGGCCAATTATGATCTGATGGTCCGGTCTGATACAAACAAAATAGATAGTAAATAACATTATACAACACAACTATTTTAGAGATACTACATATAAGGCTTTCACTGTACTGTACTATATACTTTTCAAATTAAATCAAATTTTAGATTAGCTAATTTAATGTGTAGAAATCAATATATTATAGTGACGTCGAATCTACAGATTCAAATAATTTACTTTCCCTGGTGATTGCGGTAGTTCATACATAAATGTACGATCAAGTATATCGACTTGATTCGTGTCAGTAATACGCACTTACGATTGGACTTCCATTTAGGTGTCAGAGCTGCCCCAATTCGAATTAATCGACCCTTACGTTGGATGTATTATCCATCGTAACGATCTTCTACTGCGTAATTTGTTCAATAGATTATATCTGGAGGTTTGAATCTGAAGACAGATTATATTTGAGGAAACGTCTGCAAAGTTACGTTTATGGGACGTTAAATATATGTGAATAGTTTTCAGCTCATTAAATTATTTTACTTGTTCGAACATGTTAAGTTAATATATGAATGAGATGGGTCATTTGTGGAAAATAAATAGCGTTTGCTTCTATCCGCTTGCTGCCCATTATTCTACTGCATAGTTCAAAAGGGCACTTTTTTGCCCGTGGTTCTATCAGATAGAACTCTGTATCTGTGAAATAACATAAAAGATATAACGATAAAGTGCTGAAATAACTTGCCATCGCCCGCAACCTACAAATGGTACGTGTATTTAGTAAAAAAGTATAAATTACATCTCTCAAACAATTAGAAATCTTTAACTTCTCGCTCGTCTTTTCTCCAGTGCGCCCACACGCGTATACATACATACACACACAATCATGTGCACGCTCATTCAATACATATACATATGTACAATCGCACACAAATTTAGTTATAGTATAAAAAAATTTCATGTGTTGTAATATTACTAAATATCATTTTTATTGCATATAAATTAAGTTTTTTTTTTATGTAAAAGGCGAGCAAACTGATATACATCCCACCTGATGGTAAGGGGTCACCGTTGCCTATGGACATGTGCAGCAACCATGGAGCTGCAAATGCTTTGTCAGCATTAAAAAAACACGATAGACACTCTTTTTAATGAACCCCATATCATAGCGTAAAGGAAATGTTTCTGGAAACTTGTTCCAAAGCTCGCTTTTATTCATTATCTACTGTAAAATAAATAAATTGTAATTATAATCATCTCGCATTGTCAATCATGTCATCGCGAGCTCAATACCACAACTATCAATATCTTTTGATTACAATCCAAGCTACTTGGTTCCATCGTTACATTCCATTCCATAGTAAGATAAGTATACAATAGTATTTGTATGTAAAACTTACAACTAGCACTAAGAAATCTTATTGTATAAGAACTCTTTCAAAGTTAATTGCACTAACTGAATAAATCTAAA
Organism: Megathymus violae; assembly: GCA_003671415.1. NCBI lineage: Eukaryota > Metazoa > Arthropoda > Insecta > Lepidoptera > Hesperiidae > Megathymus > Megathymus violae. The sequence goes on along the minus strand of PDGT01000004.1, from coordinate 9,628,060 downwards.
TTCCACTCGGATACTGTTACATATTTATTTGTATATATGGCCTGGCGACTTATAACGCCTAATATAAAAAAGGAAGAATATAAAACACAATGACTTGTGTAAACAGCTACCTCATATATTGTTTGTATATTTCTATTATTAATTTCCCTGGTACTAATCAGAAAGAGACAGTTCTTATTTTATTATTTTCACTAAGTCTCCATGCTAGCACTGCGCACGCCACTGGCGCACGCAAGCCGCACGGGCTTGTTGATAACCAGCGATCCCCGCGGAGAGTGTCACTCTTCGCCATTTACTGGGTACTCCAACACCGCTTTTGTTGTCCGTCTTTTAATATGCATGCATTACATACATAAAATCCTTCTACACATTGTATCACATACATTACGGTATTATGTTTTACCGCAAAATAAGGGTTTCTTTCTCTATTTCTTTTAATGTTATGTTAAAATTATTATTTTTAAAAAGATTTTTTTGATTTTCAAATTTAGAATATTAGTTACACATTCAATTCTAAATAGGCGTAGTATTGCAATTTATGATAATAAAAAGACAAATGATCATACTTTCTTTATTGTGTTATTTATATAATATGTTTTCGGTAACTCAAAAGATTCCAGTGATTTAAATGCCAACTGTGAACGTCACTTCTTCCTATGTAGATAGCTCTTTTACTAGAATACCTTCCATTTTGTAAGAAAACGCGAAGTAAGACACTTTAAAAGTATTTACTGGCAGGTGGTTGCCGGCTTTTGCTAGTATTGCTACACAGCACAAAATTAAAATATCTTCAGATCGATAGTGAATAGGTTCTTATTAAGTTAATACATACATAAGGTTACATTGCAAATTATTATCAGATGGGATTGTAGTCGAGCATTGATTTGCAATAAGTAAAACTAACAACTACAATTAGTCTAATTATAAAATGCAATTTTAGTGTTGATGTATGTTTATAATAATAGTAGTAATATATTTTGATTTAAATCTGACAGTGTTAAATATGACAGATTGTCATGTGAAACAGTGGTCACTTACAGCCACGAGAACTACTACTTTAAGTAAAAACATAAATATGTTACTAATATATGATTGTAACGGGTATTTTCGTAGTAGGTACATATATATTTTTGAGTCGTCTCTCGGGATTGATGTAGGCATCAAATATTTAACAATGAAACGCTGTATTGCAGTCCACCTAGGCCTGAAACCGCACATTTGTGCATAACAATGCAATCGACTTCGAGTTCTACGTGCTCTTTGTCGAAATTTGAGACATATTTTTTATCAGCTACCTACATTTTACCCATCATACTATAAGAGGATTGATACTAGTACAAGTCGTTAAATCAAGGGATTTGAAACGTTAAGTATTTTAAATAAAAAAAATTATAACATAAGATTTGAATAAAATATAATCTTATGTTTAAGTAGACTTTTATTATGCGCAGTGTACAGGAAAGACTATAAATGATTAAAAACAAAGGTATGTTTGGTTGGTAGGATAAATACGAAAGACAATTTAGAAAATTAAATGTCTGTTAAGTGTGAAAAAGTATGTATGGAAAATCTTAATTCGTTAGTCTATAGACGTAACTTTTATGAACACAATTTTATATGTCTACAATCAAGAGATATTCACGTTTTTTTTTTCAGTTGATTACTAAATAGTGCAAATTGTTGTTAAGTAGTATAAAAGTATCATCATTTTTTAATACATTTTTAAAGCAGTGACTCAATTTTGGAAGTTTTTTCGAAAGTGTTAGTTAGCAAAAAGTACTTTAAAGTGAGCCAGAACAAACTACTTTTTTATTACTATGTACGTGATCTTTTTTTTAAAACTCTGATCATCCCAGCATATTCGCTAAAGATCTCTAAAACTAAAGTTAAAATTTTTAAGGTTTAATTTAGGAACGGTTCAAAAATAAAAAAAACGGTTCTAGTGCGCTGCATGGCCACGCTAATCAATCGTCTACAGAATTCACAATGGTACTAGCCTTAGCTTCAGACCATAGTTAAAAGACAATTAATTAATTAATTAGACAATTATTAAACATTATTATTAAAACTTTGTATAAGTGTATTCAATGCAACCAAATATCTGTCCCGTGGTATTATCTACATAGTCCACAATTCAAAGCTTATGAAGGGTTAAATCGATTTAGTGATTACACCGAACCATATTCAGAAATTTACGACGTATCGAATGTCATTACATGCTAGTCTGGCTTCTTATTATTATCACTACATTGGTTAAATGAGTCTACAATGCATTGCAGCTCGTTTCTTTGCTCTATAATTTCCTAATAATTGGTATAGTATATAACAAGTTGATTCTTACACTCCTTGTTGATTTGGATAATATTTGTGATCTCAGCTTAACTTATCCTTCTCGTAGTCATGGAGCACTTACAAGTTCTCAAGACTATGCATTTCTTTAAAAGCCAATTTTAGCTTGGATTTCATATCATAGGAAATAATGCCTGTATCTTTGGAAAATACCGGATGAAAATAATATGTGCACAGGGTTGATGAATCCCTGTTTAGTATTTATACCTGACCCCTGCACAAGACCCTACAAAAATACCATTTCGTTTTACGTTATTCTTACGATAATAGTAGGTTAATATTACAGATAACAGGCTAATATTAGAGATGAATTGAGTAGTCTTAAAAGCGAATATGTCTCAGGATGCTAAATATTTGTCATCAAATTTATACCTCCACAGTTAGTCAAGTAAAACAAGACCCAACGTGATCAGGTGTGCCGATGAGAGGTCTGGCCTTTCTTATAGATGAAAGATCCAGCGTAGTTTGTGACTGTGTATTATAAGTATAAGAAAATAATTCTCATTGGATTTCAACATTTCTGCTTCGAATTCGGTTAGCAGTTCGACTAATCACTGAAGAAGTTATCCGATGAAGTTATTAGCCACGTACGTCGATATGTTCCTCGATCATATTTATAGAAATAATACTAAGTAATTTTTAGTATTTAAGTAATGTAAAGTAAATAAAGTGTTAAAAAATATTTAAATTTCTAATTAAATATAGCTTTTCATTGCAAGACGTTTGCCGGCTGTTTAGCCTAAATGAATGTCTTTGGCTTTTAACTTAAACGAGATCAAAGTTATAGGTATCGAAATTATTCCAAATATGATATTTCGAAGATTTTTTTACTGGTTCGAATTGTGAAAAGGAGCACAAATACTATTTTTATCTTTATACATCAGCAACATAAATAAAAATCATTTGTAAAACAACGACGATTTTTAAAAGCAATCATCTAATAGATAATTATTAAACGTTAAGTAAATAATGTTAAGATACGTGTGACTGAACATAAGTTTTTTACCCAAGAATCATAAATAAACATAAAGTAACAATAATTTGCAGCCCATTTCTTTAGCGATGTATACTTTGCAGTAGTTTGTTCTTCGGTATTTTACTCTGGGATAATAATACAGCCAACGTCGATGCAATTTTCATACACCAAAAACTAACAATAAAAGCTTGGATATCGTGAATCCCTATGGAAACTGTTTAAGTCCATAAATATTTTTACGATAACTTTCACATATTTTTTTCCAAGTCACCGAGAATTTGTATAAATACCAACAAAAGAGTAATTCGCCCATGCCGATAATAAGATTATATAGAATATCTCATTTTGTTGTAAGAAAGTGTGATCGTTGATAAAATAAAGAATAAAGAGTACTAATTTACAAAAACTTTATAAATAGTTATATACTACCATGGAGTATGAATTTCACTATGATACTGATTACGATATGTACATTATTATATTATATATATTATTTAGAATCACCTGCATGGCTCGTAATAAAGACTGAACAAAGATGGAATTCAGAAACTCTTGATATTTTGACATTAACACATCAGTATGTTCTTTCCATGTAGATGTTATGTCTGTTTCGGAAACCAATTTAGAACTAATTTGACTAACTAACCGAATTAAAGTAAAATAACGACATTATTACATTGTATGACATTTACTTGCATTTGATATACCGACAGGCAATAAAGAACCTGGTAAGTGGTATACCCCGCTCATGGGCATACGTCAACAACCCTACCACCGTACATGAACGACGTCTGTAAATTAAGCGGGGAGGTACAAGTACAAGCGACCGCCGACAAAAGGAACCTTAGTTTCGTCCGTTATTCATTAGGGTGCACCACGACCAAGTCATGGACTCAAACATGTATATCAGATAGGTTATCTGTTTTATTATATACATGAAATTAGACATAGTTACAAATGACATGACTTTACTGTGTTATTTTTATTCGTAAGTAGCACACCCCGCGAACTTCGTTTCCCCTAACCTAAAGTCAATGAATGAGCAGATTTATGATTTTAAAATTAATACAAAATTATTAAGTTAATTTTTTTTTATTTTTATTAGTATAATAATAAAATTTAAGGGAACTGGTAGGAAGAGTGCACCCTTCAGTGAAGCAACCTGTGATATACGACATTTTTCGTTTTGTTATCAGGCGCAAGAGAAAATAAAGCAGATGTTTTTATTATTAATATATTATATTATTAAAATTAAAAATACAAAAACACAAAAATTTATTAATTAAATTATAATTCTTAAAATTATAAATTTAATTGAATTAAATTACAAATCCAAAAACACAAAAATCATAAAAATCGGTCCAGCCGTTCTCGAGTTATAAATGGTGTAACTAACACGACTTTCTTTTATACATATAGATTGAATGATTCACCAAAATACCACCTTAGCCAATTTTGAATACTAATTAAGATAATATTTAAAATGTCTGTTTTTCTAGGTGGCAACCTGGAGTGACAAGCAAGGATTGAGTCTAATACGACCGAGATTTATTCAACTTCATTCACCTGTCTCGTTCGACACAAACAGGACGTACATCATAAACAGCGTATTGGAGGATCCGTACTTGATGATAAAACCAACCTCCGACTTGGACTATCTTCTGCGAGAACCATCATTGTATCACGGTTTCTGTAAAGACCTTGCTGATTTGATTGCCAAAAAATTGAGAATTAAGTGTAAGTTTTTATAACTAAACTCGTATATAAAAAAGAGTGCCTATTTAAAAGTTATAATCTGTGATAACAAAAATTTGAATAACATTTTTATATGCCTATTTGAATAGTCACTGGCAGTAAGTTATCGAAAGTCGGCTGTACTTTTTATAGATTATGAGCAATTATAATGTAAATTATTATTATTTTAAAAAGTTAGCCAAACGTCGCAAACTATCATTTTATAAATAAAAAAGATTTTGATTTTTCGGCAGTAGATGAGACTGTAAGGGGGCTGCTGTTTTCAATCTACAGAAGTCCACACCGGATGTACATTTCATTGAAAGTATCTATATATCCATCTCAACAGTTTTGACAAGGTTGTTTAAATATATATTTTTTACTTTTTATAAATTAATGTTTAACCATAATTCAACTTGACTATTAGTAGCAGTCGTAGTACGAGTTTTATGACAAGGGACTTAAAACCCTTTCAAAACCAATTTGAAAATATTGTATCCTAAAATTTGTTTTGAATGTGCAAGAAAACATTTTTCAATTATCCCAATTTCTCAAAAATGCACACTGCAGTTGGTTTTTTTTCTAAGACTGATATGATGATGACTTAAGTGAATTAAGTGAAACCATAAATTTCGTCCTACAATAATTTAAAACAACCATTTACAATTCACGTGGGCAAAGTGACTAAATGTGCCAGTCGCGGCTATTTTGCTGCCACTTGTTCGTAAGTAGCTTAGACCGCGCAGTAGGAACTTCCATTGTTACAAGTTTTTTAAAAGCTTTGACCGCTTTGTGATATTTTATATGTATATAATTCAATTTCATGTTATAAAACTTCAAATCCTTATGTTAATATGATGATATTTCTAACGATACATTTGACTATTTATTTGTTTTAGCGATTTAAAAAAAAGGATGAACTTATGACCTATGTATGTTCGATGCGTATGTTTTTGGAACGGAACTAAATGAAATTTACCATCTAGATACGTTTCATTAGTTATTCGGAGAGAAGATGTGGCATAATTTGAAATTCAAATTCAGATGTTGGTCAAAATTGGGCTGGACCTAAGAACACCGGTGGTCAGTGTTACTGTCAGCTATCTTAACCCACAGTTAAGGCAAAATAAGGATGTTCATAAAGCCTCCATCGTGAGATCATTCGGCAATACGCAGGAGAGGCACCAATGCATTTATTTGAGATCTTGTAACCTCCCATAAAATCATAATTTCCGAGGTTTGGCGAACTTTTTTAATAATAATAATTTACATTATTAATACTGTACTCATACTGTATAATAAGTAGAGCCGGCTTTAAAAAAAACCGTAATCGTGTTACCATCAAATTATTTCTCGATACTAATCGTCCCTCACTTATCCTTCTTTTTCTTCTTATTCCTCTCCTATCGGAAGTTGGACAGTTGGCTATGTGGAAGAATAGTGCTGTATCCGAACCATTTGCACAGGTTCTCAAGCCACGAATATCTTTTTTACTACACTTCTTTTCCCACTATTTTCCCCTGGATGATGAGTCGAACAGTCTATATTTGTTATTTCTCTTGACATGACCAAAATGCAACAGATTTCTGCGTTTAATTATTTTCATGATCTCTAGATTCATTTTAAACTTGTCCAGTACTACAGTGTTTGTGATTACGTCAAGCTGTTTTTTTTTTTTAAATATGGTGTAAATGTTCATCTCAAAAGTTTACAGGTTTTGATACCATGCATCAACACAGAAATAAGACCGCGTACTATTCACAGCCTATAACCTATGCTGAGTTCCATGTCACACTTTGTTAATTTTAAAGAAAATTGAGCGATCCATTTCTTTAATGAACTCTAATTTCCAGCGCGTGGTCTCCATTCTCATTTGTTCAACTGACTAGAGACTTGAACTTACTGACTTTCTTTATCATTTCAATGCCGACAGTAATTACATGTCAATGTCCTATTATCACAAATATATTGTCAAATATTGCACATGTTTAGTAGGCAATAAACATAATTCAACTTAAATTGCATATTTTTAAGTCGAATCAGTCAAGTCAAGGTACACAGAAGGTATTCGATTTACGAGTAAAATAAAATTATGCTGGAAAAGGTTGTACCAAGTTTTCAGAGTTAAAGCCATGAAAATGTTACTTTGTTATTTCAAAAACCGACTCAAATTGTTAATTACTATCAAAATGTATTAAAATTAATTTAAAGTTTATTTGTAATTTAAGCCTAGTTATTACTTTGTGGCTCGAAGTTACAACAAGTTGCTTTCTTCAACCAAGAGATAAACAAAACTTAAACTAACATAGATAAAATTCTCCAGATGAACTCAGACTCAGCAAGGACGGCAAGATTGGTGGAGACAGTTCGACGGATATTTGGACAGGAATTATAGGTGAAATAGCTAGAAAGGTAAGATTTTTTTTATTGTTTAAGGCCTTCTATAGATCAGTTGGTCGTTTTGGTTTAATAAGAAAAAGGGTTTCGTGACAGATAAGCGTTTATTTTTAATTATGAAAATAATAAACAAGCAGACGAGCAACCTGATGGTAAGTGGTAACATCCAAGGCATTAATAATGCCTTGTCGGCCAAGAAAAGGAAGTATTGGCTCTCGAGCCGTAAATGCAGTGAAATGCCGAATAGCAAAGGATAATATCCAGAAATATACTTTTAAAAGATAATAGATCAATATATAGATAATTTTCAGTTTAGACAGTAACATTTTTAAGCTCTATTTTAACATATATTCCCTTTACTTTTCCAATGTTCTCAGTCACGTCCATGTTGCAAAAACATAATTGAGAGCCCTTAATGCTTCCTATATCATATTTTTCTGTTACGGTTTGTATTTTTATTATAACTTCTAAAAATTACTTCATTCATAAACACGTATTGTATAAATGAATATCATTTATATTAATTTTAAAATTTAGTATAAACATAATCTGTCTACCTAAACTTTGTCTAGTAGAAAACATTGTTGTAACGTCAACACTTCATTCGATTTAATCAAATATATGAAAATCAATTATACTGTAGTAAAATGTATTGTTGACTTCGTAGTGTGAGGTGCTTCATACATCTCTTTTTTGTTTTCGAGGAGGGAAGCTTTCAAAAGGTACCCGGTGCCGTGGGAGCGACACCGGGATATGTAGGATTTATACGGCATTAAACCCCCCCTGCCTTCCTCAGCGTTATGTATAGAAATTCAGGATCTCCAACGGAACGCAACTGGAGCCCTGAGGGAGTGCACTTCTGATGTTTACGGCGGTATGCGGCCACGTATACCGTCGTCCTTCCCGAGGTCGCTGACTGGACGGTTTGGGCTCCCACCCTAGCCGCCCACAACCCCGGAAGCCTCCTTATAGTAGCCTCCTACGGCAAGCAAGAGATGCCGTAGCCCTATTCTGGTCCCGAACTACAGGGACAAAGGGTATTGGAACCCGTCGATCCTATAACCTTTAGTTTATGTTGCAAAACTTACTAATGAGAATTGAAGGACATAATAAATCGAAAAACAGATGCGGCCCCTTAAAATATTGTTATTTACTATTGAATTATTTGGTTTATGTTTAACCAAATAATTATGTTATTTATGTTTGTATGAGTCAGTCAACTTTAGGTCTGCAACAACCATGCAATTCAACAATTATACTTTACACGGTATATGAAATTTTGAATTAAAAATACGTAAATTACAGAGCGGGTCCGTTGGGATGGTCCATAAATTTTAAATGAAGCGTACGCTTCCAATAAATACCAAACGACCGTCACAATCGTTACTGTCTTTATATTGGAGGAAATAAATCATAAAATTTGATTGGATCTGATTATTGTAGCTCAGGTTTCTAAACGGAAGGATTTTCGTATTAAATAAATGAAAATGCTTAGTTGCCTTTCATTATATAATAAGAAATCGAGAGTTAATTGCTGGGCTTTCGTTACTGATTTTATAAATGCCGTCACATTATTTTTCTCTTATTAACAATGATAAAACTTTTTTGTACTGGGGTATTTATATGCGCCAGTTATAGAGTAATCATTTTTAGTGACTTTTTCTAGTTTTTTTTAGTGATTTTTTTCTATTTCTAGTTGTAATTAACTGGGATTGTGGGATTCAACCTTTTATTAACTCATTGCAAGGCTCTTACCTCATAATTGAGGGGGGAAAAATGTAATCCACCATTATATTAAAGGGATTAAAGGCTAACCCGCGTGATGGAAGTTATTATGCTGCTCAATGACCTTTAACACAGCTAAAAACTTTTTTCAACGCTGAATATTTAAATTGATGACTTAACGTGCAATCTGAAATACTAAAGTACCTACTTAATACATTTTAATCAAAAACATTACTAGCTAATAGGTGTTGATCAGCCATCCAATTAAGACCGCACTCGAAATCGCTTAACTCAGTCGATGATTTACTATTTTCATAATTCATTAGGGTTTGAGCACTTCCCACAAGTTACTACAAGGTTTATAATTGATAGCCTCTATAAAATCTTAAATAAATAAAATGTTGCAAGTTTGTTTTGAACTAGAAGAGAATAACAGAATAATAGTTTAAATATTTCTGTCTGAAACATCGATGTGTAGTTTGATGGTAGGTTGTGAAATGTGATAGGTTGACAAACTTCTTTAAAATTTTGTCTTGAAAGTTAATTAAATTATAACATCTCAGTCACATCAACTATCTTTTCTAAAAGTTTATTTTCATGTTAATAGCCGACAAACGAGCAGACGAACCACCTGACGGTAAGTGGTCACCGTCGCCCGTGGACATCAGTAAGACCAAAGGTATATGATGCGTTGTTGGCCAGGAAATGGGAAGAAAGTTAGAAAGAAGGTACTGGCTCTCAAGCTCCCAGCCGGAACACGACGAGTCGTTTGGCGGCTGCAAGCAGGCGGGTGGTAGCTAGCCAGGCAGGCTTCACGGAAAGATATTGATACTAGTAATAATATTAATGAATAATAATAGTGACACGTTTCTTATCTATAAAAATAAGTAATTAAACTTAAATTTAAGCCTGATGTAAGACACAAAGAAATGTTAGTTAAGTGTGCATATGATTTTTTTTCAATCATAAACTGCAGTGTTGGGATTTATATTAAAAGTAAAAAAAATTTTGAGTCACAAATCTTAGTAGAAAATCGCACCAAGTTTCTTTGTTTGATAGCTCGTTATATATTGTTTAATATCATGACTACAAAACTAGTTTTTAAAGTTTTTCGGAACTCGTATTCTGCACAAATCTCAATCAAACTTCAAATTAGAAATTATTGATCACTTGTTTCACTGAAGAATGTGAAGCTTTCGTTATGTACTTTAAATGTATGATGTCTGCCGATTAGCTTGATAAACACAATAAATCTACTCTTCACCTTGTGAGACGAGATTTGAGCCCAACAGTGGGTCAGTTATGAGTTGTGACGAAAATAAAATTTTAATGTCAAAATATCCTCCGTCTCTTTATTACTACATCTCTACAAAGATGAATACACAAAGGGTGTTTTGTGAATTATTAATGCAGTTGGAATACTGTGGTATTCCGGGCGACCAAAATTTTTCACTCTCCCATAGATTTTTCCCAGAGTTCTGAGGTATGAAAGTAGAATTTACCAACTATGTTACGTATCCGAGATATGATAACGCGCTTTACATCAGCCGTTTATGGGTTTCGCTTCCACCCCGATATTTTCGGCGGAGAGGGTTTGGAAAAAATGTCACCGGTTTATGCGAATCCACGGCTCTGGCACATCGTACCTCGTGGATTTTTTCTTTTCATTCTAAATAACGTTCGGTTTTGCGGAAAATATAGGATCTCGTAAGGCACGTTAATGCTGTAATGCCCTAAAGAATACTATTGTCAATATGGCCAGATGGTTTTTCAATATAATATTAAGAGCCTTTATGTTCATTTTTAGTTTTCTAAATGAAATGCAAATAATATCAGTCTTAATACTAAATATTCGCTGTTTTTTATCGGTAACATAAGTTCATTAAGCATTATAACGATATATTTATTACATTAAACGTAATTCATAGTAGTAAATTGGACTCTTTCATTAGATTAATCCATACTGTGTTATTGTTTTTTTTATTATTTTGTTGCTATCATCGCCTACATTAATTATAAATTTATTCTTTAACATATTATATATTCTTACATCTCTGTCAGAATCTTTTGTTATTAATCTTGTATTTTATAATCGTATGTTCTTTTGGTTTCATGTTGACAGGTGTTTTCAAATATTTTTGCTGTAGTAAATAGAAGCTACAATTACATTGCCTTGCAGCAGATCTCTTAGTTTGAGTTCACTCTTCATTTAATAACCGTTGACTACAAAATTATAAGATAATAACTGTGTAACACTATTTCCATCTTCTAAAGCAATTTCGTCGCTATTATATTATATATTTATTAGTTAATTTTCATTTACTAAAGATATGTGCATTTCTCTTTTATGCCAATTTGAAGCCATGCAACGAAGTCAGCTTTCTTATGGAATTAGGTTAGTAACTTACAAATTTTAATGGACTGGCATAGCCCATATTTATAATAAATGGTTTAGACAGGCTACCGCTAGGCAAGCTAAGCCATCCACTAAACTTTTCTCCATTCATATCTTCATGATAGTTGCCAATAATTTGTGATAAAAAGCCCATCACCTATCTTTGGCTCAACTTCTTTACGGTTAATATGTGACAACTTATGAGCCAAGATCCTTTTCCAAAATAAACTTAGGACGTACATTAAGTACTGTAGTTCATCCAAGAAAGACTAACATTATCGTCGGTATTAATCGTTCATCTAAAACTATCTTAGTATAAAACTTTTGCGTTTATTACACTGCATCGAAATTCCAAACCTCCAAAGTCTCCGTTTACAAACTTTTCCCATCGGAAAGTAATTGTTTTTTGAGAGTGACTAACCTTCTTTTTTGATAGTGCTACTATGGAGAGAATATTAAATTCTTGCATTTAAAGTTATTTATACCTACTGCTGTCTTATAAAAACTACAGAAATCAACGTAATAAATTTCAAAAATTCTGACTTTCGATTGATAGCACAACCACAAAACATCGCAGCGACAAAATATGGTGACGCTAATGTTTAATTATGTCTCTTGCAAGATATGTACTCGCATAACGGCGCATCAGACATTTTGAAAAAGGGGTCCATGGGAACAAGACTACGTTTTCGTATAAAAGTTTTTTTTTTACATAAATTACTGCTTGACAAAAATCCCACCTGATGGTAAGTGGTGATGAAGTCTAAGATGGTGAAAGCACCAACTTATAAATAGCCTATTCACTCTCCTCTTAAAGACTCCCACATCGTAAGCAGCTGGGAACACTGACGCGGGCAAATTATTCCAGTCCTTTGCAGTGCGCATGATGAAGATGCAAACCGCGTCGTCCTTGCAGGTGGTACGTTCACTACGTAAGTGTGAATATCTGCAGTACCTCGAGTTGTCCGATGGATGAACGGCGATGGGGGAACTACGACGACGACCTGTCTTCCAACGCATTCTCGCTTGCGGGATGGGTGCGTGGGATATTCGGGTCTCAAGGGTCACCTTTTTACCCGGGCTGAAACTCGGGAGAACAAGAGTCTCCCGGTGGAGGGGAGGACCCCACCGTTGGGCAGGCATCCTAATAATCCGTCAACCGTGCCAAGTTCGTAGCCGGACTTCCCCCAGATGGGTGGGGGCTTAGTCCAGCTGAATGAGCTGACGCGGAAGCGGGAACCCCTGCGGCGGTCTCGCATGGAGGGGTGCGTTCCACCGAAGTGCCACGTGTGGAGGAACTAATTGGAACAATTCCTGTGTACACTCTCCAATATGTACCTTATAGAAGACCGAGAGGCTGGCAACCATAAATAATAAACCACGTTTATCCATCGTTGTACCGATCTTTGTAATGAGCTTATGGCAAGGCGGTCTTGTAGTACGTCCGTGTACCTAAGTTTCCCACATATCGTCCTCCTGGTTGGACGATAAAAGTTTCAACCTTATACATACGGGTATGTTAGTTTTGCAAACATAATCTTAAAAGGGCGAATAAGAAAAACAACTAAGGACTACATACATACATACAACATACGTACATACAAACTTATAACGCGATAAAAAATCTACATCACATCAGTTTCAAGAATGAAGACCTTCAAATGAAATATCACATAAATGTATTCGTTGTACTTAAAGAGTCTGATAAATATTTATGAACTAAATATGGAACATTCTATTTCAACTTTGGGAAATAAGTTTTTGTGTCACAAAACTACATCTACTTCTTTTCTTCACTACACTACGTCGACTTCTAAAAACAAACATGTACAAATGCGCAGAAATTAATAAACTAGTAATTTATAACTTTCATTGTCTTTATTGAAAAATTTGATAATTTAAAGATTAACTACCCATAGGTAAACTATGCAGCAAGCAATGCTAGTATTATTCATACATATCATTCATCTACGTATACGACAATTAACTAGCTTTAAAATATTATAGCGCTATTTACATTGTGTAAAATAAATATACATATAAGACCAAAACGAGTAGTCGTATTAAAGTTTGAAGTCTCAAACCAAATACATATATGCCACTTTTTTATTGCTAATAATATGAAAGCAGCAAAGTGTTATAACATGTAGTTTTTTTCTCGTTGAATTGCTTTTTCAAAGGGTTTAAAGTAAAGGTTATCCATTATTTTAATATCCAGCTATACTTTTTGGGACTTCCATAATCTTTACGTTTTATTAACATCTTATAACAGTTTAAAAATATCTACGTTGTTCGCCTTTAGTTATTTAAACTTAAACTCTCGACCGTAAATTTAATATCCGGCTAAGCGTTCAATTTTCTCATTTTGTTTAGAAAGAGCACCCTCTCGTCTTTTATTAAAGAATACTATTGGACCTTTTGTAAGCTCTAATGAAAAAGTTATATATTATTTGTGTTAGCAACTTTGGTATAGCTTAGTTTTGCATGTTTTTTTTTTTATTTTATTTATAGTAATGTACAGTTTATGAGTGAGTGAACTAACCTGTGTTTCATTTTGAAGAATGTTTCTGGGTTGACTATCAATTATTAATAAGGCATTACATCTGATTGCTTTTATAATTTATACAGATATTTTTGTTTCCGTGGCTATCATTTGTCTAGTACTTATTATACTTGCAGAAAATATCAATGATATTGCTTTCACGTCATCAAAATATTTATAAATTCATAATAAGTATGCTTTGAGAAATCACTTCTCGTTTCATATTTCTTACTTTATATGAAATAATGATTGGCTACAATACCACAGATTACTTAAAGTACGAATTAATTACTTAATTTAATATTGTGTAGTACCTGTTCACAAATAACGTAAATATTAATAAAATTTGTGCGAAGACTTATGAGTATATTTATTATATATTTATACATGAAATTAATTGGTGTTTTGACTCCTACATTCAATTAATGAACTCTTATTAGAGTAGCAATGTACCGCATACGTCTTACATGTAAATTCGTAGTAGATTAATAGTTCAGTTAAACAGTGAATTTATTGATATTTTTACAGAACCCTCGAGTTTTCAGTGTTAGTAAACATTTAATATTAATACTTAATTGATAGTATTTCATGTCTGACGCAGTTACCTCACACACCAGTGTCCCACAACCATGTCGTATTCACAACCATGTCCTTATTTATACATATTCTTCTATGTACTAGATTTCCTACGTTGTAAACGGCATACATAACATGGACAAAACAAGCGACCAAGATCGGAGGAGACGTGTCTACCACTTAAAATACTGCTGCTAATTATCGAATCCAGGATCTTCGTTAGGCAGACAGAATCACGACTGACTTTATTACAGAGTTATAATAGGTTTAAACGTTTTCTTTAACAGGAGGCAGATATAGCGGTAGCTCCACTTGTGATCACACCAGAACGCATATACCTTGTAGAGCTAAGCGAACCATACCTGTCAGTGAGATCGCCTATCTACGCCATTAAGAAGAAACCTAAGCAAGTCTCCGAAACCTTCAGCTTTTTAAAGCCTCTATCTAAAGAAATATGGGTAAGTATTTGTGTCAGTTCGTTTTTAAGGGGGTTTATGCATATGAATGTTGAAACTTAGAACTTGAAGGCTTATCTTGAATAATCTGGTAACCCATTTATACATATGCTCCTTACATATGAATTTTATAACATCAATTCTAAAGACCTAGTTATGAAATAATACACAACTACTAAAATATATTAACGTAACTTCATTTAAAACAAGAACAAACAAATATATTTTACAATTATAAGATCATTATTCATTTTTCAAACATACAGATAACTAAATATTTGAAATATTTTATTTATAATATTAAAATGAGGGCATAAACATACAAGAGGGAATACGAAGGCAAGAACTACTGAGTAAAAGTTACCGCTATCTGCATAACAAGAGCCTCCCTTGCTGCTGAGGTTCACCGAATATTGCGTCGATATACCCGTGTTCATCCACACGGATGTTTATGACACTTCTTGTACCGGAGTAGTCTACTATAAAGCTGGAGGCTGATTTATGGCATTTGAAAATACGGATGGCAATTTAATGCTTAGAAAATATCTATAAACGCTTTGTTGTTAAATGCTATTCTATTTTCACTCGGATAACAACTTTATGATTGAATTATGGGCACATTAAATACACCAATCATTTTTAACAAGTTTGTTGACGATTGTGAAATTATGGTTACGTAAATCATTACATTTGTGTATTAATAATTTGTACAAACTTAACCGTCACTAAGTACTAGCTCACTGCAGGTGTCTGGATAATGTTATTTCACGCCTCTTCAGTGTCAACTGGTTAGTAACCATTCCGTAAGTGGAAAATTAGAAGGGAATGACAGATAACATTTGATACACGTTACATCAAAATACCAAAACGACCTAATTACTGCAATTCTGTTAAGATTTAAAATTAGCGTGTAATATGCATAATTATCTTAAGCAATCAGATCATAATTGAAATATGCAAAATTCATACTTAATGATATCATCTATCGACCGTTGACTAATTTATGCTCCGGAGTCTGTATTCCGGATCCCGAATCTGTATGATCTGATCCGAAGGTTTCTGTAAACCGTCCTCAGATTTTTGCCACTCACGATATCCTATCCGTCTCCTAACCACATCTTTCGTTGCTTGATCCAGTCGTTAATTTGCTACCATCATGAGCTGACTAGCTACTATAATTTCCTTCCAATGCTCGGGATTATTTTACCTTAATCTATGACCTCTTGATCTATGATTCTTGCATGGTCTTAAATTTTATATTGTGAATGTCGGAAAGGAAGAGACCCAATCCGATAACGTTTGATGCTCCATTACGTACAAAATAGTGAACGGTAGCTCATATTTTCTTCAGAGAAATTGATTAGTTTATTTTTTCACAGCTCTGCGTTCTATTTAGCTTCTTCGCAGTGAGCATTGTACTTTTCTTGGTATCAAGATTCTCGCCCAAGGAATGGAGTTCTGAGACAGTCGAATCCCACATGGAACATCCGATCAGCAGTACTAATGAGGTATTTATGAATACTTAAAATGAATATAGTCACCGCTCTCTTTCCTTTAGCAACGCAACGTTAACGTCTCTGGTATTACTGATGTACAGTGTTGACCACTTACCATCACGATTTGGGCTGTTCTTTTAGTCATTTACTATAGAAAAAACTGTAAATTTGTAATGAACGTGAGAAAAATTTTTGAATATGAAAAATGTAAGTGAGTTAAAAGTTATACTTTGAGTATAATAATTATCGAAACCGCCATATAATCCCCATTATTACAACAACCAAAAAACAACTCGTTCTTTCTGTGCTCTCTTATAATTGATATTTACTTAACACAATTACTACATATGTTCTGAATTAAATTTTTCATATGTACATTTCAACGAACCTTTATATTTAGAAATAGATATTTGCCTAGTCTTGAATGAATGGAATTTGAAGTTTTGTTTTGCGAGTAATTTCTCTTATTACATATGAAAAACTGTTTTTTTTTTAGATTATTTTGCATAACGACTTCAGCCTTTGGAATTCCTTCTGGTTCTCCCTCGGGTCTTTTATGCAGCAAGGCAGTGACGTGGTACCGAGGTACGTGACAAAACATTGTCCTTTACGGCTGTCAGAGAAGTTTCCGACGAGTATAAATAACGACCTTTAAAACATCACCAATGTACAATGTATTAGCTGTTGGCCTCATAATCATTGATGAAATTCCATGTCGTGAGTTAATATATATCATCATTATCATCATCTCAGCCGGGCAACGCCCTCTGCCGGGCATAGGCCTCCCCCAAGGATCTCCACAACGATCGGTCCCGCGGTGCCCTCAGCCGGTGGCTACCCGCGACTTTCACCAGGTCCTCGTTGAGGGTCTACTTACTGAGCGTCGCCCGGTGCGTGGTCGCCATTCGAGAACCTTTCCGCCCCAACATTATTTATATATATATTAACTCAGTAGGTTAGGTTAGCTCACTATAAATATTAACTCACTGGAACAAGGTATCAAAATTACATTATTCAATTTGCGCACACTCAATAAGTATTTCGGTACAGCTTCGTAACGGTTAGATTAAGTGCAGCGATCTTTTATATAGGGCATAGTTATTATTTTTTACTATGTATTGGAATACTGATTTACGTATTGGAATTTTCTAACGGCGTGTGAAGCACAGCTCGTGGGTAAAGGATATTTTAGCATAAACGAATGCGTCAATGACAAGGATGCAATAAAATAATAATGCCGGAAACGGTTTCGCACAAGTTAGAAACTTACTGTTATTATTATGTGATGGTTTCAAGAACCTGTAGAAGGTTTTCTTTCGCCAGTTCTTTCGCGCTCAGAAAGAGCGCCTTGTTCATACTACAGTAGAAATAAAAAAATACGTATACACTGTTTTTGCCAAATACATTGAACTCAACTACTACTGTACAATTTTGTACTAGAAAATAAAAGCATGCAGGCTGAGCGGTAAATTTTTCACGGTTTTAAGATTTTTCTATACATTTTAAAGATTTTAAAAATGGTGAGTATCGGTTCTATTCACGACTTATAAAAAAATGTGTGTATATTGGCAGTCTGATGCAAAGTCAATACAAATGGCTTTTCAGAAGCCCAAATTTACATAGCCACACGCACCATTTTGTTACTTTTCTAAAGCTTTTTTTATTAACATATGGGATATCAATTTGTGATGTTCTCATTTGGTCGACCATACCGATTTGTTCAATTAAATAGATCAGCGTTCTATCAAATTGAATGAAATGTATGGATTATGTGCTTCATGTTATTGGAAATTATTACGAAGTATTTCAATTTAAACAGAAAAGGTAAAAATATTGTGAAATGTTATTATTATGGTATATGTATGTAGAATATTAGGTGCTGATGGTGAACTATATTTACAGGTCACTTTCTGGCCGTATAGTTGGCACTGTGTGGTGGTTCTTCGCTCTCATCCTAGTCTGCTCGTACACAGCCAACCTCGCAGCCTATCTCATCGTGGAACGCATATCTGAACCAAACATTGCCATCCAGATCCCGATAACACAAACTGAAGTAAGAGACATCTCTTATAAATGATACAGGTAAAACCAAGCGCCCGATTTCCGCCTGCGAATTTGCAGTGCGAGACTCCTGCGAACTACAATATAATTATAGTGTAATATGTAAGTGAAAGTAAACAGGAGTAGGTATAGAGAGTACTGTATACCTACTCCTAATATGATCATTACAATCAATAATCCTATCATTAAAATTTTATTAAAATAACTACAAAAGAAATTTATAAAAAAGGGAAAATGAAAGTAACAACCATACAATGAACAAATATAATAAATATTTTTTTAAAATACTACCAAAATTGCAAAAACCAATCTCAAATCAAATATTGAACAGTTTCTTAATTTAAAAAAAAAATTGATCATATTTTTTTATAACGATTCCATATGTTACGCGTTAGTTAATTAAATGAAACACAAAAATATTTTTTAACAAAAGACCAAACGTATGTATATGTATATGTATATGTATATGTATATGTATATGTATATGTATATGTATATGTATATGTATATGTATATGTATATGTATATGTATATGTATATGTATATGTATATGTATATGTAAGTATATATATTTTCTCAAAAATATGCAATCTCAGTTTGCTGCTATTCATTTCAGTAACAGCTATAATTAGGTAAACTTAGTTTCTAAGGTGGGTGAAATATACATGCACACAGTTCAAGTGAATCAATAAAAATTTATGTTTTACTAAAAAAAATAATTTCATTATCCTAAATAAATTCTGCCGTTCATTTCATTCACTTAGATGAACCTAAATTTATATTTATATTTTTTAATACTAAATTTTATATTAATTCTTTTTATATAGGTTTTCATAAGCTGATGCTAAATTACTTATAGTAAAATTAAATAAAGAAAGTAAGAAAAATTTTTATTCATGAATGCGAATGCTTAAGTTTAAGTGAGCACTGTGCGAAATTTATAGTATCTTAGTAATCTTGTATTTTAATTTTATATTCCTAATATTTTATCTGGGCGATAAATTGAGATTTAAATTGAAATACAACTAAGAAACCGCTTGAGTGTCTCAAAATACTAAACCTGCACTGAATCTATAGTTTTGGCATTAAGTTATACTATCTATTAACTACATGTGTTTGTCATCTTGTTTAAAATTTAATTAACAGCCAATCGATATTCGGTAATTCCATAAAATGCTACCAATTAATGATAGGATTTGTCATTATTTTAATCAATCCTACGATTTTGCTATCATATATAATTTACGTATTGGTTTTAATAAACGCTCTCTCTGTCACTCGTGCACTAGGATTCCGTTTGCTGAGTGTGGGATGAATATACAGAAATACATCACAAACACACATGTCATATAAATAAATATTTATCTATCACATAAATGTCTAACCCGGGACTACAAGCTGAGTTACGGGGTCCTCTACATCGCAGTGATAAGTTTTGTTGTTGTAAAAAATTAAATGAGTAAACGTACAAATATTTCAATAATACTGCAGATAATCTGTACTCAACAATTGACGTTCCACAGATTGAAAATCCGCATAACTCCAACGTGGTGATCACTAAAGACTCCGTTGACGTTCAGGCAGTAATTCCGTTCATACCGGAGAAACTGGAACCTCCTTGCACGCCCAAAGTTTGCGGATATCACCATGTGAACTTCGCCATTGCTGTTGCAAAGGGTTCGCCCTTGAGGTGAGCATTTTTGTTTATAGTTATCATGTTTGGCGTACTATACATGCAGGTAATTTACTAGTAGTAAGTAGCTCGTAAAAAGCATTTCATTTAACTAACTATGCAGTCGCTCATTACGCAGTGTGACTTTAGAAGCCATTGCATTGGCAAAATGCGTGTCTTTTCGTGATCGAGGAAGCCCAAAGCGTAAGCGGATCATGGCTTTGTTGCTTTAGTATGGATTAATGAAATGGCCAACAAGGCCAAGTGTTGAAAGTTCTTACGCCGCCAGTGAGCCCTATATGGCTTAACGACTTTCAAATGACATAAGCGCCTAAGAAATTTTACTACTAGCGGTCACCCATGCAACTACCGACCATGTTTCAAGTTTACTCTTTGAGTGTACAAGCGTCTACGAGCGAAATAACTTAAAAATTCTAGCTTTTCATGTCATTAATACATATTATTAATTTTTTCATGTCATTAATTAATATTAATTCAGTGTGTGTGATTTAAACGCAGTCTTATTATATCTGTCGCAATCGTATGGCACGACTATCTTCTTATAGGTAAGAAGACCTGAAGCGTAATCCACAATGATTATTCAGTATTAATTTTTAAAGGATTTTGTATATTAAAAACTTATTTCATACAAAAGTTAACATGGTTTAAGTAAGAATATAAAAAATGAAAATAAAATGTTTTGCTACGTAAACAAGGTAATTATGAGAGCTAACATAGTGACGTGCGTCCCAATAGCATTTAAAAAGTGTACATTTTTTTTAAAGTTTAACAAACTCTAAAGAATATTGTAGTCGGTATAAAAGTTTCCTTATTTGCCTTGGTCCGTTTTGCTGGGCAAGCTCAACCTCATTCTAACTAAATCTTCACGCCCAGGCCTCGCTTAGGCGCTTATGTCATTCATATATATATTCATTTTTTCACTTTTATAAGGAATAGACTTTTAAACTCCAGTATATCAAGTATACAGTATACTAAGGTTACATAAAAATATTTTATTGTTTCTAATGTTTGGTATAACTGTTCCTGGAATGTGAAC
Source organism: Megathymus violae (assembly GCA_003671415.1). Lineage (NCBI taxonomy): Eukaryota > Metazoa > Arthropoda > Insecta > Lepidoptera > Hesperiidae > Megathymus > Megathymus violae. The sequence goes on along the minus strand of PDGT01000004.1, from coordinate 9,606,625 downwards.
CTGGAATGTATATATTTTATGTATTTAAATTTGTTTTTTAATATTGCTTTACTAAGTTGCTAAATTATAAATACATTAGAATCAGATTATTTCTTGAAAATTATAAAGTTATTACGCTCGTAATAAAGTTAATTTTTATCTCGTCTAATAACTGTGTTAATTATAATTGCTAAATTGTGCTTCTCTTCTACTTATTAAACAATTAGCAATTTAAATTATTATTTTTTCTTTATAATTAAGTTCATCTCTTGAAAATGTCTTCATATATCGTCCTATGTTGTCCTTATATATATGTACAACATTTGAAAATATTGTCCATTAAGATTTTTTTGTATGTGGACGATTTTACAGATAGCACAAAAAGTTATCATTGAAGTTTTAATTCGATTAAAGGGAGAAGTGGGCTTTAGTTTAAAGGAAAAATGTCTATTTTAATGAAAAAGAATCTATATCGCTTAATAATGGTATCACTATTCTCCTTTAATAAAAATTCAAAGCAATTTGGTGGAAGGTCTAGTAATAATTTCTCTGAGGGTATTTATCGATCAAAATGCAGGCAAACTGAATACTTAGGTTTAGTGAAGTTTTGTTGGCTTAAATAAATTTGAAAAAAATATCGTGTGATATCTGTTGAATAACATAAAGCTATACTCATAAAAGAGGATACCAATTCTGAACATTCGTACATACCTCACACAAGAAGGAGGCTTAGTAGCACTTGTTCTTGAAGCCAAGCTTACCAAGTTCCAATACCAAATGTGAAAAGTGAGGAATATATATTTTATTACTTTTTTATACCTCTTTTGGCTCATACAAATACGTTTCCTGTCTTAAAATTAATCATGTTTGCTTGATTCTTTAAACTTTTAAATAAATATACCTTTGATCAAAAATTTGTGAAAATCAACTTGTGTGAAAACGCGTGAACAGATTCACATTGGAATTAAGGAACCTGATGTTCTACTGAGACATTACGATACGCGTAATAAAATTATACTTGTATAAAATTATTAACGTTTGAAGGTTTCTGAGAAAAAGTAATAAATGTGTAGACCTGAAAAATCTAATGTAACTGGTGAATCCCCTAAGATACTAGCTGAATGGAGCTTGATCTTTCAGGTACTAATATATCATCAGAGGATAAATTATATTTATTATTAATATTTAATATCAAATTCTGTAAGAAGGTACTCGTGTGATGCATCGAATTATATATTGTTTTTTAGTTAATACGTGATGGATATTTTTAATTGACATATGAATAAAATGGAAGATACTAAATGAAACATTTTAAGAGCGCAAATCGAACGACAATGGGCGTGGACTTGCATTAGACGTGCGTTTTCTGTTGAAAAACAAAACATCGAGTTGGACTAAAAGTTTGCAAATTATTCAGTCTAAACCACATGTCTATGATGGAAAGTTTTAATAAATCTGAATCCGATTAGTGCAATTGCTCCGACATAGATTAGGCATAAATCATGACATTTATTACCGACACTCTCTTTGAGCCTGCGATCTGGCAGCGTGCCAGGCTATACTTTAGAGTGGAAGTACTTTTCCGCTGCTTATTTTTCGCCAAACAACCACAGCAGTCGTTGACAGTATTATTTTTAATTGCCTCATTTTTCGCACATTTTATTCCAATAAAGGAAGTTTTAAAGAAATAGTAATTTAATTTGCTTCGATATTTACTTTATCATGACCTACTCGTATTAAATTACATAACTACAGTTCCGGAATGAAATTTAGTATTTTCGAGTGTCATCAATATATTATAGTTTTCATTCATGAATATCTTTTATTTCTGTAGCATGCAATATCACTAATATTGAGGTGCCTTTCTATGTTGATACCTGAAGATATATTCGTAATTTATCAATGATTCATTTGACTATGGTATTAAATTTCTCAGAACAATCAATTTCTCAGACATTTTAAGTTGTTATACACAGTATCTGCGCTTGTAGCCCGACGGCTTGTATCGATCGGAAGTGGCGAATTACTGGTGAGGTCAGTTGTCGGATGGGTGACCACTAGCGCAAAATTTCCCTGCTGTAAAGGTCACCTTAAATCAGTCCTGGTTGTTACCAATAATTCACAACCGAAAAACTATGACGGATGTCGTCGGGTAGCTTGAGAACTTTTGGCACGTCTGGCCATTATCACTCCCGCTAAACCACACGGAAGCAGTTTGGTGAATTAAAATCTGTTTCCATAATTACGTCAAAAAACCAGTGTATGACACATTGCAGAAAATGCGGTAAAACTACATGAACATGAACTATTTGTTTTGCATAAGCTAAATATCCAGAGAAAATGCGGTACACCATGAAGCTTCCATTATCCGAGTAACTACGTGTATAAATTCCAGATAAATGTAATAGTTGTAAATTTACATGAAGTCCATTGCTGGGTTAGTGCGCCCTCTCCGCTACGATACACCGCCCCATTTTATGGTGCACGATTTGCGAACGTGATTTTTAACACAAGTTCAAAATTTACATTTTATTTCGCTCGGCTGTGCTTTTATGATCGCTGGGAACACCAGGGACTTTATAGGGACAACGAACCACGCTCCTTTATTGTTTGCTGGTTTTAGGGCGGCTGCAATAAAACTACTTTATTATAATCACCGGTTCGTACATTATTTCAGAGAGCCGATAAATTTGGCCGTTGTGCAATTGAAGAAGGAAGGTATCATTGAAAAACTTTGGCAAAAATGGCAATCCAGCCTTCCTCAACCAACTTGTGAGACTACTAAGGCTGAAGTAAGTTATCTTATTGAATATTTGCATTAATTAATAATGGTAGGGGTGTATGTATGTAAGGTTATACCTGGCTTGCTCGTCATTATTTTTGCGTCGTTGGTTTTTTATTGCGAAAATTAACCCCCTTCCTTGAAATTACTTATAATACAAACAAAACTGATAAAATTTAAACGTTCACTTTTTTACATATCTCCTTCGGTATACATTAATGCTGTGTTATCAGTTTTAAACAAAATGGATACTGAAATCGATTGACTAATTATATTTTAAAATCCAATTTTAAATATATAATTAGTCAATCAAGATAATTTTCATTATGACTTTTATATGTAGTATAATTTAAAGAGTTATTCTCTTTTTACCTAAAAGAGAGGAGAATTAACAGGCTTTTATAAGTTAGTGCGTTTAACATCTTAGACTATATCAACACGTACCATCAGGTGGGATTGTTGTCAAGCATTAACTCATTTATTTCATTTATTATCTATTTAATTCAATGTAAACATTAAATAACGATCCGATATATTATGTTAATAAACAAAAATGGGGTGTCTTCTTCTTCTTCTTCTTCATGCGCCACCTCCACCAAGAAGGTCGGCGACCATTTGTCGATATGTCTCTTTATCAGCAGTCATATTCACAACAATATCCATAATTTGTTTTCGGCATGTTTGATTTTTTTTTTAATGTTAAAAATATTCATATAAATAATACACGTGCCTAGTAAACCACACTTACTATGATACCTTCGGCCAAGGCTTCGTAATATACAGGCGCATTACACGTACTAACCCACTTACTAGTACAAAAATATACACACGTAGAACGCCTGGACTAGAGAAAATAGTGCAGTATAGACACTAAACTCTCAAATTTAACTCAGCAATATACAGGCGCGCATCGCTTATAGTATCGCACAATGAGAAGGCCGAGTAATATGAAACACTGTACAATGTATTCTATCTTATTCTCTCGTAGCTAAATCCTATAGATGTATGCGTTTGATTCTTTTTATTATCACTTTTTCGTTTCAATGAATTGCATATTACAACGGTACTAAATATGTTTTACTTCAAAATTTCCAGGAACCGTCGATAACAGAGATGACATTAGGTCAAGTTGCTGGAGTGTTCTACGTTTTAGTCGGTGGCTTAGCTTTGGCTTTGGCGGTAGCTCTTTTGGAATTCTGTCACCACGGTCGTATAGAAGCAGCTAGAGCGAATGTGCCTCTACGTGCAGCTTTAAGAGCTAAAGCCAGGCTTGCATCCCGATCTGAAAGGAAAACTCCTCCACAACGTACACCACAACGAGAACATGATAGGCTTGGTTGGAACGGAGCTGCTTTTGCTGGTGTAAGTAAATATTTTAAATATGTAATAATATTATAATTATTAATTATATTGTATTTATTTGCGAGCTAGATAAAGTCAACGACGAAGTAACGATTCTACACATCGATTATTACAAAGCCACTGAAGTGATTCAGATAATTCTTGACATATTTGGGAGTTATACTATGGGTAATCTTCATGAATATCTTGAATAATTATCATCTTGGGAAATAAATCTGTTCTCGCGGAATTTTCCACGGCGCAGCAAGAGTAGGTTTCTAGTCGCATATAAATAAATAATACGTTCGACTAAAGTTTCATTTCCACCACACTAACCCATCCCAATTTACCGAATATCCTAAGACTGTTAAAAATAAAAATAAAAAAATACCTTGGCATATTGTGAATACATAAATACGTCTTTGGGTCTTTGATTTAACCGTTTACGCTAATGCAATCTTTAGAAGAAAAAATACATAAAAAATTTAAGATATTTTACTTTCTTCATGTTTTTTACTGCTTTATAGTACAGTTTTATCCGGTTTGTAAAGTTGGATAAGACAGTGAAAATCAAATTTCTTTCCTACATTCGATTTAAGGAAACATTCGAAAAATATTTTTATAATATCTATATAATAATGTATAGTAAACCTATTTTACGATCTTATCTTTCAAATCACATCGTCCTGAATCGAATGAAGTCCACAATTTATGTCTAATAATTATTTATTACCATAAACAGGTGTTCAGATGTTTCCTAAAATCGAGACATAGGATGTCCTATAAATTTGAATATGGAAATAGCGTTTTGACATACGCCTTGACAAGGTTACGTCAACTGGAAAAATATTGTAGGAATGAAAAAATTAAAACATATATTATATTTTTTTAATTATTGTTAGATTGATATTTTTTATCACTTACATTTGATTGCTTGTTAAATGATTATTATGTGTTCAGTACAATGACATTATCCTAGGAAGAGATTTCTTTGGAAGCACTCATCAGAAGATATATTAAAATCTAAACGCTGACGTAAGTTTTTTTGTAGTTCTGGTCGTTCAAGTTATTGTCATGTAATGTTATTTTACCGTAAATGTTCTGACTTGGAATTTATTTATCACATTCTTCCATTTTCGTATGTGATTTGTGATTTCCTAATCTCAGTCTACTCTTTGAACTTATACTCGTTCAAATACGTCCTACCTCCTTTATGATATTTTTCATTGTTCTTGTCAATGTGTAAATTTTAGAGATATCAAATTCATAACGTCATATTTTTTTTAATTTTTTGTTCCCTACGCTATTCCCAGGAATGAAATCCATTTCGTGTCAGGTATTATTACTATGAACATGCTCCTAATAAAAATTATTAATTTCGTGTCACGAAACCATTTTGAAGTCTTTTTCGCATGTCCATAAGATATTCATATTTGCCCAAATTTATGATCCGGTGAAGTGAAACCAAAATTGACAAACGTTTTAAGTTGTTTCATTTTTATAAGGTAATGCGATTACGTGGAATGCTAAGTGCGATGGAGTCCTAAATGGTAAAGGGTATTATGTAATTCGGTAAGATCCATTGACTTAGAAACGCCCACATTATAACCGGGCAAGCTTTCCATTCCATCGTCTTATGAGTAAAAGATAACTATGGAAAGCGTTTTAAAAGTATCGGAAGTACATCACGGTGAAAGAATGGATAATCGTTTACATTTCATTTCAAGACCATTCCTCTCCTACACACACTAGAAATATTACAATCTATAGCACATTTTTGCAAAGCTTTGAACTTCGATTCGTTAAGACTTTTATTAAATTTTCCTTTTATTTTAGTACTTCACCGCCGGTACTCAAATCGCCCAGGAGGAGACAGTTCAGGCCAGTTTCACCCACGTCTGATCCGAGGACAGGAGCGGGGCTACTATGCGTCGCTCTTCAACATTAAATTCAAATGTTGACTTATATCAACTTTGAATAACATAAATCGCTCATTCGATATTCTAAATTAGATCACTGCCAAAAATGAAAATAATGAGGGGTATTTCCTATACCACACCGGCATTTTGCCTCAAATTTCTCTAAGCAATCTTCATCAACGATTTTTGTGTATTACATAAGTAAACCTTATAAACTGCTATAAATTCGTATATATTTTATTGTAAACAATATTATGCTGATAGTCGATAACGTGTTTTTTATAAGGTATTTAAATGGTTTGTTGTTAGTTCAGAAAATTTACGTTATTTTTGAAATATCCACAGCAGAATGAACATTGTTATCGTATTGAATTATTGTTGCTAGTTCTCTTTTTAATATTTGTAGTTTTTTTTTTAATCATACATTAAAAGTATTAATAATCCATCGAAAAATTATTAGAATTTATTAGTTACTTTTTGGGGCAAAAGTAGATATGATTTAAAAACCTTTAGGTTAGAAAAAGTTTTACGAGTAAATAATTTTAAATGTTGTATTGTAATTCTATGTCGCCTGTTGTGCAGTAGTTGGAACCTGTTGGTTCGTTTGTGTATAAACTGCTTGTGTAATAATTGTTAATGTTGTATAATGTTTTTTGCATTGTATTATCGTTGGTGGTATTTTGTAATGTAGTTTATGCGATTTATAAACATTTACTAATATAATCTAATAACAGACTTGTTACAAAATTACTTAAAATACGAAAAACCCTCATACATAATTAGTAATTTTATTGCAATATTACCGTTGTACAGTAATATAAAGTAAATGTTTGCTATTTTTAAGATTTCTATATAATTTATTCATCATATTTAATGATATAAGATAATTGCGCACAAAACAATAATATATAAATCATAAAATCGGGCGTTTTTGTCAAAGCTTATAAAAAACATATACAATCTCTTTATAAAATAAGTCTAATAAAAGTACAGATACCCATTCAATTTAACAATCCTTATTATTATCTGGAAAGAAAAATAGAAGAGCATTGTTCACTCAGGAAGCATGATTTTTTTTTTGGAAAAGGGCTCATAGACAGTAGAAAGACGGCATTCTCATTTCAAACACAAATATTGATTAACTGTATTGTATTGAATTGCGGATATTTTTCACTTTTCAAAACTTTATATGACATGTATATCTTGAGATTACTAGCAACATTTACAAGCTAAAGAAGATAATTATTGTTTTAACAATAATTTCTTTTAATCATTCTTATGTATCATAAATCATAATGATGCAAAATTACTAATTTGAGATACTATTATAATCATGTGTTTTCATATCGTCGTTGCATACATAATTTATAAACATAATAAGTCTAACATATTCTCTTAATCTGTGTATTCTTATCATAATATATTACTTCGCTTTAGGATATAAGTATTGATACTATTTCAATGAATGAGATTAATACCGGTCCTACCAAGGTTCCTCAACTGGGGTTATCCAAGTATTTGCAAAGGATTTGAATTTGAAAACTGCCATTTATCCAAATCTATTTATAGCGAGTTTAACAATTTTCATACTATGCTAATTAATAGGATTAATTCAAGATAAAACTTTTGTGGTCACATTAGGAAATAATGAAGTAGTGTAGTAAAAATGCATGAACCTCATTCAAATTCATAAGAATATCGTTTTAAGCATCATTTTAGTCTTAGTATAAATTTTAGTACTAATAAGCTACCGCCGATGTCGTACGTAGATATGAAATATTACTGCATACAAATTACTGAACTGAGTTTAAAATGTTTGCTCTATTATATATATTTTATTTATATATAATTGTATTTGTTTTTGTCTTTGTTTCATCTGTGTTGATACAATATTGTATTTTTTATTGATTTTTTACATTAACTCATTCACACTTATTTATTGGAGACTTACAAGTATACCTAGTGATAATTATTTCAATTTAGGAATTGAACTTATGGTATTATTAATGTCGTCTCTGACTAATTATTGAACGTCTCTGATTCATCTCATTACAATTTACAATACAAAACAAATGACAATACCAATTCATTGATTTTGAACAATTAATATAATCACCAATAATATACCATCATACTAATAGATCATTAATTAAAAATATTTTAGATTGTTTGGAAAATTTTTCATAGTAGGAGGTAGTATTTAAATAAATTAAAAAAATGCTTGTCTAAGTACTTGTTTAGATTAAGCTTCGAATAATTTAGATTGTTTGGAAAATTTTTCATAGTAAGAGGTAGTATTTAAATAAATTAAAAAAACGCTTGTCTAAGTACTTGTTTAGATTAAGCTTTGAATAATTATCGATAAAAACCATACACCATTTTAACTATTAAATTTAATTGCGTGAATAGGTAGTAATGCCAGTTTGTAAACGCCCTCACTAATTTTACAACATATCGCACAGTTCACGCTTAAAATGTGTAATTGCAGTTAAGTATAATTATTATTCAATTATTCGTGTAGTGATTATTCAATAAAACTTTCATTGTATTCGATAGTGTTGTTATTTTATGTAGTTGCTTTACCTTGTTATGATAAAAAAACGACTTTCATAAATTAATTCAGTGGTTCTTTGTATACATACGGTTGAATTGATGTAAGGACAGTATCTTAAAGCATCCATGTGATGTTTTTACGTATTTCGGTAGCAGCATCGAAGAGCCATTTATAGTGGGTCTACTGCTTCTGTTTTGACTCACATTAGATACCACCATGGAGAACGTTGGCTGCTTACCATCGGGGGATCAGCTAGTATATCGGATATTCACCTAATAAGCAGATTAAACGGAGTTCATATCGAAATGTCATTGAATGATAAAAAACTAATGTAATTAACTATAGCTCTTGTCAAGGCTACTCACTACTCACCTATCCAATTATACGCACTTAATTATGCGTATTATTATAAAATTATATTACCTCTACGCGTAGGTATATCAATATAAAGCCTACCTACGTTACAACAGCCACCTTTCAAAGACGCTGACAGAATCATGGAATGCCTTCTAGTAAACCCATCAAGATTGAACTCGGGAGATTCATTTTGACTGGCAACAGGATTGTTCCAAGATAACTGGCTCGGTGTTTTTTTGTTTTGTAATACAATGGGCACTTGTAGCGTGTTTTTAGTTAAATAAAAAAAATATTTTATTTTAATATTTGACTACGTCCCAACTTCGTTAGGTGAACCCGAAAAATAATTATACAAATACACTTGACGTGTATAGCCTATATCAATCCGGAATAATGTACCTTTTAATAATTCAATGTTTAATTACAACGTAATAAAGTTTAAAGTTACCACTAGCGCAATCTATAGAAGTAAGCTAGAAGATTTTAGGGCTCTATTTCAAAAAAGTATTAATCTCATTTTTAACTAGATGGCGTAGTAAAAAGTATGTTACTTAATTTAGGTGTAAGAGATTACACTGCAATAAATTACTTTTATTAAGAAGGAGTATTATTACCTTATTTTTTTACTAAACAGTTTGTGGGCGATAGTGATTTTTCAGAGGACATTTTTTTTTTAATCGTTTACACACATACCCCCGCACTAGGATTCCCTGTGTTGCGGGTGGCATGGACATACACAATTATCACATCACAAACACCCATTTTTAGATATAAAACATTAAATTCAATTAATTCGTATGTGTATTTGTGTATTCATATAGCGCCATCTTAGAAAATTTTAAGATACCACTACTCTGAGGTATCAACCGTTGAGAAACGCAAGTAAATACCACAAAAGCATACAAGATGGCGTTACATAACACATAAGAAGGCTAATTAAAAGTTACAAAAAATTTCTATCATATGTCAATTTCGTACTCTTGAATGTCTACGCTAGCGCACGATCGAACGGTGGTTCAAATTGGAACTAAAAATCGTTAGGATCGAATAAAGATCGAAAATATCGTACTCGCCACACTTCCTGACAGTCGTCAATCGAGTAGCAGGATCGATATCAAACGTCAAAATTCACGGTAACAAAAAAGGTTCTTTGTTTGTTATTTCGAGTTTTGCATTTTGTTTAATTTTATTTGTGTTTATCTAAAGCATGGCTCGCCTTACATCATTATTTAATATTTTGGAGGAAGCGCATCGTATAGAAATTCGACACAGGACAAACTTTCTTAGAATGCGTCTATATAACTCACGGGCACTTGCAATGGATAGTGAAGTATTTCAGAGGAATTATCATACGTCTAAGGATATAAGTGAATATTTCAATATATTCCGCGACGTCACGGAGTTGAGTTCCGAAATAATGCGTCGTTATACTAAATAATAGTTTAAAAAATAATTAATTTATCTGAAAAACATAAAAAAACCTAGACACCAATGCGTTTTTAAAATTTGACAATAAATATGTTGTCAAAATAATATGATAGTTTCATGATCACAGATTAGTTAATAGTAGTTGTCACGATACAGATTAATTAAAGTGATTTTAATTACTTTTGTCAAACGTAAACACAATTAATATTCATTTCACTATCAAAATTCATATAAACAAATAGTAAATACAAGGTTTTTAAAAAGAAAGCTATTAAATTTAGCATTTTATAAATATTTATATGTGCAATATCCATGTACTTCTCGCCCTTGACTGTGACGTCACTAACCGGATACACTTAACGACGCTTATAACGTTCGATCGTAAGTCGATCTTGATATTCGATTCGATTTGCTTCGGGAGTACGAACTTAAATCGAGTTCGAATCAGGAACAAAAACAAAACCAAAACGTTTTCGGGAGTAAGGGCCCAGTAACGTCATATAAAAGACATTGAAAAAATCAATATGTATTGTAATACGCCGTAGACTCCTGAATGAACACATATTTTCAGAATGTTATTGACTGGATATTATTAAATTGCCTGATGACAGACGCAATTTAAAGATTTAGCCACAATGTCGTAAAAAAAACGACGATTGCTCAGCAATGAACTGACGTTGATTAACAATGATTTCGGCCCTATTCCTACACTGAATATAATAGTACTAAAGAACGGAAAATTCGGCCATTGTATATCGACGTGAACAGATTCCCTTTTTCAAATTTAAGTTATTGTTTTTAAAGAAAAATGAACATTGAAAGTGATTAATTAGAAGTTGGGGACAGTGTTGAGTCAGGTAAATATCTCTTAAATGTAACAATATGTAGGTGATTTATGGCAAAATTAACTGTTTACACATATTCTAACACATATAAAAAATGTATCTTGCAAAAAACACGTATTATACGAATTTTGTCTTGTTAAATGATGTGGGTTGGATCTTTGCCATCGTTATTTATTCACGTGTGAATATTAATTTTTTTTTTCTTTTAAATTTAATTATTCTCAAATATTGTTAATTTATTTCAATTTACTTGTAATCCTATTCATATAATATACATTGCATACAGCTAAATGAACTTTATTCCAAACGGGTATCTATCTCATGATACATCTCGTTTTTATCACTTTTTATGTATAAATAATGACTTGCATGAGCGTGACTATTTAACCTTATATATTAAGACTCATTTGATTGTTTACTTTTTACTTACCTTTTTGCTTTTAAGACAATTAAGAAAAGCAACATCTTAATAAACCATTAAAAAAATTTTTTTTGCTAACCGTATATCATAAAAGTTACAGTACCAAAATAGTTTGGTACTGTCTGCGCAAATAATAAAATTATTTATGGATTTTTGTTGTGTTGGTGGTATTAAATAAGTTGTTTTATTTTGTGGCGAAACCTATATACATATATCTAAAGAGGTAATACGTTGGATGTCAATTGAATCACGTAGCGTCAACACAACGCTATTTGTGATCCGATTGTAAGATTGTGTTGTGTACAAAACTCGATTGGCTTTTGATCCTTTGTTGCTTCGACGAGTCACAAGATGACAGATTCTGATATATATTTATATTGAATGTAAGATACAATATAGTTTCTTGGTTTCGTGAGAATTAATCGTAAATGTGTCAATATTTATATTGGCTTAGTACACATTAAATATTTAGTGACAGTTTGTTAGCACAGTAAAGTGGGCGGTTTTATTGTTTAATGGCATTATTTGCCAATAAACCCTTGGTGATTGAGAGAAGTTGGGTTAGGTGTAAAGACACAAGTTGATAAAGCGATATACTACATAATAATTATATACGCCGGCACTCTGTTAGTACATTCAAAATAAATATATAGACAAGTAATAAACATTTAAAATAATATTATAAAATTCATATTTCCCGGACTTAAAAAAATAAATAAAAAAAAATCTCACATAGTTGTTTATATCTTTATAAGACCCTTCTGTTGTCGCCTTCATTAAAAGAAAGTAGTCATTTAAAATTAGGGGAGTTAGCCTACGGCTTTCCATCTGAAATGCCTGCCAGTCGTCTATAAAAACTCGCTACCATATTTAAATACCACAGTCTACTGTAGGTCTTAAAGAAGGCGAAATTCTGCCCATAAACGTCAGTCAGTGTGATTGTGACAGTTATTATAAGAAGTGTAAATAACGTAAAGAGATTGCTGCTATGTAAAAGTATTGATCACTATATTAATATTGTGTTATAAAATATTGTAATAACAAAATAGTGACATAGTAATTATTATAATTACAGTAATTATTATTAATCCAAGGTTGAAAATCTGAATAATTAATACATTTCAGAGTCATAGCCATCCTCCCTTTCTCGTAATGCACACTACTGAACAACGGATGAGGCTATGGCAAATGATGGAGGTTGCTGTTCTCTGTACCGTGCAGTTTAATACCATTGATACTGGCATGGTAGTTGGCTATTTTGCCCGACTGGTTAGTTATCACCCTTCTAAAATGGACCGTTAATTGTATCATTTGTGTATATTGGGCGCAGTGTGAGAAAAACAGTAATATTACGGGTCCCCCTTCCTTCTCGGTCGGAAAGACTTCGGTGATGCCGTTGGCGTTACTATGGACGATGTTGCCCACTTACCATCAGCTAGTATACCTGCTCGTTTGTTGAATACTTGCATTAAATAAAACTTATGTACCATAGGTACTCTAGTTCGTCACTCATTGAGTGGAGAATAATAGTTTCATATTAAAAACGAAGTACATACTAAAACGTGATTACTATGATCCGTTATTCATTATAATGTAGATATTATAATGTATGATGTAAACGAAGAATACAAAGGCTCAATCGCACTCAAAGGCCCGATGCTTGTGTCGTCACCCTTGCTTCGCTTGGGAAAATTCTCAGGGAACAGATCCATTTCCCAAGACGATTCCGGTAGAATAACAATGATTGTAGCGAACTTGCCATATTGTTCTCGTGCTCCTACCGTATAGCGCAACGGGACTGTAACATACTCATACTAATGATAATATATAAGTACACGTGGTTTTTACCTTTACCTTTTATACCTAACCTTTACTTTGATTACCTTTTTATGCTTAAACTTCAGTAAATATTTTGACGCCATTGATGTCATAGGTCATGAAAAAATAAGCATCTTTTGTCGTTAAGAGAAAACATTCTCGTCAACTTTTTCTAAAACTCTAACCATGTACACTAAACACTAACTGTACCTTTAGATAAAGACAATTTTCTTCGATAAACAGTGTAATAAACAAATTGGATGAAATGAAACAAAAGATAATATTGAGCTAGAAGCGTAGTTAAGGGTCTAGCGTGCAGCAAAGGAGTACACTCTACGAGCTGCGCAGTTTTCAAGAAGTTACTTTGAAGTCAGTTTTTTGTGATAAACTATTGACCGATTTGATAATAATGAGAGAATACACCCTCGTCATCAGAATCCCTAACTGATTAATCGCAGAAAGAGAATTTATTGACTCATTAATCCATCATGCTAGCTAAGCGCAATTGGACAAGCATGACATATCTTTTGAGAATCTGATGCAGCACAGTTAATATCTTCCTTACGTCAATATCTTTAAAGTCCAGTTTCGTTCATTCTCTCACATTCTCAATAATCCCTAAAAATCATGATCGTTGCAGTAGTTTCAGAATCCATTTGGAAACAAAAGTGCAGATAGAGAAACAGACTATCAAAATTTTTGATAAATTTTAAATTTCTTCAATTGTTTTATTTGAATAGTATATGGTTCCAGGCGATGGCAAGGCAGGGATGCTTCCTTGTGAGTTAAGAAGCCTAGAGCAACCTCACCACGTTCCGGCGTCCTTCAATACCAGAGTGCTAACTGGCGAATTGTTAAGTGACTAACTGTAATAAAGCACTCAAGAAATTTTACTTACATAAATATTTTTATTACTTTCGTTATAACTGAAAAATGCTTACTAGTATACATTTCAATCATAACTTCATGAATAAAGTGAAGTTATTTCCGTACAAGTTTTTTCACACCACACGATGTAGCGGTGAAGTGTTTGTTTCCCCAACTCAAACACTTCACCCGCCTTCCACCTTTTCACAAGCTAGTACTTGAACTTGTGACTTGACGCCTCTTACTTTATAAGAGGCAAATTTGCTAGAAAAGCTTTTGACACACATTCAACTTTTATTTCCATCGTACATTACGTTTAACTTATTCGTTGTTATTATGTATAAATTGTGTGGCAATGACTAGGGGAGAGTGGGGATATTACGGACCCTTAAAAAACCCTGTAATTAAACATAAAGTATTAAACCTAATGAGATTATATTTATTAACTTTTAAATTTTGTTTTTACTTTACAAAATCAACATGTATTATTATTAGTATGAAATCAACAATCGAATATTGTCTCAAAAAATAATAATAATAAAGCTGATGGAGTAATTGCGGTCAGTCTACTTCTCCATATAAAAATCATAAATATAGCTACAACTGGTGCTCCCGCTTGTGCAGTTATCGTGTGCCCATTTCTAGCATACCATGAACATTGTCGAATATTCAGCGTAATGACAATGATATTACAATAAATACAGAAGTATTTTTCATATGCATTATTTACAAAATCTTCTGAATTTAATACTCATTTGGTTGGTTTGGTTTTTATTTTTTCAATGTTCTTTAGTTCCTTCTTCTCTAATTTAATTTTTGATGGAGTGTTAGTAATAATAATGGAATGTTTCATTTTCTGATTTACTTAAACTTTTAATTTTCGATATATTAATTATGTGCTACAGCGGTACGTGTGGTGGTGGGATCTCATGTTGCGTCGTTGAAACATCTGGGTAACTTGTGTCTTTCATATATTCATCCACATTTGCATGGTCAATAACTTGAATTTCATCCGGATTCGTTATTTGCATTTGGGTTTACGAATAAAATTTGTTTAATAATTTAAATTAAGGACTTTTGATTCTGGATTCTTTCAAATTTGGGGTACTAGTAACGATGTTAAGGCCTAATTATGGTACCGATTCACGATGCAACAAGTTAGAAAAAGTGGTACTAAAAATTTCCCTATATAATGGGAATATCCCGGCAGCTTTAAAACCATTTATTGCATTTTCTATATTTATTGTTAGATTAAAAGCTTTCGAGTATACTCCAACAATATCATAACTGGTCACTTAGGCACCAGGATGCGTTTCACTTTTTTGAATATATATTATTTTTAAGGGGCCACGGAAGGTGAGGTACTACTGCTGCATGTTTTAAAAAGTATGCGGTGGTACCGCAATAACGTGAATACAATTTTTTTACAGAAGTTGTTAGGAGAGAAGCTTATATGTCTGTCATGGTTGTCAAGGACAAGCGGAATTGGGTAGTCATCAGACGGCCGTACAAAGCTTTTTAAATTATGTGACCATTAAACAAATAATTTTTATCGATCATACATCGGTCATACATCGGTGCTTATCAGAAAGGAATTGATTTGTTTCATTAATAATGGATTTGTTAATTTCCTTTTAAAGATAAAAAATTGTGGAACATAACTGCCTTGTCAACTTTTTTTAGGACTCTAGAGGCCTGCTAGACAAAATGCTAATGTCATTTTTAATTGCATCTGACCTAAAGTGATGTTTAGACATCAAGTATGTTTGTAAACAATAATACCAACTTTATTTTCATTAAGAGCATTGATTTGACTTAAACATGTTGCTTCTGTTTTGCCAAATAATACTTCGGGATACCTTGATATGAAAAAGTAAAATCAATTCATTCCAACTTGATTCATCGCTATTATATGCATGCTAAAATAGTGTGCTAAGCCATTAGCTGTTGCAAAATCAATTGCGACTTTTCAAAGCGTGAATATAGTTATTCCGAAAGAATTTTTGCAGGATTTCAACATAAAAAACGAGCTCTTCCACTTTAGATTTATTAAAGATTGGATTCTTACCGCGTTTGGGATTTCTGACGCGTTTGGGATTTCTGACATCTTCACTAGATTTTTTACTTGGTGTAACAATGTAACTCCAGACACGTAATATCTGCCGCGGATTTTGCTAAAACATAATTTATTTTGATGAATCTCTTTTATAGCTGTTTTTAAGCTTAAATCAAGTAATTTTTTTACATCTTCCGTTTTGTATATACAAGTCAGCTCAAACGATAGGTTATCCAACCATCCTTGTCCAACCCCGATGCGTAAATACGGACATCGTTAGTTATCCCAAAAAATGTCCGCTATCACCTCCACCGGTTAACATTTTACATTTTTAATGATCAATAACACCCTAATGTATAACTAATACAGTCTTTATATAAAGTAATTGTCTTCATATATTCACACTACTGAAAATCATCAAAAATTATAAGAAAACACTTAAAAACTATCACCTTTTAAATTGGTGTGTGGCCTCCAGTATTCATTATCTGTCAGACTCTAAAGATGGACGCAAAATAATCACGGGAGTTTAAGTTCCGGTCGCAGGGCTGAATCAGCTGGTAAGATAGTGGCCGCAATTACCCCCATCCTCCCCTACATGCTTAGTGTTCGAGATTTCTTCCAATTCATCTCTTATTAATCTTATCTCAACTTAGTTTCAATCTGACATACTTTTATGTGTTTCGAATCGATAAACTTTCGTGCTCATATTCCAATACAAGTTACATTTAAGTGATTCTAATTGTTGACTCTTTGATAACAATGTTATACTAGTAATAATACTATTAGGTATTAAAGATAAACATTATTAGAAAAATCGATTTCAAGACGTTACTATTTTAAAAGGGTTTCCAATGTTAAATTGACTCATTCATTTATTCATTGATGGTTAAGATAATCAGTGGATCTGTTTTTTTACAGTCGGTACTAAAAGTTTTATATTTCTTGAAAAATATTTTAATTATTTAAGCAATGAAATCTTGGGTAGGTACCGGCTACAAAATATGATTTTCTTTTTTAACAGAAATATAATTTTTCGCTTTATAGTGGCGTGTTCTAGTGTGTTTTTTTAATAATATTGTAGTTTTTACTTTCTTAGTATTAGTATTACTAATACTTCACTACCTTCCTTTCTTGATTACTTACCATCTGTTAAGGAATTCATAAATTGTCTCTGTACTTCACAATCTTTACAGTACAACTTCAAACAATAATTAATTACAATAATCATTCTAAAAATCTTCAAACACGACGAAACATAATATCATCCTTGTTTATGGAAGTCGGTTAAAATAAACTCAAAGTATTAAGTGACATTTAATAAACCATAATATTTTTTTAACAATGTAACAATCGTTTAACGAAATACTATTAAGCCGGCATGGCACACTGTTCGAGTATCAGGATTTACGAGTAGCGTATGTATTTATGCGTTCCGGTGGATTCACAAAGTTTTGCAATGTATTTACTGCAATGCGACTTTGTAAGATAGCTGTACCTTTACCATACATTATACCTGTCTTTACTGCAATGAAATACTTTCTTTTTTAACCCAGCTTAACAAGATTTATCTTTCTGCCACATGGCTTGCAACCTAAAATGTATAACTTCGTAGTTTTGTGCATATAAGTTTTTGTTACCAGTGAAAGTAGACTACTTAAAAGTATTAAAGTTATCACTAAGAATATTAGAGACCTCTATATATAATCAAACTCAACAGTAGTTATTTCCTACTCTTGTCTTAACACTGCGGTTACAAAAGCTTGCGAATCACTTAAAGGATTTATAGCCAGTTCAAATAACAAACTTTTCAGCTAAGGATTTTCGACTGGGATTATCGATTGCTATATTACAATACTAACTGAAACATCGATTACTTAACATTTCAGTTTACTTTAACCACGCCTAACAGTCAACATTACCTATACTAATAATAAATCAGTAACTAGTCCAGATCTGTACATCGGATATTTTGGGAAAATTTTAATGTAGGTCGACTTGTGTACAGGACTGAACTTGACACGTTTGGAACTTCCATTATGGACCATAATTTGGGATATTTATCTTCCTAGAAAATTGTACTGTTCAAACTGATTTTTTTAAAGCAAAGCAAGTTATTCATTACTTTGTAAAACTCTCAGTTTTGCCGAAAAAAAAAATCCGTAATGCTTAACTACTAACCGCAGTTGGCTGAGAATGATGTTATTTAGCAATGTTACTCGGTGCCAAATATCTTTCAAACAGACGCGTTGCCGTTGGCACATTTCCTACTTCTTTGTAATTTTGTAGGCTTGTATTAATATTTCTCTACGCTCACGAGTAGGTGTTTCTATACTGAGTTGGCAAGTGAACTATTACTTATTACAAGAAATATTGTGTAAATAAATGTAATTTCACCAAATAATTAGCGCAAATATTTAATTTAATAGATAATTCAATTCAACTTTTAAATTCAAATGTCCTAGTTTGACAATGACTAACTCGTCGTGGAGTATGCTACAGACTTCTTTAATAACAAGAATAGAGTCCTGTTCTTATAGTACTACGCTAATAGGTTGAAGTTGTTCAGTGAATTTTCAACAATTATTTGACAGCAGTTAATTTGGAATAATGCAATAAAACCCAGGATTTTATTAAAGTGTCTCGTGGAATCGATTGTTTCAGTTACATATCATAGAAAACAAACATAATGCGTATTGTATTGTTAGGCGTTCAGGTTTCTTACGATAATATTTTTCAGCAACACACAATACTCGAAGTGTGTTTCGATTTTCGGTACTCTGATACACGGAAAATGGCTGAACCGAATAAAAAAATAATCTCATCGCTAGGTTTTCATTGTACTCACATTTTTTTTATTATTTTAAAATTACAAATTTAATTACATCAAAATAAAATTCTTAGTTTATGTTACCTCCGATAATAAAATATACAAGTAATAATCGTTAAGTATAACATTTTATAATTGTACACTATTAATAGTACCCAATGTTTTATTGTGTTATGTATTTAAACATAAGTTTTTATTTTGTTCTTATTATACAATCAATAATATTTAACTGACTTCAAAAAAGAGACGGTTCTGTGTTCGTGTGTATTTTTTATGTACGTATAGCTGTACCTGTATTGTTTATGAATGGATTTTGATTGATTCCCTCCCGATTTTGATTGATTGATTGATTTAAGACCTCAAGATCAATTCCGTAAATAAAAGGGTGTAACTCCTCAACGGGTGGCAATAATTGAGCCGTGTTTAAAGATATAATTTTTCAACCTGAATAAAGTCAGGGCGGGCCACTAGTACGTTATAAATGAATAGCTAAATGCAGGCGCCTACGAGATTTCATTACGAAGATATATGCACTGTTTAGAAATGGGGTTACGTGAGCACAGGGTGAAACGTTAACATACAACCGCGTGCGAGCTTTCCGGACACGAAGAATGACTTGCTGTCATCGTACCTGTGTAGTTACATTAATGAAAATAATTTGACACAAAATCGTGAATCTATAAAAGAGGTACGCGCTACTTCATATAAGTGCCTCTGAAATCTAAGATTTTTATACATTTTCTGCTCAAGATCAGAGGCTTTGAAAGAAGTTTTTATTACCTCATAGAGTTTAAAACTAACAGTTCCAAACATGCACTTTAGGAACGAATATTAATTGTATTAAATATGCATGAAATAAAGTCAAATGAACGCAAATCTAACGAGGCTGATGTAGTAGTACCTACTGCCCTATTCTCTATTCTGAGTTCTGGTACTATGCTAAATCTTGAAACTGTCGCATTGGCAGTATGCTACTTGACGTAGGGGTATGCATTAAGATGCATGCAAGGTACTGTTTTTATAACCTTTGGCAGACAATAAAATGTTCATAGACTGCAGGTCAACTACACAGAACAACTGTATAGAAACAAGGTTACTCAGTTTTTTTTTATAGCTTTGGTTACTCAGTTTAGGAATACGTTAAATAATTTCTTGTTACTATACGTATATAAATAATTATGTCACACGACCTGTTAACTATTGCTGTGATTGAACTAAGGCAGTCCAGAAATATTTTACATAAGCGATTGTATTGATACCAAAGTGTCTACATATACAAAAAAAAATTTATAGTAATTTTCACGTTATTAGACCCTGGTACTTAAATATGCTTCTTTATCGCTTATTGTTGCTCGGTATATGAGAGTTAGTGTGAAACTGAAAATATATTTTCTCGGTCGCAATAGAGGTATTTACTGTTGTTTTTAATTCACTACCAACTGGGCTACGGGGTCGTCAAAGTTTTCCAATATCATTAATATAATAATAAAATTTGATGGCCATAATAAGGTTACATATTTATATGTAAAACCCTAAAGTTAAAAAAGCTATGTGCCCATCTAATAAGGAACTTTATAAATACTTTTCATATTTTACTCTTTATTTTTTTGTATAAAAACCGCTAAATATATGTATATAAAATATAGATATAGAGTATTTTTAAATGTACTGATTAATTACATACATAGTATTACATTAAGAGAGCAGAAATACTCGACAGATCCGCGGGTGGTTATATTTACTTATTCATTTATTCACTTTTAATTAATTATGGTATAATAAATTAACTTAATTATTCTTAATGCCTGTTGATTGACGGTAGGTGTTACAACAGTAAAAAATAAAATGAAAATACACAAAAAGGTATGAATATACATACAATACATATCATATACTTGGCTATGACGGACATGAATCAAACTATGAGATGTGTTAGGTAAAACGCTCCGACTACTTTCTTAAATTTCCGAGTAGTTCCATTTACGAGTAGGATATTAGAGCACAGCAGAGTACTGCCTGAAAAGCAAACGAGTAGTGGATAAAACCAGTAGTAAATGGTGAATTTAAAGCTTTAAATTCGATGAAGAGCGAAGTACTTTGCCTTGAGTGTCACAGATCTACTGAAACTTTAAATATACTGGATTAGACGCATTCATTAGAAGAGAATAAAATGCAAAGGTAATTCTAGTATTTGGCCTGATACGAATAGGTAACCGTTTCATTTTGTTAATTATTTATTTAGATTTTTATACTATACATCAGTTGATGATGTTTGAATGTACCTGAATATAAGTGAAAGTTTGATTCAATAGTACGTTCTGACCCTCTGTGAAACTATGGTTGAAGCAACAGGTAGCCTTGACCTGCACACCTCGTCACTCCGTTACGTCACTAGGCAACTTCAATGATTCATTTATTTAAGCGACGCGTGTAGGTATGTGGGTTGGAAATGGATATCATGATATAGATATATTTTTTTTTACAATAAGGTTTCAAAGGGGATACGTGAAATACCTATAGGAACTTTTAAGCGACGCGTTATAAACGTTGAAAATAAATTATTTACGAATTTAAAGCGTCCAAGCAGAGCTTATATGTAAAGGAAATTAAGGTATAAATTAATAAATTAATGACAAAGACGCCTGGAAATAACAGTGCGGAAACCAGTTCCGTGCAGGTTAGAACTTATTTTGTAATTGCCATATTTTGTATTAAAAGATAAGCTGAGGAGTTTTTCTCACCGTTGCTTCTCGTTAATGTTAAAGCACGTTTCTGAAACGATAGTAGAAGCAAAAAATTACATGAATCACAAAACATTACATGTATTTACAAAATACCTAAGTTATCAAATGAATTTGAACTTGATTTAGAATTTAGATGAATACTTACAAGACAAGCACGACCCTTTATGGGTAAGCTTAGCTAACGACACAGACCAATCACTAAGTTGGCCAAGAGCATGTTGACAGGTACATACATTCAATGTACTGGAAAATGACGTTATAGTTCCCCTGCATACTGAAAGCATTAACGTACTAACAGGGTTGTGTTGAAAGCAAATAATAATTAAGTTTTAGTCTAACGTAATATCAATGCGGGTGCTAGAGCATTCAAGTGAAATTACATTAGTACGTGGTTATTGGAGAAATTAATATGCACATCGATGAAAATAATAATTGAATATGATACACACATCATGTTCATAGATGACATTAAGAATATTAATCTTTACAATTCATAGAATATTCGCGCGAGTTTATTTTTCTTTAGTCGGACTATAACAATGTAACACCAGTGCATCTTCTACTAGAAAAATAGACCGCAATTAACATTGTAAATGTAAAGATAAACACGGTTTTACATAACGTGACATGCATTAAATCGAAAGTCACTTATCGTAGTCGCTCGTTACCTACGTCCGGGGCACAAATATTTCTATTGTTTTTTAAATTAGGTGATGTCATTTCTGTAAAATTAATAAAAATTAAAATAAATGGCAACATAAACATATAGTACTGCTAGTTCTCTTTTAGTGTGTCAGTTAGCGATTTATTTATTAATTACACTTAATTATACAAATTCCATACATATAATAAGCATTTCATAATTTAAAAGTTACTAAAAAATTTTGAGTCAGTATTTGTAGCATAGCGTGCATAAAATTATCGTTTTTACAATGAGGTGGATTAGTAATTGTGACCTGAATAAAAATATTGTGGGTGAACGTAACAACTTATTACTTTTTTATGAAACTGTTTTATTGATTAAATATTAAAATAACAAGATTGATTCTAATTACAATCTGAGGAGGGTCAAAACTCAACTGAATTACTACTAGTAAAATTACTTATAACGGAACTAATTCTCGATAGAAGATAAATTGATGGCGCTTCGTGGACCAAGCTTATAGAATTCTCGAATTTGTATTAATGTAAGATCCTAGAGCCGGTAGACGTTACTTATTTTCTAGTCGGGTAGAGTAGAAACAGTATATACGCAATAAAGTAACGTAATTTTACTTGTAGTTTGTCCTCATTTTAATATATATAATATTAAGGAAAATATCCCAATACTATTTGTAAACATGTAGACAAATCATAAGGTCCAAGCATCCCCGTGACATTCATGATGCCGCTGTGAATATGTGGGCGCATGATAATTAAATGGCTTTATAACACAGCTCGATAAATTTTTGGTTTTAAATTTTTTTATATTAATTAAATCATAATTTGTTGACTTATAGACAAAAGTTTTAGCCTGTATGTATACTGTTTTGATACTATATTTAGTACTGTAAGTCATAAACTTTTTTAACAATATTAAACAATAAACAATTAAACAAATTATTAAACAATTAAACAATAGAATTATAAAAATTTTACTAGCGTTTGAAGCAATGAAATACCAGCAATGAAATAATTTGTAATAGAAATAAAGAAATGTGTACACTGAAAATATAAAAAAATATTATTCATATCACTCACTCAACTCTACTCTGGTCCACTCCGCTCTACCATATCAGGACCTTACACCAGTATGTTTCCCTTATACTGTGTCTAAAGAAGTTTCACTTCAGTAAAAGTAAAAGAGAATACGTAAATGAAGTTTTCGCAGGAGAATATTTAAATACCAAAATAATTGAATGATTCCAATGACACCTGATATTCCATTACTCTCTTCAATGTTTATTGGGTGATGTTTATACTCGGCATTATTTCGTTGCTACAAAACAGCGACGCTGTCCGCTTAACGAGCACAAAACATGTCATGTGAGGGTAATAATTGTTGTGACATTTTTATTACGCCCTATTTAACATCGTAAAATTTCAAAAGATGTTTCCCTTTTGTGTGTCGATGGTTTAAACGTGTATATCTAGTAATATTTATGTACTTACATAATTATTTTTACTCATTAAGGATAAAGGATTTATGTAAACTTAAGTATTTTGAAGTTAAGAAGTTTTGAATGAAATAAATTTATTTATTTTCATTTAGATTAAAGACACACTTTTTTTAAAAATATTAACTATCAAGCGTAAGGTTTTGAAAACTGCATCGAATGTTGGCATAAGCAATTAATCAAGAATAGACCAAAGAAAAAAGTTTTTCTGATTTCTCTCAATTACTGGTTCCCGTTGAGTTGTGCACGAAGGCTTCAGAAATTATTAATTAATGTCAGTAATAACCTCAATAAAAATGCAGAAAAGGTTCAAAAACACCTCGTGAACTTTCTATTCTAAAATAAATAGTAATTTCAAGAACTATAAACCTGACCGTAAAAATCACGTAATAAAAACACGAATTGAGGATGTATTCTCACCTGAAATTGTTATGTACAGATTATTAAATTTGTCGATTATTAAATAAATAAATTACACCTAATATATTTTTGAGTATCAGGTGAAAGAGGATTGCCGTGGTCGTATGCCATTTTACCCTAATTGTTATAATCGTTTACTAATTACAATGTATTGTTTTGTTAGAGTAGGTGGCAATGTTAATAGCTTATTATTCGCTCACACAGTCAAAATAATTAGCAGCAATTAACGTAGTTTCTTTGCACGATCTTATTGTGAAGAAAGGCTTGAAAACATTGCTTGCCACATATACAGTCCGTTACTGTAAAATTTAGTCATTCAGTTATTTTATCCCTTTATTTATTTTTGACTTTTACTGTTGTCAAAAAATCGTTCAGCAACCGTAACTGCATTTTAGCCTTTCAATAAACAACAATAGATGAATATTAAATTTTTATCCATTTAATTTATACATATATCGCTCCGAGCGTCTATTGCTTTAAAAAGAAAGGTAGGATAAGTAGCACAGACGAGAAAGGTACCGGCAACCGGTAAGGGACAAATAGGCTTTTGAAACCAGTCGTAAATCAACTCATGGCTAAATTTTTTGCATATAATTAAGAAAGCACGTCAGTCCTGGGATACTCCATCTCAGGGGTCTTTACGCCTTCCGACAGCTAAGATGGACACTCACTGGAGTTAGTAGCACTTCAATCCAACTTGGAGTAGAGTGACAGAAAAGCTTCAGATTTGACTGTTACTAGCTATGTTACTAGCAGAGCCTTGTGCTATATAATGGACCGCTAATGAGTAGTGTATATTTCTGTTTTATTCAGAGTTGCATTGTAAAATTAATTGAATTTTCCCTGATAAATTCTATTCTATTTTTTACACTTGCATGTTTTTCGACGTTAGTTTATATTAAAATTGTTACGTTACTAACTCAATCAAAAATCGAAACTTTGGCACGCATGTATTTAGATTTAAAACAGCAGTAAAACTGTACTGTAAAAATGTACTGAGAGCCAGTACCTTCTTTGTAACCTTCTTCTCATTTCATGGCCGACAACGCATCAGTGATACCTTTGATCTTGCTGATGTCCATGGGCGACGGTGACCACTTACCATCAGGTGGCTCGTCTGCTCGTTTGTCGGCTATTAACATAAAAAAAAGTTGAAAAAAAAATACCATACTTGAAATTATATAACAATTTCTCACCTACGACATAGCTGGACTGGGTAAGGATGCCCGTGGATATTATAAGTCCTTTTGTAATAGCCTAGTTTGAGTTCATACAATACAGTGTAAATAAATAAATATATACAATAATAATGGACAACATTTCAAACCTCTCATATAATTAATCTATTAATTATTCCGTTAACGCGAAGTACTACAGAATATTCAGAGAAATACTAAATCTATTCAGTCTTCGATACACAAGAATTTACTCAACAAAGCACCCAAAAAAGAAATCATTTTCTTCCAGTACTATGATGCTAAGTATTTCAGACAGCAGTATGCAAAGACTGTTCGAGATTCCATCTGTGATCAGGCTCTCTACGGAATCTAACGTAATAAAGTGCAGGAGCAAACTATTGCTCTCGTCCAACACTTTATTACGCAAGGCTTCGATTTCACTGATTTGAGCACGTTATATATTAAGCAATAAATGGAAACGAGATAATGAATATATAATACCGAAGCGAAAATGAAAATGATATAAATTTTAGCATTGAAATCATTATTTATTATATAAATCGTTTCAGAATACTATAGGTATAATATCGCAAGGTTATTGTCGAATCATCATTGTTTATTGGTAAATTAACCATAGTACTGATAATTAAAATATAATCAATTACCGTAGTGCAAGTTTGAACCCCAAACTAGAAAGCCCAAAATAATAGTGTCTACATATTCAGTTCCTTGAATTTTACAGTAACATATTTATTATACATAATATATGTCGTCACGTTACAGTTCCTGTATTATTCGAAATAAATATTACGACTTAAAAATAAGAAGAGTATACCTGTGGGTTGAATATGTATGTTTCATAACTTTTTTGTTATCCTAAAAGGCGGCTCCACGCAACAATGTACATTTTTTCAGCATTAAAACATTGCAATTTTTGACAATGGAGTTCCATTCATTCGTGATCCGCGTTCCGAGTTCCACCTAGATTGCTTGCTGATTATTGTGAATGTTGTACGTTATTCCTCTTTAACCGCTCGGCTTGTTACCATTCTTCTGCTACACACGATTGTCAAGTCTTGAGTGGTGGTGAACACTTAGCAGGTGATCCATCTGCTGCTCCCTCGCATTAAGTTATTTTTATTTATTTTACGATATGCTCTAATTCACCTTCAAACCTTACCGACGTATTACATAACATTAGTATTTTCCGGGCGGATTACAGAAGATTTATTGATGCAAGCTCACAACGCTTACAATTTATTGCGCACTAGCAATGTTGACTCAAATTCCCATACAGTGCGGTAATATTGATGGATGAATATGGAAATAGGAATTGCTGAAATCATTAGTGCAGTGTACTTTTACACACGATTTAATTGTGTTCAAACATTATGCACATTATGCATTTGTGTGTACTGTGATGCTGATTTATTATACAATGAGTATTCTGTCTAAGCAAATACTACGTCGCATTGTGCGTACATATTTCTCTAATCCTGTTGCTTCCATAACATATTTGATTAAACATGATTATTTGTTGTCGCCTCTGTCTGTTTGATTGATTATATTATAATGTACTAGTGATTCATAGTTAATTCAATAGTATGATTCGTGAATTCATTAAATTAATCAAACAATAAATAATTTAAAATTTTCGTAAGTAAGTGTTTTAAGTTTCTCAATAAATAAAAAATTTATAATAGAAAACAGGTTTTCACTCTTTTCAGCGTGGATGTGTAATAAAAAATAAGTAATATAAAAATATTTAAAGTCAACCCCTACTTTTATGAAATACTTTGAATTAATATAAATATTTACATAAGTTTACATTCTGCTAAATATCTTTTATAAGAGAAAGTGTCATCTATTACAGGTTGAATTTGAGTGGATGAATAAAAAGTATTTTAGTAACGATAGAAAATTTCCTTTCATTTATCGCGCTTACCTGTCATACTTATGTCCACTCCCACCTCATACATATCACTCCTAACAGAATCCATCCATTGTTTCATAGCGAGAGTGTAACCTAATAGTAAGGATTTAAAAAACAGACGCAAATACCTATTTTCACGGAAAATGAATCGCATAGCCAACTCGTTGATTTACTCCGCTTCTTTGTCAGTAGTAAATGAGCTATCTTTTAACTTTGCTAAGAACGGTTGTGTAATCTGACAAATAGGCCAACGTTTGCCAACCTTGGCGCTGTAGGTACTACTTCGTAAAGAAATATTTCAATAATCTATAATATTCCTTCCTATTCACTTACTATTAGCGACTTTTTGTCCTTTGACGTAAAAAAACACTTAAGAGCTTTTACTCTCGAAATTGTAGCATCGTACATTCCAAATGTATTATGGGAAGCAGTTGTGGTTTTACATCCATATTAGCATAATTTTAATGATTAATAATCTTAATTTATGAAAAAAATATCATATTTTTCTGTAGCTGTACTTTATTTTGTTTAAGATTATTCTTAAAGATTAGTGCAGATTCTTAAAGATTATTGTTATTAATAATTATTCTAAAGATACGGTTCTACGGGCCGCAGCGGACGGCAGACAGCAGACGGCAGACGGCAGACGGCAGACGGCCGACAGCGTTTGCAGTCAGACGTCAGTTGCCGTCGTATATAGGTTCCAAAACCAGCGGCAGTCGTTGCAGTTACTTACTTGTGTCTTAACTTACGGTTGTGTCTGCGATGTACAATTATGAATAAACAAATGCTACAAGTGTTATTGCAATAACTAGACGACGATCATTTATTATTGTACTTTTGGTGAAATATTAGGTATTGTACTCATTTATCCCATGGTGTATATCTGTTATAGTTTCCATACAACTATGTTTGCATGTATGTATGTATATTGATGTATATTATATTATATGTATATATTATAGGAGGTACACACAATATTTTTGTGTTTAACTATAAATTATCATTTATCATTAGAATCTTAGTACTGGACCAATCATTTATATTCTCGTCATCACTCAGGGCAGTCTGGTGGACAATGCCTATGAGCATTAACTTATCGCCCTTGTATCCTCAGTTTGAAATGTCACAAAAATAAATAAATAATTTCGTTATATTGTTAATCCAAATAAACGGTGATTATTAATCAAAGTATTAATTAATTAAGTATGATATTTTAGAACGTTGGTAACTGTCTTATATAGACTGCTCGGGAGGCAGCTACAACGTCAAACAACAGCAGTACTGTTTGCACGACAAGGTCTGACTGCCACGTGCTACGTGTTACAACAAGTGATGCCGCGCTGCAGTTGCAGTCAAAGTCGGAATCAGTCTCATATGAATAAAAACTGCTAAGTTTGCAGTTGCGACACTGCCGTCGCTGTCTGCTGCATATATATATTTAAATAATAAACATCTTTAGAAACATGTTGTTGTACAACCCTGCACTTTTTGGGATTGACGTAATCTAACCACTGCGTTCGATTTTATAATAACTTATGCCCACATTCGTTATTTTTTTTTCGGATCGTTTCATAATCCCTGTTTCATTTTGTTTTACGTGAGGGTCATATTGACGTTTCATGGCAATCGCCTGTGAGCTATGACTAGTTGTCACAGACAGCAATCTATGGAACTAGATCGAAATATCAACTTAGAATATAAATTGAAATATATTTAAAATATATTTTTTTATTTAATTTAAAATTTATTTAATTTGAATTTATTTTTTAAATATTTTTTTAAATATATAAATATTTTTTAATTCTGTAAATGAAAATGTGTACTATTTACGACGAGCTTAATTTATAAATGTAATATACTTCATTTGTAGATTGATATTTTGCAACGATACCATTTCGAGAAAGCGGGTAAAATCCGTAGATTTAAAAATCGTTCGGTGTCCTAGGTTTCTCGTTAAACTCTTTTGTATAGGTAATACGGCGTAACATTGAATTGTCCACCACAAGTGCATTTATATTTAAAGTTATCTAAATAGGCAATTATTTATTTGACATTAAACATTTTATTTATTATATAAGTAAAACTTGACATTTTTTAAAAATTAAATCATACTAATGTTATTTTTTCCCTCGAAAAACTTAATAATATATTATGGCATAATTCGATAAATTCTTAATATGCGATTGTCAGAATATGCGATAAAGTACTCAATATTGCACGATTTCAAAAAAATTTAATCCAAACCAGTTTAAAAATCAGTTTATGAAACTAAACGCTCCCAAAAAAAAATACTTATGTTGATGCACAGGCAACACAAGACAAATTACAACTAACACGATACGGTAGGGGAAGTCACAAAACTCTA
Source organism: Megathymus violae (assembly GCA_003671415.1). Classification (NCBI taxonomy): domain Eukaryota; kingdom Metazoa; phylum Arthropoda; class Insecta; order Lepidoptera; family Hesperiidae; genus Megathymus; species Megathymus violae. The sequence goes on along the minus strand of PDGT01000004.1, from coordinate 9,576,629 downwards.
TAGAGAAGAAAAATAGGCGAAAGACTGGAGCAAAATTTAAAAGTTACTTCAAAAGAAGATTAGCCAAAAATAAGATGGCTTTAAAAGTAATATATTTAGAAATTTAATTCAATTTATTTTTATGTGGTTAATAAAATAATTAATCACTTCAATTCTTGTTATTGTTTTGTTCTTACAATATGAATACAAGCAACTGCTTGTAATGATGTAATTCATCTACTCGAAGATAGATGACGCTAGTTGAAAATTAGTTTCTTGAAAATTAATGAATATTAAGTTGTTGATGAATAGAGATATATATATAATTTAAATTTCAAAGTTATCATTTTTGAAATATGTGCTCAAATTTTTTCAGTACAATATAATGACTTTATGACAATAACAATAACAATTTTTTTGTCTCTCCCTATTATTTTATAAAGATTTTGAATCATATTTTTAATATTTTTTATCTTTATTTTATTAAATTTTTATTTATTTTTGAGCTATATATATATATATATAGATCTTCTGTAAAACAGGTGCAATACATCGCGCGTCTAAAATATCTATCGCGTGACAGTAGCGTCATCTAGGCTGCACGGAAACATCGTTAAAATACAACAACGGCGGGTAAAGTTTAGGTGGGAAAGTTGTCGGACGGTTTTCCAGATTTAGGGGTGATGGTCGCGCGCATCCTGAAGCTTTAATAGGACGTAGACCGGGTCGTAATTAGGAGTTGAGTACGCGTCGCATCGACTGCGGCGGCATGACGGTCGATAGAGGAGCGACAAGCAGTGTCCGGGTCACACGTGCCGATCGATAGCCTCTCCCTACCCGGTCGGGCGGTGTCATGCTTACGTACTGGGAGGAAACAACCCCAAGAAACATTGCCAGTCTGCCGCGGTGTTCCGAGCGACACCAGCGTATCCACTGCGGCGACTCCCGAGCCTAATGCGAATAATTCCTTCGCGATGAATATACGCTCATTCAGCGCCCACCTGCTCCTGACACTTGCTGCAGCACTTCTTCCGCAAGCAAATCATGTCGCGTAAGTATTTATAATTATTGAAAACACAATAAAGAAAGTTTTTTTGAAGTTTGCGTATTTAATTAAAAAAATATTTAAAAAATAAAATAATTAAAAATACATTTAAACAATAATAATAATATTTAAAACAGATACTTTAAACATATGCAATTTTAATTTAATATTTCAAAATAATTGAAAAAATAATAAAGTGATCGATTGGCTGATGATTCATAAATTGGTATGATATACCAATGTAACAATTTTATTTCCTGTAAAAATAAAAAATAAATCTGTAATCCTTTAAACACAATTCAAAATAGAAATAATATATATTATATAACAACGGAAGTCACATTTATTTAACTACATTATTGTACAACGTTAATATACAGACGTTTTGGACAAAACATTAATATCGACACAAATATTTTAGAATATGTTAAAAACGAAGATCATGACGAAGAATATATATGTAGATCTTTCAATTTTCTTACTGAAAATTTTAAAATCCCTGTTATTACTATGTTATTCTATAAATTTGATGTTATACGGCGCTATTTCTTATTCAGTATTTGACATTTTTCAATATTTTTTTTAAGAATCACAAACATTTTTTCGTGTAGATGGCATTATCTTATTATAATAAAATTTTCAAAATAAGTCTACATTATGTCATTATAATCTCACCGTAAAGTACTGCAATAAACAAATTGTAAAGGTGAACATTTAGTTTAGATTTAGAATTTACAAAGGTGGGAAATGTAAAGGAGAACGATAATATTACTTACAATTATGTAAAAGCTAGGTAGATAAACTCAACAATCGATCGGAACACAGAGCTGTTAGGATTAATTCAAAACTATACTAAGATTATAAAAAGAGAGTGCGAATTTTCTGGGATCGTGTGTATGTGAACTACAGAAACACGGCAGTTATTTGAAAAATTATTTACTATTCACAGATTAGTGTGGACAATACCTATGTTATATCAACTAATTTACATAATTGTACAACCCGAACAAAGCCGTGGCGGGCCGCTAGTAAATAATAATTACCCATGTTTTTACAAAATCTCAATGAATTTTGTGTTATTTATATAAAAATGCAGTAATCTTTGTTCACAGAATTTATATGTACGTCTGGTCTTTAAAAAAAATTTTTACCTTTCGACGGTACAAAATTTTTTCAATACTAAGCAAAACAATTATTATATATTAGAATAAAAAAGCATCAATATTTAAATAAACTGAGTCTTCAATGAAAAACTAATTTTACCAGCATTTGCTCTTCTTTCGTCCTGACTTATGCTGTGTCACGCGCACATTTACATTTAAATTGATTAACCACACACACAGGTGTATATAATTTGTGAATTCGCCGAAAATGCGCAATTTGCATATATTAGATGGCTGTAGCTACACACGAGATTCATGACTATGTACAAAGTTCTTTTAACGGTTAATCTCTGAACTAAATCTTACACTTCGAATTTAACACGCAAGTGATGTGTTGATTGAGTGGCCCCTTAAATATTACGTGGTTTCATAAATGTAGTTAAACCGCGATACCAAAATGCGTGCTTGTACTCGCCCAACATGTAGATATTGTTACTGGTGCTGTTTTTTTGTAGCTTGTAGGGTAGACGAAAAAGCTTACGGGCCACCTAATGGTACTTTGCCTTTGGGCATAGGCAACACCGAAGAAGTAACCTTTGCAATGCCGGCTTTGGACGAGAGCACATTTTACACTTTCTTAAAGAACCATATATCATAGCGATGCGGGAATGCCTCCCAAGGAAGATCGTTCCACAATTTGCATATGCTTGGCAAAAAAGATCGCAAAAATCTGACCGTGAAGGTTTGCAACGAACCCAGTCCACGTGGTTGAAAATTTGTCTTTCGGCGAGTGGTGCCATGACGGAAATGGTGCGATATTCTAACTATGCTAAAAGCTTCATTTAAACAATGTAACTCATAGTAGGTTCGTTTATTGAACATTATGGCCGTGTTTTACAGCTAGGATCCTTTTACGCGATACAAATAGGAACTGCGGCATAATAATAAAATTAGTCTTAACGACTAACTTATTATATTAATTGTTAGCAGTTATTGTCTAATGTAAAGTGGCTATGGAGCCACTGTCGATCATTTTCAATTTGAAAATTTCAAATCATTTAAGAAGCTTGGTAAGCGTTTGATCGTATATCGTTCTAACGTCAGATATAGAAAGACATTCTCCGTAGAAGACCATAAAAGATCGGGGTAGCCCCGTGCTTTAGAATTGCAAAGGCTAATGCTGTCAAAGCCAGGAGTCATGGAAACCCTTATATATATTATATAATTAAAAAGGTTACAACTAGTTACATTAATCATAACTACAACGGTTCCTTATACTTCTTGCCTGCAAATATTCACGCATACAGATGCCATTTCTGATGATTCACCCCCATACAAATAGTACTCGGGGTATGTACCCAGAAGAGTGTTGAGCACGATAATAATACGCCGAAGTTACGGTAAACAGTTTATGCTTGGAGCACCGAAGTACTTTTTGGTACAAGGAATCGACACAATCTATCACTAGGGTCTGTGCCATCTATCCTACGTAATGAAATATTTTACATGTTGTGACGAACTGACGGTACTCTCATTTTACGTACAATGAGTTATAATTTAAATAATTTAATAGAAAATTCGTTGGATACAAATAGGGACAGTTTTTGTAAACATCCTTGTATAGGTATCGCAGGAAGGTCTTTTGAAGCTGTTCTAGTAATAGCTTGAAGGTTCTCTGGTAGGGATTCCATACACAGGCACTGATTTCCAACTTTGATCATACGAGCGCGCTGAAGATAAACCGCTCAACACTGATGGAATGCATTATCGCAAGAAATGAAATTTGCTCCAGGAACTCTGTCGTGTATCAAGTGTCTAAGCCTTGATGCTTATTGTTGATATACAGGCTATGCTCTATATGTATTCCTACAGTTAAAGAGAGCGGGCGAAAAACTCAGTAATATCCTCTGGACATATGAAAAAGCGTATGGTCACACTTCCAAAGAAACTAGTCAAACGGTCGGAAAGCATAAATCTTATCATGGAGTCACGAAGCTTTATTTTTGTGAAATAGTAGTGAAATCATAGGTTAAAGTGTATCAAGAGACCTTAAACCAGTAATACACTTTTTTTAAATTTATCGTAGACGTTACAATACGCCTCTGCATTTGAAGGCGTGAACGACCCGAGCGTGGCTCGATGAAATCGACTCGGACGATACAAGAGCTGAAAACTAACCCTCGTCTAGTCCAGATTTGAACCTTTTGTACTACAAGTCTGTCTGATGGTCTGTTTTAGAAGACATGGTTGACTCATACGACACGCCCAAATTGAGTCTTTTAAGAAATTTGTGGAGTAAATAGTGGCTAAATTTCCAAATGTTATGAAAAAAAAAATCCAAATTATAAGTGGTTTAACGTTATTGTACTGTAACGATAATATTATTTAACGGTATTGTGACCTCAACAAAAACATATTTTATAAATATAGATATATCAAATGCAATAATTTTATTAGACTCATTATTTTATAAAACCTAATAATATTCATTCATACATTTTCAATACGATTGACAATTTACAAAGCAGTCAAACGCCATATTTTAAAATAAATATGTAATCAATTATGCAAAGGCATGTTACGCTGACTATGGAGGTGTTTCAAAACGGGTTGCTATAACTAAATCAATAATAACAGTAGAATTTGAGAAAATATATTAATATTAATAATCAAAATTTGTAAACATACATCAACATTCACTGACAACTGATTAATATTACTATTTTTGATAGCGTGTTGTAAATCTTAAGTATGAAAGCGTATTTTGTACCACTAAGGATAGTCAATTAAAAGAAAACCGACACTTAATTTAATAAAACATGTTTAACCTTGTTTCCATTATTTCAGTAGATAGTGTGCAATGAGAGTCAGCCTGAGAGTACATACAACTTTGAAACATTTCCTTTCAAAGAGAAAGCACATGTCGTGTTCTAAGATGTACGTACATAGAGAGAATATACAAGCTGTTCATGACAACTAAATGAAGCAAACATAAAAGTCACTAATGACGCCAGGTTAGCACAGAATGAAAAAATGGCTCATTATGCGACGTACCTTCCAGGGTCAACTAATCCTTCCCCTTTATCTTTCACTAATTCCCCGCACTTACTTAGAAATTGATTGTTACGTTCACAAATAATATTTATATCAGAATTTTAATATTTTATTTTCTGATCCAATAATGTATTTACGTATTTCTTTTTCATGCACCTAAAACTTTCTCGTAAATCAGTCTGTCTTTTAGTAAAAATCGTGTGAAAACTCGTGTCCTATTTGAGATTATCGCAATCAGACAATGAGACAGGGAATTTGTTTTATACTATATTTTATAGTCTATATCCATCCGGAACAATGAACTTTTCAGACGGTAAAAGAGTTTGAAAAAATAGATGCTATGGTTCCGAAGATTAACCTCGGAATACACACTTCCTTTATAATATTAATATAGGCTACCATCACAAAAACATCTATTTAACAAATCAAAGCAATTGGAAAAGCAAAATGAGAATGAAAGTCTTCACGAGCTACTTTAAGTGTTCCAACAATAATTATATACATTTATATTTGTATATACCACACTAGCAACCAGCTCCAGCTTCGAACAAATGCAATTCACTAATGAAAAAAGTAAGAAGTGCGCTTAGCATTTATTTTCCATGGATCTATCTCCAGTCAGTCATTCGTTAAGAACGTATCTATTCAACCGAATATTTCATTGGCCAGAACTGTTAAAATAACCGTCATATTTTTGCTATTGTGATTTTCATACAAAAATACTACCCAAATATCCCACTTCTCTAGTGAATTTTACGTAATGTCCATTTTGATTGATGAAATTTTTTTTTACATAAAATAAGTTACTGCTTCACAACAATCCCATCTGATGGTAAGTTGTGATGAAACTAAGTGGTTAAAAGCACAAACTTATAACAGCCTATTCATTCTCCTCTTGAAGATTGCCACATTGTAAAATGGCGGTAATACAGACGCGGGCAAGTTATTCCAGTTTTTTGCAGTGCGCATAATGGCGATGCAAACCGCGTTGTCCGTAGTCATGATTTTTATACATATTTCTTCTTTATTAATATGCACTTACGATTAGAAAACAATTTGCAAAAATGTTAAATAGAAGGTTAAAATAAAATAATTAATTAAAATAACTGTATATAATTAGGCCCTATGTTAATTCTTTGATGGAATAACTGTTACTGTTATCAAGAAATATAACCTTTTTTTTGAGAAACTACTGCTTTAATCGCCATTAAAGTACAGTGAGGGGAAGATTATTCATTAGGCGGTGGTTAAAACATAAATCTCGTTCAATGCAGGTAAGTCTGGTTACGAGTTATGCACACGTTGCTTTGCAAGAACTATAGGCGCGTCAACACCCTATGGTACAATACCTCAGGTGCTGCCAGCATTTCCCCGCTGTGTAGCCCCGACGCTCATTATCTTTTTCAGAAAAATAACAAAACATCTGAAACGTAAGACTTGTGAGCTGGAAGTTTTCTCACTCAGCGTATAAACATTTGTTTACTTCCAAGTTCCGAATTTAAATACATATCTTGATATATTATTCAGTAGCCAAGCATTGTCAGATGCATCATGAGATGTTTTGTTTTTGGTTTCAATAAAATAGAATAGGAAAAAATGGACACTGTAACAATCGACGAAGCGTGTAACACACTATACCTATATTTATTATGACGTTCTCAATGTCAGATTAATTTTGGTATTAAAACCGGCGTATTTGTGAGGCATGTACGTTGCTCGTTGTATGCTTGAATATTAAGGATAGATACATATGCGCGTGTACGTGGATATTCAGAACTTGCAGGCAAAAGAGCTTATTTATGTATTTTTCCATATAATATGAGAAAATCGTAGTAGCACGTTTCCAGCAATGTTAAATCTAATTACTATCACAGTAATTATGGAATTGTTTATTATTGATCATTAAGAAATGACTTACGAATATAATGGTATTAAATAAATATAAGTATCTTATTTGGTTAAGTTACATAATCAAATATGTGTCATAGTAATTCATACATTAAAATTTGCAAAAGGAGAAAATTTCCGAGTGTTTGTATGTGAAAATCAAAAATACATCTCTGGGTATAAAAAAATGTAACTGATCGCTTTCTGTACATGCAGAATATATGAGATTTTTTTTATTAGGGGCCTTTATTAACGCAATAGAACCCAAAACAATAGTTGTTAGAGTTATTGTCTGTTTGTTTGCACATTTGTTCTTGCTAATCTCAGAAACGACGTAACCGATTTCATTATGGTTTTCACTAATGTATTGCAGGAAGCATCTCTCAATATTTATATATCGTTTTATTGCAATCCATTGATAAATAAAAAAGTTATTAATTAATATATTTGTAATTCATAGAACTATTTCTAATATTATTAATATATATTATTACTAAGCGTAAACGTATTTCTACCGAAATTGATATAAAAACTATTTTTTAATATTAATTTTACTATTTTACTATTTTTTTAATTTTATTTTTTTACCAAAATGAAAAAAAAGGCAATATCTATTGCAATTACTGAACACATACATACATGAAAATAAAATTATATTCAATGTCATAAAATGATACCTAAAAACAAGTATATATTCGTTAAAGAAATACATTAACTCATTTCATATGACTGGGAAAAATATCTTCACATTTACCCGTACCATAACATTTTTAGTTACACCATTTCATTCATAAATTGCACGGCAAACTCTCTTCAGTTTGCTCCAGTTTACGCAAACTCAAGAGAGTTTGCGGTGCCATTTATGAATGAAAAAGGCGTCGGTAAATGCCCGTGTACGACGTCGTTGGCGAAATTCGGTAAACATAAAACAGGTGTCCCCTGATAACGCACATTCTAACGTGTCATCAAAATAATTAACGGTTTTATATTATAAACACCAAAGACGCGTTACGTATGTCCCATGGATTGTAATCAGCCTCTTGTCATGTCGTTAAGTGTATACAACCGTTTAGACTACAGTTCAATCTTCACATCATCACATGCCTAAGGACGAGATCTACACATTCTTAATAGTTATTTATGCAACTGTTGTATAATATGGGGTATTAAAACACGAATGTGTGCTTATCACATAATAGTATCACATGGGTGTTTTATGACTAATTATCAACAGTTGCCTACAAGACTTTATCTACACCCATAATATGAATCCTTTATAAAAGATTCTGAAACAGCTTACTGCTAATATTAAAACAGCTAGTTTTAGTAACCTAAAATCATTTATTACTGAGTATACACAAATAAACTAAGTATTAATGAAATAATTATTTATTGTAGTAGTAATTAACATTTTGTAAAGTGCAATTATTAAAATTCATTTAAATATGTTCTGTAGTGTTGGAAGGTTGGTTGGTTCTTTTTTGAAATTCATAGAGATACCACACATCGAGCAGTAAGAATGTGGCTGTCTGTTAAGTAAACCCTTTGCACAGAAGGGATCGAAAAGAAACAAAGGAGTTTTATAATGAAATTCAGTACAACATTATATCATCCGTTTGGATGGTTGGATGGTTATTATATCATTGGATGTTTTAATGTTGGCAGTAAGCTAACTTGTTTCAGAATCTTTGATAGAGGATTTAAAGCATGGGAGTAGATAAAATGTTTAAAACAGCGTCTCAGAGTACTTTAACGAACATCCACGTAGCAGCACCAATGATGCAGCTCGATGCTTCGTTATCAGTCAGTATTGTTTGTGGCAATGGTGAATTTATCACTACAGACATCAGCAAAAAAGGCTAGGGGTGATAGGAGTGAACCGCAGTCCGAGGATTGGTTTCTGGAATTGGGTGCTTATTAACTGCGACACTTATGCCTTATTCTCGGACCAAAGTTTAATGGTTGTATATATCAGTGTAGCAGATATCGATTATTTGTCGAAACAGCGCATATCGATTTTCGTGAAGTGAAACAATGACAGATACTTTTGTTACTTTACAATGACAGGTGCCTAATAACAATAATTTGAAACATGATTGTTTTTATTATGATGTTATTAAAGTCCCAGTAAACATGAAACAGTACCTACTTCAATGTAAGTAAAATTATAAATACCTATTTACCAATGCAAGCTTCAATAATAAATAGTCTTTGTAAATAATTGATTCAACTTTTTAAATACGTCATAATCCCTTTTTTTAGTAATGATTTCCAGTTTTTTTAATCCTTATTCTATGTATTGTCCCGTAATATCTAAGTTAATTTTCATTAGGGCAATACATTCGATGTAAATAATTGTTATGCATTAATTTGGGTTCTATCCTCCTTTTCTCTCGTTTTTCGTGTGTGAGCGCCATCGGCACCGCGGTCTGTGTTCCTTCGCGGTCATGTACGGTACACGAGCTGTACGTGCATTACTACGTGCTGTACGTGTTTCGTCGCATTTAATTTGCTGATTCAGTTATGCAACCCTTATATTTCGTCATGATTTCGTCTTTGAAAACCTTCGGATGTGACTACGTCAAGTTGGAATATTTTCAGCGTTAACACAGAAGACACAATAACATATCGGCGCCTTACACAAGACGACACGTATCGGGATTAAGGTTAAGAATTAAGGTTGGTGGTGGTTGGTGTGGCCATTTTTTATGTCGAGTGTATTGCTCAGAAAGGGAAGTGCAAGCCCTATCCTATACAGTTCAGTATTCGCCTTCTACCAACCTATATTATGGGATGCCGCGTTGGAAGAAACAAATACTCGACTACGAGTATGACGAACCCGGCGAAACAACAATCTCGCAAACACAGGTTATTACTACTTTACGCTGACCGAGCCGATACATTAGCTGCGTGGTTGTAATTTTAGACAGTTTTTATTATTTAATTAGATTTTTCTGTTATTATAATATCACATAAAACCTAGAAACAAAGTCAAACTTTGTAAATACATTTTATATTTTTTCCAAGTCGTAAATCATCTAATATGCGTAACCGAAATTATCCGAAATAATTTCATATCCATAACATCCCTATCACACTCTATATAAAGTATAATAATTTATTGCTTTAAAAAGAATGTAGCAAATAGAGTATAATATAACAGTGTCAAAACGTACAGAGTTAAATTGTTTATCGTGTTACAAAAATATTGCGTCGGGCTTAATTCATTGATGAAATTGGAATCGCTCTTTGTTCGTTTCAGGAAATTGGATTATTTTATTAACAAGTAAGTAAAGCTGCAGCGAGAAAATGAAATCTCTGTTGATTAAATCTCGTTGTTATTACTTAATTAAATCGTTCGAATTGAAACAACTTACCTAAAAGTGTCCACAATTATCGCAAAATACGAGTAGATGAGAATTTTATGAATGTAGAGGGTGTCAGAGATAGATTGTAACAAACTGTACCTCGAAGCTCGTTCGTTATCTCTGAATGGCAGATTTGATTTTCTGCTATATTTTGTAAATCTATTTGGCTGTGAAAAGAAAAGTGGACCTGTAAGGTCTCATAGGAAAAAGGATAAAGGAAGGTCTTCAAAGCGAAATTTTGTTCTACCTTGATATGTAAGATTATAATAACGTTGTCTTATTTTAAAGAAATAATTAAATTTTAATAACACTCGTATTAATGATGGTTTGGTTGATGGTGAAAAGTTTGTAACTTTTGAATAGAAACGCACGGTGCGACCATTTATATAGAACTACTACTTATTCTGAGGAGTCTCAAATTAATTATGTGAGGACTCCATATGTAGTGAAGCCAAGAAAAATTGTATAATTAAATTAATAGAAATACTTACTTGTTTACCATAATTTCAAGAGCAAACTGTCTTATTTATTTAATATTTATTATTTTATTTCATTAACCCTTCCTTATCTTACATTTGTATTACGTTTACGTTGGGCCGTATTGGGGCGGCCTAGAATACTCCCCCCAATCCTATGCTGGCAAAACAGGGTGTTGTAAGAGGCAATAGAAGCCAGCCTGCTTGGTGGTTGGGCTTCGCGTAAAGATTATATTATCAGTATTATTATTAAGTCACTAATATTATTACTGGTATTATTATCTTTTCGTGAAACCTGCCTAGCTAGCTACCACCCTCCTGCTTGAGTCAGCCGCCAAACGACTCGTCGTGTTCCGGCTGGGGTCTTGAGAGCCAGTTCTATCTTTCTTACCTTCTTCTCATTTCCTGGCCGACAACGCATCAATGATACCATTGGTTTCGCTGATGTCCATGGGCGACGGTGACCTCTTACCATCAGGTGGCTCGTCTGCTCGTTGTCGACTATTAACATAAAAAAAACTTATTACACGGACTGAAATTAATTACATACTTGCGAAAGAGTACTATTTACATCGCCTAAACGTTGTACTGTGCTGTCTACTTTAAAAGTTATGTCATGACATAGTTTCTAAATTAATCCGTACTGTCATATAAACTTAAATTTTTCTTATGCATACTAAAGCATTTATATGTATATTAATCAGACAATTACTCAGTACACAAACTAACAACCTTTGATATATGAATCGAGGAAATTTACGCTTAAGTTGTTTACTTAATTGCTTTAGAACCAACTTGTCTTTGTGGAAACTTCGAGCGTGTGTTAGTTGTGTTCTCACTTGAAGAAGTCAAATAAATTTTATTATTACTGTCCTGTCGATGTGAATTTTGCAGCCGAAGCAATAAAATAACAAATTTTAAAAGTGATTATGGGTTAAAAAAATTAGTCATACCCTACATATTCCGAAAGTTAACACTAGTTATGGACAAAGTATGTCGTCACAAGTAAGAATTACTGTGACAATATATATGAATAATAGTAGTAGATATTTCATTATAATAATTAATATAAAAAATAACAATTTAAAAGTTAATTCCTACTTAATATAAATATTAATGTTCATTTATATCCTGCTAAATATCTTATATAAGAGATTTATTTTCTCCAGTATAAAACCTAAAATTAATTATTGTTCTTCATCGAAGTGCAATGCTATTTATGCAGCGATATTGGTACTAAAATTAGTAATACTGTACTAGTTTAACGAATTTCAGATGTCGCATTAAAAATATTTATATAATAAAAATAATTAATTAAACTTAATCAATGAATTATTATTTTAAAAATCTCTATTAACATCAAGTGATATCCACTACAAGATTAAAAAATGTACTTGAATATTTGAACAATATATATAAATAAATATGTGGAGAGCAAGCTAATAGTAGGAATTTAACAGGCGATTTTATCTGAAGACATATTATGTATGGGAAAAACTAATAAGATTATGTTGCTTGATTGAAAAAAGGCAGTTTTCTGATATATAAATACAAAAAGAAAATTACAACAATCGGAATAGGCTACAGTCAGTCAGGTTATCTGGAGTATGGAAAAAAAAACTTTTCTTACATGAGAAGAAGGCCTCATAAAATTAACCGTGTGAAAAGTAGGGTTTTGTGAGCTCCACACTATAATTTTGTAATGTCTGGCCTTGTATCCAAATCATAGAAAACGATACATTGATTGGAAAATGTACGCGTTTGAAACGAACAGAATTGTAAGAATTTCCAGAATTCCCCTGCCACGCTAATCAATATTTTCACTTCAATAACGTTTTTTACCCACCTCAGAACGCAGTTCTTAATGAATAACACTTTTATGGATAACACGTTACAAGGTGTTAGAACAAAATTTTCTTGTGAATCACAATTTTTTTATGTTGATCATATATTTGATTGCAATATTGATTTAGATTTAGCAGTGAATTATACTTCGTACATTTGTATGTTTTTCTTAGGATTTTTTTATGTTAAAGGTCGACAAACGAACAAACGAGCCACCTGATGGTAAGTAGTCACGGTCGCCCATGGACATCAGCAAGACCAAAGTATCACTGATGCCTTGTCAGCTAGGAAATGAGAAGAAGGCAAGAAAGAAAGTAATAATATAAATACCAGTAATAACATAAATGAATTAATAATAATACTGATAAATAACATAATCCTTACGTGAAGCCCTACCACAAAGCAGGCTGGCTTCTGTCGTCTCCCTCGCAACAATCTGTACTGCCAGCATGGCATTGGAGGAATATTCTAGGCCGCCCCAATACGGCCCGCATGGATACTCGAGTCCTTTAAAATATCTTCACCCATTATTGCATACTTTAGTTCTTATCTTCGAACCCGTTCGCAACGTGTGCGCCTTTACGACAACCTGTCCGATTAGTCATGAAGTCGTGGGTATTCCGCAGGGTGGCGTGTTATCACCTTATTATTTTCTGTCCTAATTAACTCCATTATTATGTTAACCCATGTAATTTCCGTCTTGCAAGCAATAATTATAATAAAATTGTAACTGATCGCCTTCTGTACATTAAGGATATATGAAAAAAATTATCATTAGGGGCCTTTATTAACGTAATAAAATTCTAAACAATTGTTGCTAGAATTTTTGTCTATATGTCTGTGCGTTTGTTCAAGCTAATCTCAGAAATGGCTTATCCGATTTCGTTACGGTTTTCACTTATGTATTGCAGTAAGCGTTAGTTAATATTTAAAGTACGTTTTATTTCTATCCGTCATTATTAAAAAAAGTTACAAATTAATACATATAGAAATATATGTATTAATACATATAATAATAATAATAAAACAGAACGAGAAAAAACCAGTCCTTCAACATTGCAGGTGCTTTTTCTAAGCCTAAGTGAAGTTTAAGTTTGCCTTTTCTGAAGCGAAGCGAGGTCATTTGCTACCTAAATAAACATCGTGGAAACCGTTGCATGAAAATTATAATACTTTGTTATTTTTAAATTGACATATCAAGTTCTATTTTCAAATAAATTTGCTTTTAAAAAAATTGAAATTTGGAGCATCTCAAAACTTATTGAGTGATCTAAGTACATAATATTAGATTAGGAACACTACATCAATTTATATTCGTGATTATACATACATATTATGTTTAAGTGTAGACAAGGTATACGGTAGACAAGCGTAGATAAGGTATATTGCAAGAAAAACGTTCATAAGTCCTCTTCGAACTGAATCCATTTTATACCCTCTCGCATTCTTAAACCTATTTCTAATGAATCTCATCCGATAGACCAATCGTTATTCGTTACAAATAGAGCAAATTACACAGCGTACGATTAAATTCAAATGCTTTTAGTAGCCTTTCTAACATGTTTAGTCGAGTTTGCTTGTTTCAGGAGCGTTGTGGTTTCTGCTTTGCAAACAGGTGAAAGTTTTATAACAAGTCGAACGTTCATTTGTTGACATAATCGTAGTTTGCTGCTTCGTATAATAATTCTTTTTTCAAAATCATTACCTGTTTACTGGAAGTTAATTTAAACTTCCTAACTAAAAAACGAACGAGAAAATGGTACAGTGTTACTTTAAGGGTCACCGGGATGTGCATATCATCCTTCATTCACTTTTATTCCAAATGTCCTCGGGTAGGGCTTTCTAATAATCTATATTCTATTTCTATCTCTATCTCCTTTTAGGATCAGCCGTTGCAAAATTACTTATTTAAACCACAGTGTCAAACAGCTACTTGACAAGCGAGTCTTCCGTTTTCGTTCACGATATGACATGCCGTGGTGCACTAATTTGTGAAAGCCATCGAAACTTTAACCAGAATAAGCTTTACTTAACTTTATACGTCACTTTAACAAAAAAAAAGAAACTAAGAACTAAAACAGACTAGAAAAACAGAAACTGCACAATATTCATTTTCCGTAGTCCATTTTAACATATAAATAAAAGTTAAGTGTCTGTCTGTGATTTCAAAATAACTGCGTTTTTTCAAGTATCATATCAATCAGTTCAGTTTTTACTGTCTCTCCGACATCGTAATTATGTTTCAATTAATATTTCACAGTCGATTGTAGAAAGACAATAGTAGCCAGCTAAGCAGGCCAAAAAATCTACAACCATGGACTTCACCATACACCATCATTCATCAGGATGCATCGAGAGCAGGGGAGGTTGGCTTGGGCTCAGGATTGATGGTTAGAGATATCGAAAGAATACTAAAGTAAAACTTATTTAATGTAAAGAGGATTTTCGATTGGTGTATAAAAATTGTAGATTTGAAATATCTGATATAGAACCCTAAAATATCTATGAAACTGCTGGATACACCGAAGTGCCACCTCAGCAAAATTTATTCGGTGTGATGAGCAGTTTCTGCAGGGATATCGATATCGCAGGGTACCTAAAGCAGCAATGTAATTGATCTACGAGTCTACGAAGGCTGTTATCTAAATAGAATATAACACAAAATTTATTAAATGTGACTATATAATTACGAAAGTCTCGAGCAAAGAAATATGATAAGCAGCATTTTCCAATGTTGTTTTTGAAGTTGTTGATTTTGAATTTGTATTGTGAATGTCAAGCTGATACTACCATTGCAATGCAGTTCTAAGTTATTAAGGGTTATTTTTCCCAAAGCAAAACGGTTGCTGGTTGATAATAAATAATAAAATTATAGTGTCACAATGACATACTCAGATTTGTATTGCCGTCAGGAAAATATTAAATTTTAATCTTTTATCTTTAGTGATTGTTCCTAATATTAGGAAGGACGTTTCGGTACAGACAATATTTAGAAAATTCAAAAAGAAAACACGTATACGTTACGGCTACATCATGTATAAATAGTATTACTAGTTTGAACAATAACGTAAGATCTGGTTTATCCAAAGTTACTGTAGCGTGGAGTTGGCGGAAAATGTTTGTTTTTTTTTTTGCGCCCAGAAGATGGAAAATGGGCTACCCTCCGGAAAAGCGCGGGAGGGGGGTGGTAAATGCTCCTAGCATACCAACGCAGCCGGCTGCGCTGGTTATGTGGGACTCCCGAAAAACCTAGGGGCCTACCCACTAAACACCACCCGAGTTGGCTTTGGCCTTGTGGCCTCTAAGCCTTCATTTGAAGCGACCCATCCTTAGAGAAGGAAAGGGTGCTAGCGGCACTCCCGAGGGAGCATACGCTTGTTGTTAACACTGAAGGTGTTGTCGAATGGTGAGACTATGTGGCATCTTAAGGACGCTACTAACTGATACTGTTTGAGTTCTTGACTATGGCTGCTAGGCGGCGGTCCAAGTCAGAAGATATCTTGTCGGGGGGATCTGTGAGAACGTTTCGTGGCCTCCGTATTTGGTGGCCTGTAAGACTAGGGGCGGTGTAGTCCGCTGCCTGTCTGATAAGTGGGTTTGAATGTTCCTCTGAGGATTTAAAAAAATGTCGTGCAGTAGTCTTTGAAAGATTTTTGAATGGTCGGAAGCTGAAGATCGAAGTGCAGGTCGGCGTTCCTCACGCACCAGTGGGCGTTGGTTGCTCTCCTGCAAAAAATGTTTTGGACAACTTGGATGGGATGAAGGATTTTGGGATCGGCGTGCGCGAAAACAGGGGCGGCGTATGACATCACCGGCCGTATGCAAACCTTATAGAGCGTTCGCTTGTTTCTGAGGGACATCTTACTATGCCTTCCCAACAGACTGTTGAGTCGGCTCATGTAATATCTGGCGGAGTTGGTGACTTTGTTAATGTACGGTCTGAATGTCAGTCTGGAGTCGAGTGTTACTCCTAAGTACTTTGTTGTGGTTTTCCACGGGACAGGGGCGCCTAGCAACCGGATGTTAGGTTCGTCTTGTCTGTTAAGTTTGTGATGAAAATATACCGCGGAGCTTTTTTCCGCGTTGACTTCGATTCGCCATTTGGCGAACCATTTTCCTAACTCGTCAACTGAGTGTTGGAGTCTGAAGAGGACCGAATCTATTTTCTGTGATTGATAATATAGGGCGGTGTCGTCTGCGAATAACGATAGTAGTACGCCGTTTTTCGGGATGGGGATGTCGTTAACGTACGTTAAAAATAATAAGGGAGCTAGAACCGAGCCCTGTGGTACCCCAGCCGCTAGTGGGCGTGGGGAAGAAAGTACTCCTTCGTGTCTAAAACGAAAGGAGCGGTTTTGTAGGTAGGAAGCGACCAATCGAACAACGCGATCAGGCAGACCTAGGTAGTGAAGTTTGAGAAGGAGTCCTTTGTGCCAATCTTTGTCGAAAGCTTTGGCAACGTTGAAGAAAACCGCGACTGTACGTTTTCGTTTGGGATAAAAACCGCTTAGAATATATTCCACTATACGATGGATTTGCTGAGGGCACGAGTGTTTGGCACGGAAACCGAACTGATGAGGGATGATTAAGGGTTGACCGCCTACTGGGAAAAGAAGGTTCTTCAGTCTAGTCTGTATGACGCGTTCGAAAACTTTCCCCATAGCCTTAAGGAGACTGATGGGGCGGTGGTTGGACGGTATGTTTAACGGTTTGTCGGGTTTAGGAATACCTATAACGATTGCTTCCTTCCAAGCGGTTGGAAAGAAGCAGTGATGCAAGCAGGCATTAAAAATGAGAACTAAGAGAGAGAGAACCTGCTCGGGAAAGTGTTTAAGCGCGACGTCAGAGATGCCGTCGGCTCCTGGTGCTTTGCGGGGTTTAAGACCCCGGATGATATCTTGGACTTCGTCAACGGAAACGACGATGGGCTCAGCGGTGACTGGGAGTGAGTTCTTTTTACGGACCTCATCCTCTACTGATTCAATATGTGAAGGAGCGCATGGTTGCGAACTGGGTGAGCATTGTGAAGCTATGCTGTCAGCGAAACATTCGGTTTTATCGACGTCTTCGAAGGCGATACTACCAACGGGACGTGATAAAGGCGGGGTGAGAGGTTGGGCGCCTACGCGGAAGGCTTTCGCCACCTTGTAGAACGCCTGATGGGGGGGTTTGATTCCCTCCATGAGGGAGTCCCAATTGGAGTTCCTCATTTCGGCAAGTCGAGAGCGAACACGTCGCTGGAGAGCGTTGGCACGCCTCCTGTACGTTGGAGTGGGGTAAAGTGCGGCCCTTCTAAGGGCTGCATTCTTGGCCTGAATAAGATTCCTGACATCGAGTGGTAGTTTTCGGTTTGGCACCTCGACTACACGCTCGTTGTTTCGGAGAGATGTTTGAACTAAGTGCGTTAGGGAGTTGACCGCTGAGTCAATCTTTTCCGTATTGACGAAGTAATCTGAGTTGATGGAAGCCAGTGGTGAGCCGGCGGCACCGAGACCTGATACTAGCGATTTTTTATATCCTTCCCAGTTGGTGAAGGTTTTAGTAGAAGTGGATGGATCGGTGGCATAAGGCCCGAATTGGAGCGAGACCGGCCGGTGGTCAGAACCTAAGTCGTGGAGCGTTTCGATCGCTCTTAAGTTGAGCGCGACTCCTTTAACTAACGCGAGATCGATGATATCCGGAGAGTTGAGCGCGTTGTCCGGGTAATGAGTAGGGGAGGAAGGACAAAGGACATCGATGTCCCGTGATTCTATGAATTGTCTAAGTTTGACTCCGTTCGCGTTGGTCGATCGGCACTTCCAATCCGTGAGTTTGGAGTTGAGATCTCCGAATAAAATTACCGAGTCTCCTAGTGAGAGTAGGGCCTCTAAGTCCGTGTTTAACAGCAGGGTTCCCGATGGATTATAAACCGAGGCTATGATCAGGGACGGATGCCCAGTCATACCTAGCTTGCAAACAGTGGCTTCTAAGTTAGTTAATGAAGGAGTCTCAATATGGGAACAGCGGAGCGACTTTATAAAGTAAATGGCGGTGCCACCGCTTGTGCGGCTTAAGGTGCCGCCGGGGCGTCTGTCGGTTCTGTCTTGTCTGTCGTTACGTATGAGATTGTACGAGGGAATTGATAGGCCCTTGGTGTGGGCGGGTTTTAAGAACGTTTCTTGAACTAATAGTAAGTCTGTGGCGTTGTTGCGAACGAATTCCTTTAATTCAGGGATGTTGTTGCGGAGGCCGCGAGTGTTGAATGAGATGAGCGAAATGCCCTTAGGTTTGGTACGACCGGAGTGACAGGAAGGCGCACTAAGTGCTTGGGCCATTATAACGACGTTAATAAATGGCTGTGCTCAGCGAGCGCTAGAAGGCGCTGCTGTGGTGTGGTTGCCGCCCGTATTTTGCGAGCCAGGACGGAGATTTCTGCGATGTCGACGTTTTGGATGACGTCATAAACGAGCTTCATGTCGTCGGACAAGGACGACTTGCCCTCTGGTTGCGCGGTGTTGTTAACGCGTGGTTCGGCCTGTTTCCGGTCGCGCGGAGCGGCCGGGGCGGGACGGGGAGCAGCTACAATTGTCGTGGTCGTGTCAGTACGTCTCCACGAGTTAAAGTGTTCGGGTCTAGGCGGTGCGTTAGGTGTCCTCAGAGGAGGGAAGTTAGCTGTGGTGTTCGGCGGAGGGCCAGATTGGGTGTTTCTCCAGGACTTCCAAGCGGCAGTCCTGGGTGGGATAGGTCGGGGAGCTCTAGGGCAGCCACGGTAGTTGGCCGGGTGGCCGGTTTGGCCGCAGAGAACGCAGGCCGGAGGCGACTCTGAGTTGCGTGTGTGCGAGCACTCTTTGGTGCTGTGGGGCTCCAGGCACTTAACGCAACTGGGGTTGGCGGAACAGTTCGCCGCTGCATGGCCGTAAAGCTGGCAGCGATGGCATTGACCGGGGAAGCCGCGTCTATGCGGGGGCTCTACTTTAATGAACGAAAGACCACAGATGGTCATGTCGGCCCGGAAAATGTTCCGGGACTCGGGCGTGTTTGATAAAATGGCAAGAGCCAGTGGATACTGCCTACCCGTGTTGCTGTACATTTTGTGCACAGCTTCCACGGGATGACCTTGGGCGACTAAATCGGCGAGGATTGCTTCATTAGGAAGCTCGAATGGGACTCCGCGGAGTACGGCTCGCACCTTGCGCTCTTCCAGAAGAGCGTAGGTGTGGTATGGGATTTTATTTAACGTGAGAAGCCTCGTAAGGGCACGGAAAACTTCAGTGCTTGGGGAAGTCACTTTGACTGTTTCGCCAACTACTTTGGCGTGAGTGTAGAATACTTTGCTGTCGGCGCACAGCTGGGTGACTTTGAGCCACATAGACTTGTCCCGGACAAATACCGGTGGCGGGGCCTTGACTTTGGGAGGGACGGGTGAGCAACGGGATGCTGGTTTAAGGGGAGGGAATTGTTTGGACGAGGACGGGGCGCTGGTGTCGATGAACATGAGCTGGACTGGTTGGGTGGGAAGGGAAGGTTTTTCCCTCTGCGGACGCCTTCGCGGCGCGTTTTGTTAGGCGCTTCGTGCGCTTAGATTCGACCGGCTGGAAGGCCTGGTCGTCGGACTGCGACGGCGTGACGGTTCCGTCGTCGGATAAACCTAGTGAGCCATCGGACTCGATCGGACGCTTACGCGACGAGATGGAATGGGCGTCGGAGAATTCGACGTCGTGGGCCGGTGAGGCGTCAGGGGACGCGGGTGAGTCAGTCAGTGGTGTCGTTTTTAGCGCTTGGATGACTGCGGCCTCATCGAGAGGCGCTTTGAGGAACGGAGTCAGGGCTCCGAGGATGCGACGTATGAGACCTATCTCGGATGGATTCATCTGATTCATCTGCCGCGGCAGAGAGGATTGTTAGGAGGAAAAAAACGGAATCTAAAAACAAAGATGGAACGAGCGAGACTCCGAAAACAGTGACTATCCCTAGCGGAAATAGCCACTAACCGTCACCCTGGGAAGGCCCAGTGCAGTGGGATCGGGTCTCCGGTTTCTCTCAGTCCGAGAGGACTGAGAAGCGCACCGGGTCAACGCTAGCTGGCTTCGTTGTCACCGTTAGGTATCCACCAACTCAAACGCGAACGAATACTTATTTGATGCCAACACAAAATGACACTAAAAGGCAACAATTAAGTCGCGGTCGATCGGTATCGACGACACAGAAATGCAGTCGAAAAATGAAGATGACTTACTCGAGAGTATGTCGGAGGTGTCCGTCTGCTACGGGAGCAGAAACGGAAGTGTTGTTGAAAATGTTTGTACCGACACAAAATTTTAAAGCACCCCAACGCAACGTTTCGTGGAAAACGAATGACACGGAACCATTCATGAGAGATAGCGCTATACAAACCGCAATCACTACACCCTTCCTTCTCAGACCACCCACTAAGTTGGATTCCTTTCACGAGTAGTATATGCATGACAAAAAAAAGAGAATTTGCTTGCGCACCGATGTTCATTCTTTTGTAAAATTTAAATAACATATATTTGTTTAGACATTGTACAATCGAATCAGTTTCTACCTCATACAAGTTATATTACTATATTTACTCTATAATGCTTATTATTAATATGTATGAGTGTTTAATTTTGGGATTGGTTTAAAAGTTCACATTTTGAATTAATCTTAACATTTTAAATGATTTTAGATCCGTCGTGTAGAATATAACAGACCCACGAGATCTTTTTGTTCACGAAGTGCCACAAATATTTTCTTTTACTTAGTGAATTTTTTATGTAAATCTTAATGTACAAAAAATGTGATCTTAGAAAATGCATGTCATTCAGTCAGTGCGTTTTTATATTTCTTTAATTTTATTACTATATCTTGATATACTTTACACCTTTTATATGTATTTATTATAAATTTGGATGTATATTTGTTATTTTGTCCTTTACTCTTACCGCAACAGAACAAGTAATCATAACAAACGAGTGGGGATTTATTGCACAAAGACTGCTGACTGCAATTTGAAAATTGTTATGTATTGTAAGGATATTTTTAACACAACTTTTAACTATTTTTTAACACATATAAGTAATCCTTTTTTCCGAGTGGGCCATACAGGATATAGGGGTACAGGTAATTGGTATAATTGTAACGGTTACCCATAATTTTTAATGGAACTATAAAGAATAGACTGATAACTTACTGGATTTCGTTATAAAAAATCGTACTAATGTTCCATATACCAACAAGCGCTCATTTAGTGAGCAAGGATCTCCGCACAGTGTACAACAATATACAACACCGGCTAAGATTTACTTACTTAATATGATGAATTACATTATCGTATTCTACTACCAAATACAGATTTATAAAAGACAGATAACTAACGAAATTATATATATTAAATTTGTACTGTCACACGGTCCATCGCTTTATAAATAGTTCTCCTCCGCATTACTAGGTAATCAGTCTTTCCAAAAATGTTGCAATGCCACTTAGGTTGTACGAACTGTGTAAGTAACATTCATTTGTGGCCAGATTTCATGATCGCAAATTTGGTCGCGTAGTAAATGTACAATGTATACGAATACGAGCATAATAATAGCATTATTCTCATCCTAGCCAGCGGGCTACAGCGGTGAGACCTTGAGTTTATGGATTAGGGTGACAGTAACTGTAATACTTCCTTTGTACGGAATGACGGTATAATGTCGGCATAATGACGACACAGACTCACGTAAAGCTAGTTATTAATACCCGCAGATGACGGCATGGTTGATCTTTTGTAAGATTGCCTTCAAATATTCTGGTAGGCTTGAACTTCTACTTGTGAACATAGATGGATATAGCATACTATTGAATAAAACGACAAATTTCTACAGGCACACATACATGAAATGACATTTTAGCTTCACTTATTATGAATTTTATTAAAGTAAATTTACGTCGCCGACAACCCACGAGGCCGACCGATGTAATAGTACATTTTCAATACTAAATTACAAGTTAAAGGTTCTGTAGTATTGATAATTGTCGATTGACAGTGATGCGACTCGACTATACCAGCTACAATATAAAAAGGGTTTTTTATTGCTATGCAAATAATGATTATTAAAATGAGCGCTTCAAAATAAGTAGTGCTAAAATATTACTTTAATCATAAAAATCATAAAATATTTAACTATTTTTATTTCACTCTACCTTGAATGAAACATTTTCGG
Organism: Megathymus violae; assembly: GCA_003671415.1. Lineage (NCBI taxonomy): Eukaryota > Metazoa > Arthropoda > Insecta > Lepidoptera > Hesperiidae > Megathymus > Megathymus violae. Next base: position 9,553,679 of record PDGT01000004.1, on the reverse strand, counting down.
GAATTATGGGAATGCAGTAGGCATTTTTATAATCACGTAAAAGTAAAAAGAGAAAAAATTCAAGTAACATTTTTACCCTATTGAAAGTTGAATTATTTACAATAATAAACGAAAAACTTAACCAGCTTTAAAAAAACATTCTTCTTGTGACTTCTTATAATTCTATTATAACATCATTTTCTTTGTGTCTAAATTTGTTTATAGAGTTCTTAGTCTACTTTCAATACCAGTTGATGCATAAACTCACTGCTGTATCTTTTTGGGTTGCCTAACTAAAGAATGTCTGACAAGTCAAAAATATCTGCTCCATTTAGAATTAGCAACACCGTCTGACGCGGAATTAGCTTAAACTGATCGTAGAAACGTTTGTTAATTTACTTAGCTCGTTCCGCGTTAGCTGGTATGGGAAGGCCTTGTAGTTATCACCAATTTGATCCTATAAGCCCGTTTGTAAATGTTCAGTCTTAGACACTCACTATTGTTCCGTGAGCTTGAGAAACTTTCCTTTAAATTATTCTGTTCTATGAAGTAATTTCTGCACATGTACAATAAATTGAAGTTTTTTTTATTTTATTTTGGCGTATATTGTAATGATCACTATGTTGGATTTTAAGTTGCATATAAATAACTATAACCTATACTGATTTATGTATTTTAATTTATTTTTGTATTCTTGATGTACATACAAAAAGGATTTTGTTCTTGTTACTGTTGTATTACAAGATAAATTTGAATGAATAAACACGATCCCATATAGTCTCAGTACGTTATACGTACATAGTTGTCGTAGTACACAGTTGATTCGATTATACAGCTACAAACAACCCCCGGTCTACAAATTGGCTCAAAGCAAATTTACACTGTGATCGGTGCACCTGTTCACTGTCGTTTATTCAACACGAAACTAGGCCTTAGCACGGGAGTAGGTAAACTTAGGTCCATATAAATATAATAGTATGTATAGAATTTGAGAACCTTTTGCAATATTTAAGTTAATATATTCGTGTTTATCATATAGATATTTCGAGATGAAAAATTATTGCTGATGCGGACATAGTACTTCTTGAAGACATTTTTGATAATTTGTAGTGTAAGGAAGGTGCTCTTGGTAAATACCGTGACCTTTTAAAGGCGTTCGATTGCGCTGGTCATATTGTATTGATAAATAAATTTAAGTAATATGGTAATAAGTATAAGTTGGCTCGACATAATCAGTTAGCCTTATAAAATAAAGTAGTTATCAATAGACTAGAGTACCCAGAAACACATACATGTACATATACCATGAGACAGCCCCAAGGATTAATATTAAGACTGCTGCTATTTTTTATGTATATCAATAATCTTTCTTATTTCACTAGGGACTTGTGTGAAACAGTTTTCTTTGCTAATGTCACCTCCTTAATGTATAAAGTAGATAGAAGAAAACAATGTTTTGACAGGTATGGTAAGGAAGTGCCTGAGCTAGTTAATGCAAAAAACTTTTCTCGGCCTTACTATAAACTCTCTATTACAATGGAATCAACATATGACGCCTTGTCAGGGAAATTTAGGTTAGCTGCTTACGCTGTTAATAAAGTAAGGCTCTTAATTGTCGTAGAAACGGTAAGATCAGTTTATTTTAGCTACTTTAATAGTTAATGTCCTATAGTTTGTTCTTATGATATTGAATACGTTCATTTGTTGATATTGAATTAATTTTTATATTACAGAAAAGAACAATACGCGCATTTATAACTTCAGGCCCATGGATTGAATACATTTTGATAATATTATGCACTTTAAAAATATCTCAAATAGTTTTCTCAAGATATCGATGTAAGATATAAGGCTAAACTGATAGTTCCGAATTTAGACTTTGCAAAAGTGGCGGCTCTTTCACGTTACATGTGAAAAATTCATAATAAAAATTAATTAATTATTATCCATTAGAGATGTCATATCATATATGACATATAGTCACGTCCTAAAAAATCTTATAAAGAAACGTTGTTACGAATTAGATATATAGCCATAAGTAATAGTAAGTCCTAATTGTAACATAATACTCTCAGTCATTGTCAGCCACAAATAAAATTAATTTTAAAGGGTATCTACCACTCGAAAATTTCTCACAGCCTGGCTGTGAATTACAGGGATTTTAATCAGTGATATTCCATTTGTATATTTCGTACAACTAGATCAGAATTTGGCTCGAACGTCGAAATATAGATACTGTAGACTGAATTTCGATTTAATCATTTGTATTTTGTAAATACACAACATAATGATTATAAAACTGTTACACGGAGTTGTTTTTACATCTATTTCATAAGAAGTATAAATTAAATAACGATCCTGGTTGCGCCGTTCACGCGTGCAATATAATATTGGTTTTCTATGCTGTCTACACTGTCTCATCCCCCTCCTCTCCCGCCCCCCTGATGGGTTGACATATGGGCAGGTCAGCCGCATTAGTTAGTCGTTAAGTGATTGTTAAGAAGAACGCCAACGCCGCCCGCGCCGCCCGCTCCGCTTAAAAACCGCGTGTGAGTGACCGGTGTAACGTGCTGTTTGTGCCCCAAGAGGCACATAACGACCTCTCAGTGTATCACCTTAGCAACACTACACGAAAAGCACAAAGTGACCAACGTGAAGGATACTCAGCCCATGATAGACATACAACCAGGTTAGTCAATCCATCTATCCCGTGTTCCCGCGAACAAAACCCGCATCCCGCATCACCAGATCCTTTTCTGTGTTTCTTCTCACAGCATTAAACCACGTGGATCCTATTGATATTAATGATTTATCTTTATTTTGATTTTTGTTTTGTAAGGTTTTTGATTTACAGCAGAGAAGATTTAGAAAAATAATTATGTGCTGAGGAGTTTCTTTCGCCGTTTCTTCTCCTCATTGTTAAAGCATCTTTTTGAAACGGTGGTGGAAGCTAAAAATGACGTTCATAAATGTATTTACTGAATACCTATATGATTAAATGATTTTGAATTTGAATGTGAATTTAATTATAGATCCAACGAGACACAACAAGGTCGAAAAATATAAGCGGTTTTTATTTGTATAATTTTCTAACACATATACATATATAAGCGACTTTTTGCTTGGGAAAAGTTTTAATGTCGTAAAGCTGCTCATTTTCTTTCGTTAAACAGGTTCCTTATAATCGGTTCCACGTACTAAGATTTATGGTCATTGTTATTGTAACAAACCTTTCTAGAGCCCAAAGGCAAAAATTATATAGATAAAACATTACGCATATAGGTTCACATACATTTAATATCGAAATCTTGATATTTAATACGTAATTTCCGTTACACGGAAAATTGCTAGGTATTGGATTACATGCATAAAAAATATATTCAGATTTATGTGAAAGTGTATTACGCGAATATCGCGTGTTTATTATTACCTTTGAGTATCAACGCTGGAGAAATAAATCCGTGGAATATTTTCCTTTACATGCAATTTAAAAAGCGTATCGGTATAGAAAAACCATTCTAGTACGAAGAGTATTTTGCTTTTGTTGAAGGTCTGCTACAATCATGTTCGAATTTGCATACCATACATTAAGACTGAGGCACGCAAGGGGTGGAGGAACACGCGAATCTATACTTTAGTACCAGCATTATTTGTGCAGGAATGAGTTGTAATCAGTTGCAATAATAAAAAAAATATCAGCTCTAAATATTATATTATTTAAGAAGAGTGATTTTTATGATATTTTTCCTTACATTAAAATTCAATCAGGCTAATTCCTATAGTACTTCAACTTTATTCCGTACATCTATCAAATCAAAACAGAACTTTTATAGGATTACTTGGGTATTTGTCTATAGGTTTCTCTGTTTATCTGTCTGCCTGTCTACCTGTCAATCCGTCTATGTCTACCTGTCTGTTAGTCTATCTATATCTATTATTACATAAATTTATAACTCAAAACTAAAGCTATGCCATTTCTTTTCATTTGATATACATATGACTCTCTTTTTATACCCGGAAATATATTTCACGGCGAAACCTATGCTACCATCGGAAGTCATAAAGTAAAGTCAAGAATAAAAATACAGTAAATGTTTCTAGGGAACATTATTTCACGTGAGTCCGATTCTAACGAACATTTCTAGCAGAAAGACTTCACCCACCTTTGGTATTTGACATTACACGACAATGCTCATGAATGCAACTTTGATTTTAATGTAACCTCGCTTCATCGAATGAAATTATAATTATTATTGATAAATACAAAATTTTTTTTTCGTATCTGATTCAAATTCTGATTTATAAATGTATGATGTAAATGTTACATGTTTCCAGGTACTTATTTCACAAATGTTAAAGATTTGAAGTAATCTATGTATAATTTGAATAATAATATCTAGAAACATGCAAAAATATAAAACCTTTATTTTTTAATTATCAAATTAAAATTTATATATATATATGTGTGTGTGTATGTGTATGTGCATAATTCGTATTTTTATATTTATTGTTGTTATTAAGTGTATTGGAAAAGTTGTTGGACAACTTTGGGAAATTCGCGTTTACTTTTAATAGCTATTAATATATTAGATTCTTGCGGAAACAATCACGAAACTCATATTAAGAGCTAAGATTTAGATGAAATACAACTATTCGTATTAAAGATTTTCTATACATTCGTTTAACATATTTGATTATGCATATTACATGACATTTATGTCATCATAGTATATATGAGAACATTTTAGATACAAAATAAATAAGATAAAGATGATAAAATTACTCATTTGTGTAAATTCAGTATTTTAGGGTCACTCTATGAATATCAAACGGCATGAAAATCTTATATGGGACAAATGCGTTTACCGATACAGTTGATTGAATGCCATTTCATATTTTTTGCCTTATTTATATTAAAAATATTACTGATATGTATATTCCAAAACCATTCTTTCTTTGAATTGTTAATAAATATTGTGAGGTATGGCATCTTGTCGAGATACTTACAAGTATCGAAACATTAACCATGATAAATAAATGATGTGAAATGAAATAATTAATTGCTTAATTATTTTACTTAATTAATTTTAAAATAGTATACATGTTGTATATATATCGTGTCTATATAGTTATACACACATATAATCGTATGCATGTTCATGTGTATAATTAATTAATGTGTTAAAAAATTGTTGGATTGGCGATTAAATAAAATATTATAAATAAATATATTATTTTCAATCGGCGTCAAAAGTATTGTATTTACGATTTTCCAGATAAAACACATAAAATACCTACTACAGTTATGATATCAATAGTTTACATAACCTACGTAAAAGCCGACACTTAGATTACCTTGAAAAAATGAGATAACAAAAGATGAAATAATAGTATGAGTACTTTCTCTCAGTAGAAGCTATCAATGAATTATTTACATGCTCGTACTAGGCTATAAATAGTTCATTGAGAACAAAACAGTGAATTAATTTGTACGATGTTCTACGTAATCGAGATTCCATCGCTGGAAATATCAGTTTTCCTACTTTCACTATTAATGTTTTGACGGGAGCGTTTGAAAGGGAAAGTAAAGCCCTTGATATACGTACGCATTTGTATAGCCGCTTTGTATGCACTTTCGCAGAATTCTACACCGAGATCTGTTTATAAACTTTATAGTACTATAGTGAAAGGTCATGATCAAACATTGTACAAGTGTAAATTAAAGTAATTATCTAAATGTTAATTAAAACAAGAATCACTATTAGTATTAGTTCATCACTAAAAACATTTGCAAAATAATGTCCATAGCACTCCAATTCAATTGATTAGTAAGATTAAACTAAAAAATCCCTCTACCGGTAACATATATGAGCACCTTCCAAATTATGAAAGTTTTTTGCTATGCAGTGCAAGATACTGGATCAGAAAACAGTAGTGGGCATCAAAAATAAATTGATATTGACTCATTCATATTTCCACCTACTTTGTTTTTCTTGATGCAGAGCACACACAAGGACTGTCGAATAAATCTAGTTTATTATTATACTAATTATGCATATATAGAGACCGTGAGTAGCTATCGTAATTGTAAGTCGATAATCGTTAACAACCGCCTCAACTGTTTGCTCTGTATTAACTTAAGTCATTTTCGGTATTGCCAATGGAAATATTTCATGTATGTTTTTCTATAACATCAGAATTTACTTAGTACACATATTTTTGAACTACTGTCATATACATTTTATCTGCCTGCTTACTTTTTTGTACAGACGTCCCTTCGAAAGGGCTGAGTGGTTTTTCTGATATTAAAATATTATACCTGTATATGCTAACTTAAATCATAAGTATATCGTTTTTATTTTAATATGTTATAATTAATATTTAAAGCAATATATTTAAAGCAAAATATTTAAAGCAAGCAAGCAAAGAAATAATAGCATTAAAAATGTTTTTTTATCATACTTGACCTTTCGTAGATTTTGTAAATCAGTCAGTATTACTAACACAAAGCACTAACAGTTAAAATTATGTTACATTATTTTACTTTATTATGTGCGATTAGTAATATATCTACAGGCACTTTTTAATTTTTTTTGTAATCAAACAATTTAATTACATTTGCAGAGTATACAAACTAGGTATTATAACCTCAGCAGGTGGTATGTCCAGCAAAACTTTTAATTGAACGTTAAGCTATTCAAAAGTTTTTGAGCGATGTTAATTTGCTTAGCTGAAATATGTTGTTACATGCCTCCCTGGATTAGGTAGGTAACTTAGTAAGTGGTAATGAATTGTTGAGCTTCCATATATACATAGATGGAAATATGAACGAGTCAATATCAATTTATTTTTGATGCCCACTACTGTTTTCTGATCCAGTATCTTGCACTGCATAGAAAAAAACTCTCATAATTTGGAAGGTACTCATATATGTTATCGGTAGAGAGATTTTTTTAGTTTAATCTTACTAATCAATTAAATTGGAGTGCTATGTACATTATTTTGCAAATGTTTTTAGTAATGAACTAATACTAATAGTGATTCTTGTTTTAACTAACATTTAATTACTTTAATTTACACCTGTACGATGTTTGATCTTGACCTTTCACTAAAGTACTATAAAGTTTATAAACAGATCTCGGTGTAGAATTCTGCGGAAGTGCATTCAAAGCGGCGATACGTACGTATATCAAGGGCTTTACTTTCCCTTTCAAACGCTCCCGTCAAAACATAAATAGTGAAAGTAGGGAAACTGATATTTCCTGCGATGGAATCTCGATCGTAAAAATTAATTCACTGTTTTTTTCGCTAATGTACTATTTATAGCCTATAGTACGAACACGTAAATAATTCATTGACAGATTCTATTGAGAGAAAATATACTCGTACTTTTATTTCATCTTTTGTTATCCCATTTTTTCAAGGTAACCTAAGTGTCGGCTTTTATGTAGGTTATGTAAACTATTGATATTCATAACTGTAGTAGGTATTCTACGTGTTTTATCTGGAAAATAGTAAATATAATACTTTTGACGCCTATTCAAAATAATGTATTTATTTATAATATTTCATTTAATCGCCAAATCGAACAATTTTCTAACACATTAATTAATTAGTACATATACATGCATACGAGTATATGTGTGTAACTATATAGACACGATATATATAACATGTTTACTATTTTTAAAATAATTAAGTAATTAATTATTTCATTTCACATCATTTATTTATCATGGTTAATTGTTCGGTACTTGTAAGTATCTCAACAAGATACGATATCTCACAATATTTATTAACAATTCAAGGAAAATATGGTTTTGGAATATACATGTCAGTAATATTTTAAATGTAAATAAGGCAAAAAATATGAAATGGCATTCAATCAACTGTATCGGTAAACGCATTTGTCCCGTATAAATTAAATATGTAATTATGTACCGTGATTTTCATGCCGTTTGATATCTATAGATTCACCCTAAAATAGTGAATTTTACGCAAATGAATCATTTTATCATCTTTATCTTATTTATTTTGTATCTAAAATTTTCTCATATATATTATGATAACCTAAATAAGAATTTGTCTGCAGTTTCAGCCATTAAATGTGGCTCCATCTTGTATCGAGTAGCATAAATTTTCTACTGTCTTATCCAGCTGTAACATAAATTAAGCATTTTCTATGTACTATTAAATTCAGAAGCAAGTTTATATTTTAAAAATCTTTACTAATACCATCCAGAGAGAGTGCGATTTATGTGAGTTTAATATGTTTTATTTTAATATGCGGAACGTAATCTCAGAACCACGGCACTTATCTGAAAAAATATTTTATCATTTGAAAGGTAGGTACATTATATCGGATGGATATAAGCTATATAGTATAAAACAAACTCTCCATCTCTATGTCTGAATGCGATAATTTCTAAAAATACAGTTTTCATATGGTTTTTACCAATAGATTGACTGACTGACATGAGAGGTTTATGCATGACATTAGGAACGGCGGTTTCGATTATTACTATTTCTGAAGCTAAAAATCAAGATTCCTGAAGCGAAGTGAGAGTAGGTTACTAGTGCAACTGTCCCTGTAACTCGGGACCAGAATACAAGCTACGGTATTCCCAGCCCATCGTAAGAGGCGACTAAGAGGGGACTTCCGGGGTTGCGGGCGCTAAGAGTGGGAGCTCTAATCATCCGGCTAGCAAACCCGGAAAGGACAAGGACGACGATATGTGTGGCCGCGTACCGTCGATAAGATTGGATTGTGCGGGACGGGACATGTTGTCCCTCCCGACAGGGGTACCGCGCTCAGAGGACTCCGGTTGCGGTCCTATTCAGATCCCGGAGTCCTCTACATAGCGCTGAAGAAGGTCACCAGGGGGGTTTTAGTCCGATAAAAATCCCACGTAATCCGGCGTCGCTCCCACGGCACCAGGTACCTTTTGAAGGTTTCCTCCTCGAAAAAAAAAGGTTACTAGTAAAATATAATATTGTAATTCTCATTAAATTTCAGAATTGAAAGAATTTATCAACAGACCAGAATTAGTTAAGAGCAGTTTTTTTACTACACTCGGCCTCTCCATGAGATATTCCGGCCAACTTCCTGCCTAATTTAATAAATCATTGTCAATATACATTCGATTTATATCAAATACTAAATACTACCAAATCACATACAATACAATATATCAATACATCCTTTATGCGATATTGACAATCACAACAATATTTGATTAACCACGTCGTGTACATAATCACTGACCACATATTGGGGTGCGCAAATTAGTTGACGTTGGTTTAAGTGGCAATGATTATTGCTATTGTTTGTGGTCAATCACTAGTAATTAGCACTTAACTGTCCAATTAATTAAATATCAACAGGGCAAAAGGCCAATAAATATGTAAATGGAATGGAATGGCGAGCTTTGCCAATTTATCGAAAATCTATGCTCATAAATTATAATATGTGTATGTGTATAACAATACATTTTTTAATTAACCAAGTTACAACGAAATAGCGGAGGGTAAGTAGGGACAGGTTTTTTCGTTGAAATTATATCCATATTCAATATGTATACATATTTTAGTTAGTAGATGGAATCGTAATGTAGGATTTTGTACATAAAGTGACAGAACACGATAGACAATAATGGCAAAAACATGCTTTTTATAAATGTCAAAACTGTCAGTCTGTATTCTGTGTTTGCCATTATTATGATGTGTGTTAATTTAATTAATTTTTTATTTTTAATTCTTAATAAAAATTATTCTTTTAGTTCAGCTAAAGTGAACTCGATGATTTAAACAGTATATAGTCAGATTTTTCCTTCAAATCATGTTACATAATTATATAAAATCAAAATATCAGTATATCAAAATAATATGAAACTTCCATTTGTGTATGCAGTAGTAAAACCAAGTATCTGTTATACTAATCCTATCAAATATTGAAGAACTTCGAAATCATTTCAGAAGCTACACAAGCAATTGCTAACACGACAATCGACAATCCAATTAAAGCTTCAGTTGAACCCTAAGTGACCATTGCAAGTGATGGCTTATAGATAGGTCGGTTATCGGATCTATTCGAATACCGCACGTAACTCGAAATGGTAGCATTTAATGACCAACACAGATTTGATAAGTTTATTAGATAGACATCTGGGGTTAGTAATATATGTTGAAAGTAATTAATGTCGGATTAAGATTATCAAGGTGGACCAATTAATTGAAGATTATTATTTTACTCGTTTTTTACGTCTACATTTAGGGAAAGGTGTGTATGCCTCTACTAGCAGGTACACCTTGTAGAATGCGTCCCCTCCGCTGATACAGTATTTTTTTTTATTTATAAAGGTTCTTCAATAATTATCCAAATTAACGAAAATCAAATGATTTCGTGATGGTACAAAAATGTGTAATGGATTGTTAAAATATCCCAATATAACCATTTTGTCCACTTACTTCGTCCTCTCGAGTAAGTCACTTCTGTTTTTCGATCAATTTTTCTGTGTCGTCGGTTCTCGTTTCGACCGCGACTTAATTGTTGCCTTCTTTACTTCTTTTATTGTGTTGACAACAACTGAGTATCGAACTAACGCGATTTGAGCTGGTGAATTGCGCCCCAGACTGACTCGCCCGCGTCTCCTGACTCCTCCCCGTCCATGATGTGGAGTTCTCAGACTCTAACACCCTATCTTCCCTAAAGAAGCCCATCGAATCTGATGGCTCGTCCCAAGAGGTGTCCGATGTCGGCACCGTCACCTAGTCGCAGTCTGATGACCAAGTCTTCTAACAGGTCGAAACCAAGCGCAATAAGCGCCTCATAAAATGCGACGCCAAGGCGTCTCCGGAAGGCAAGCCTTCCCTCTTTTAGGCATTCCAGCCCTCCCCGCTAATGTCCCTGGATACCAGCGTCCCGTCCATCTCGGCTCTGAGACATCTCCCCCTTCCAAGCCAGCAACTCACTGCCCCTTCGTCGCTCCCCAGGTTAAAGCCTCGCCACCAGTATTCCTTCGGAATAAGTCTAAGTAGCAACCAGTGACCCAGCTCTGCTCCGACAGCAAAATATACTACACCCATGCCAAGAACATCGACGAAACCATCTGCGTGGTCACTCCGACTACCGACGTCTTCAGGGCCCTAACTAAGCTCCCCACATGCAACAAATCCCCTTCCACAATTACGCCCTCCCAGAGGAACGTAAAATGCGCGCCATCCTGCGCGGAGTACCGTTCGAGCTTCCTACTGAAGCCATCCGAGCCGACTTAGTCGCCCAAGGACACCCTGTCGAGGCAGTGCACAAAATGTACAGCCGCACCGACAGACAGAACCCATTGGCTCTAGATATTCTCTCCAACACTCCCGAGGCTAGGGACATCTTCAAAGGAGAGCTCATAATCTGTGGACTCTCTTACATCTGTGTAGAGCCCCCGCATAGACGCGGTTACCCCCGTCAGTGCCACCGCTGCCAGCTTTATGGCTACGCAGCGGCACACTATTCCGCCAATCTCAGGTGCGTTAAGTGCCTTTAACCCTAGGGTATCAAAGAGTGCACTATATCATACCACTATATCATACTGTATCATACTATTTGGAGACTTAAACTCCAAACATACCGACTCAAAGTGCCTATCGGCTAATAGTAATGGCATCAGGATTCATCAATTCTTAGAAACACGAGACATCGATGTCCTCTGTCCTCCCTCCCCTTCTCACTATCCGGAGCAAACGAATCGCTTCCCCGACATTCTTGATTCCGCCCTAGTCAAAGGAGTCGCTCTTAACTTCAGAGCTATCGAAACTCTCGACGATTTAATTTCGGACCATCGTCTGGTCTCCCTTAAACTCGGGCCTTATGCCAATGCACCGTTCACTTCTTCTAAGACCTTCACCAACTGGAAAAGCTATAGAAAATCGCTCACCACAGGCCTTGATGCCCCAATTCACATCTTGCTCTCTGCTATGACTACTTCGATAGCACGGAAAAGATAGACACAGCAATCAACTCCCTGACTCATCTAGTCCAGTTATTTCTCCATGACAACGAGCGTGTAGTCGAGGTGCCTAACCGAAAGCTGCCACTCGACATCACGAATGTCATCAAAACCAAGAATGCAGCTCTCAGAAGGGGCGCTTTCTATCCCACCCCAACATATAGAAAACAAGCTAACACCCTCCAGCGTCGAGTTCAATCACGTCTTGGTGAAGTGAGGAACTCCAATTGAGACTCCCACATGGAAGGAATCAGTGCCTCTCATCAAGCGTTCTACAAGGTGGCGAGAGCCTTCCGAGTAAGCACTAAACTCCACATCTCGCCTCTATCTCGTTCCGTTCGTTCCGTCGCTTTGTCGATAACATAGCCTCTCAATGCTCACTCAGCACACAACCTTGTGCCCTCTCACATTCAATTGGTGGAGGATGAGGTCCGTAAAAAGAACTCACTTCCTATCACCGCCAATCCCATCGTAGTTATCGCTGACGAAGTCCAGTCCATCATCCATGGACTGAAACCTCGCAAAGTCCCAGGAGCCGACGGTATTTCAATTATTTCTAACGTTGTAACTTCCTCGAGCAGGCGATCTCCCTCTTAGTTCTCATTTTCAACGCCTGCTTGCATCACTGCTTTTTCCCATCTGCTTGGAAAGAAGCAATGTTTATAGGAATTCCCAAATCTGGGAAACTTCTTAATATCCCTTCAAATCACCGCTCCATCAGTCTCCTCAAGGCTATGGGGAAAGGACTCGAAAGAGTCACAGTCTATATTGAGAAAGCTTCTTTTTCCAACGGACGAACAACCACTCATCAACCCACATCAGTTCGGCTTTCGTGCAAAGCATTCATGTCCCCAACAAGTCCACCGAATTGTGGAGTACATCCTAAGCGGTTTTTATCCAAAATATATAAAGACAGTCGCTGTCTTCTTCCACGTTGCCAAGGCTATCGACAAAGTCTGGCATGGAGGACTAAACTAAAACTCTACCAACTAGGCCTTTCAGATCGCGTAGTCTGCATAGTGGCTTCCTATCTCCAGGATCGCTCCTTTCATTTCAAACACAAATGAGTCCTCTCTTCTCCACGTCTGCTAGCATCTGGGGTTCCACAGGGCTCAGTGTTCACTTCTTTACTATTTATATCGTACGTCAATGATATACCCACCCCCAAAAATGGTGAGCAACTCTCACTATTCGCTGACGACACTGTCCTCTATTACCAGGGTCAGAGGTTAATCTCAGTCCTCACCAGACTCCAACACTCAGTCAAAGAGCTAGGAAAATGGTCCTCGAAATGGCGCATCGAGGTGAATGCGTAGAAGAGCTCCGCTATCCACTTCCACCATAAGATCAGACGTGGATTCGATCATCCCCATATCCGTTTGTTAGGCACCCCTGACTCTTATAAGCCCACAGCCAAATACTCGGGTGTGACGCTAGATTCCAGGCTCACCTTCAGGCCCCACTTCCGACTAGTGACAACTTTCGTTCGCTTCTACATGAGCTGCCTCAACAGCATGTTGGGGAGGCACAGTAAATGCTCTACAAGGTTTGCATACAACCAGTGATGTCATACGCCGCCTCTGTCTTCGCACACGCCAATCTCAGTGTCCTCCACCCAATCCAAGTAATTCAAAACTTCTTCTGTAGAATGGCAACCAACGCCCACTGGTGCGTTAGGAACACTGACCTACACAGATATTTGGAACTCCCCACAATCCAACAACTCTTCAAAGGTTACTCTAAAACATTTTTTAAGTCCTCGGAGGAACACTCCAATCCCTTAGTTAGGAAAGCAGCGGATTACACCGCCTCTCCTTTAACTGGTCACCAAGTCCGGAGGCCAAAGAACGTCCTCTTAGATCCCCCAATCAGCTCTCGTTTGACTTGGAATGCCGCTTGACAGTCTATAGTCAAAACCTTTAGTCTCAACCATTGGTGGCATCCTTATGATGACACATATTCTCTCCATCCGACAACACCTTCAGTGTTGACTTCTAAGCGGACGCTCCCTCGGGAGCGCCGCTAGCACCCTTCTTTCCTAAAGAATGGTTGCTGCCGATGAAGGCTTAGAGGCCTCACGGCCACAGCTACTTCAGGTGATGTTTAGTGGGTAGGCACTCAAGGCTTAACATTTCGCTAGGTCATGCTTTAGTCCCACATAACCAGCGTAGCCGGCTGCACAGGTATGCATGAGCATTCAATTTCCTCCTCCCGTAAGAAGGAAAAAAATAGACTATTTTCATTAATAATGGTCGATTCATATAAAATACCTACTATACTACTATTCTTTACTCAAGAATGATGATTAATTATTATTATTAATAGTTCATAAATTAAAGTGTTAACTTACATAATCACTAACGTACCTACAAATCTCTTCATTACATAAGTAAAATCCTGGAGTTATAAGTATTTCAGCATACAATTATCTTAAAGATAATATCGAAACGAACTTCCTTTAAATATTATAAGTTTTCAATATAAGTTCGCTGTCTTAGAACTTCGTTAATTTTACACATGACATTTATTTATTAACAAGGCGTTACTAGGAACAACTCTTGTATGCAAAGGCGCTAACTTCTACTTGCTGCCTCAGAATAAGTAAATTATAAAGAACTTTTTCGGTGAGAAAACATCAAGTTAAATTATTTTCTAAGGCACTTACATCTTCATGATATCATGTTGTTTTATTTACAAATCCTCGTCGATACAATTTTAAACAAAAAAAGACAATAGATTATTTAATGGCAATATATCATTCTACGAAATATGTTCTTGTCTTCGAGGCTTAACATTAATATTCCAATATAACAAATCCAATATTCTCCCCCAATAATGTAAAATAGAATGCACTTCTGTAGATTAAGTTGTTAAAAAGACCATCGATTTCAACTTGCTTATTCAACGCTTCCTCGTAAATGAGTATCGTTGCCCCAATGAAATTTTAAATTTTCATGCTGTCTTAATTGCTCTGCTCGATGTTAGGCTACGAGGTAGGGAATTTTCTACTTGGTCTCTTTCCATTTACGTAACAATTATTGTATTATTTTTCATTTTATCGGGAAAACCGATCATGAATAAAATATGGGCCGTTATGTGTGGGATGGTGTCACAGGTTACTATAAACAATTAGCTTCACAGTAGAGCGAGAGAAATGTACCTTTAGCCAAATGGTGTTCCTCTTAGTTATTTTAAAAGGTTGAAAAAGCAATAGTATTGCGATTTATTATTTAGGTAGAATTTTAAAAACAAAAGTTGTAGTCAAAATCACTTGATATTCTTATGTTTTAGTTTTTAAATTTCATAAGCTGTAAATAAAATATATTACTTTTTAAACTAATAAATAAAAATAATCTTTTTCAATCTCTCACGCATAAGAAAAAATAAAATTTAAGTAAAAGGGTGGTGAAATTAAAATGATTTGAACACGCAAACGCTATGTAGAAATGTTTCAAAATGTCATTCGACGTACTATTTTACATTAATTGGGTTATCTTTATGGATACAATGTAAATTTTAACCGAATTCCGAAAAAAAACTATGAATTAAGTGCTTCAATTACGTTTGAATGTCAAGCGTAAATAGTTAATTAGTTCATAAAATCAATAACTTAAGTATCTATCTATAATACATTTAGTTGTTTTAACTTTCGAACAAACTTAGCATTTGAGGCGCAACTGATTATTAAATTAAAATCGATTTTCAAAGTCTATTTTGCCAAAATTAAATCTAAAGAAGAGCTCATTCTAGTTTTGCTATAGTAATGAGTTGATTAGAAATGTAAATTTAATTTTAAAGCGTAGTAGAAACAGTAGAATTGGTAGGAGTACGTGACGGTGGATAGATCACTCGTCAGGCAGAAAAGTTCATTAACGGAACGTAATATGTGTCAGCTGTATTACTCGTATTTTGAGGGCTGTCACTAAGACAGGTGCGCTAGTAGTTTTATACCAAGAAGTAATATTGTATACTTAATTAAAATATATAATAATGAACAACCATAAAACTTGAACAAAGTCATTTATTAACATAAACGAACCAATAAAAATACTTTTTAACCGCCATCAAAAAAAGCGGATGTTTGATGTTTATATTTTTTTACGCATGTAAAGCCATAACTTCGTCGGTTATAAAAGAATTTCGATGATTCTTTTTTATGTTTATAAGACGACTTGTAGTTGGTTCCCTATAATTATGGCGAGGATCTGTTAATGGCTTCAACCTTAACGGATGGGATTGGATCGTGTTTAAAAATATTTGTTATCGACAATACTAACATTGCGTTTTTAATCTCCTCCTTCTCCTCCTCCTTGCGTCGTTTCCCTAATGCTGGGGGTCGTGATCTCAATCATGTGTTGATTCTCTCCCTAATGATGGTCTTCCATCTGTTTCGGCTGTCCGCAACGTGAGGGTGGTATGGATTTGGTCAGATGACTGCGCCCTCTTGGCCTCTTCCATCGACTTTGCCAGTGACGATGAGTTTCCGGAGGTCGACACCTGGTTTACGAGCTATATGTCCAAAAAACTCGAAGATCCTCCGCAGGCAGATATTGAAGAGCCTCGATTTTTTTTCCATTTTGAGCTCTTCGAGAACCGATTTGTTGGTCCTGTCCGCTGTCCGTGGAATGCATAGCACTTTCCGCCAGCACCACATCTCAAAGGCATCGATACGTTTGTGTTTTTAATATAAATTAAAAAAAAAAAAGGTTGTATGTTCGTTTTTTTTAATTTTTTATGTATGTCGAATCCGTTGCTTAGGAATCGATTTTGGTAATTATTTTTTTGTGTATAGAAGATTACTAGGCATTGATACTCTTTAAATATTGTGAGGATTTGATAATAAGTGGATGTAAAGTGGAACTTCACAAAGGGTACAAATAATTGAGTCGTGTCCTATGTATGTCTAGTCATAACCGTGTTGCCTATGAATTTATTTTGTTGTATTTTTTAAATGCATGTAGAAGATGGCTCGGAGCTGGTAACTATTAAATATGAGAACGATTTAATTATAGATTTTGATAATAAAAAGTGGACTATCTCAACGGATAAAAAATTTTCAACCATGTTAATTTTTTATATGAACTGAATTCAATTCCAAATCATTCCATATAACCAAACGATAATGAAATTACAATAAGCTTTGAGAAAGAAAAAAAATCTCGTTCAACTTTAACTGGAAACTCTAATTGGAAGTCAATGAACGAACAAAAACAACAGGCTTTCAACGTCTGTGTGATCGATTGACAAGAACAAAAAGAGAAAAGAGGCAAATTACAATGAAATTTAATTAAACTGCTTTTCATATCCATGGAGTAATTCTCCGCTCAGAAGTGATGTGACAAAATGACGCATGATTTCACGTTCATACTATCATATATGAAGTAAGAATACAAAAAATAGAATAGGGTATTTGTGCGCATACCATTTTTCAGGTCTTTATAACATGACAGATAAAAAATACATTGTAAAAAAAATAATTTTATATGAAATTTCGGGATCGAGTACCTATACTTAGAATAGATGACATTTGAGTCAAAAGTCTGTATTTAGATTTAGTATCACGAATTTATTTAGACTTTAAATAACAATTGCACTGACTCTACACCTTGCTTTTTCAATAATCTAAATTTATCGTCCGGAAACAATTTTTTACTAATGTGAAATATTTTGCAAATTAAGAACGATCTCAAGTGTGATAAACAAATAATGTTAATGTTAGAGTATTGACATTTGACAGTTTGCGATGTTTCATTCAGGGAAATTTATGCGTTGGTGTGAGTGTCAAAGTATTTATTTGTTAAATTATTCACATATCTAACCGTGATCAAATGAGAAACTATTTTCAAATAAGATTTAAATATAGACTTGAATAGAAAGGTACCAACACACTCCTATTTTTACCGTGATCTAGATTTTGCAATGTAAAGGAATGATGGAAACCGCCTTTGTGTTTGCAACAATACGTCATGCTATGTGGGTGGCAGTCGGTGCAGCACAAATAAAAATATACGAGTATACGTGGCTTGCAATCAGTAAAATGTGATTTTAAATCAGATGCGAGTAGAAGTCTGTACCCTGAAGTAAATTTCATTTTAAAATTTTAAAAATGTTCTTTTATGAATCTCAAAACTAGCCCTTCTATTTGGTATTACATTATTTAGGTACATATTGTCATTGTATTTTCTTTTTAATCCCAAAAAAATATTTGTTTACGGTATATATCCATCAATAGGTCATTAAACTGTAACTTTGTACCAAAAATATTTTTTTTCTTCAGTAAATTTAAATATTGCCCGTTTCGGCCCGAAAAAGAAATAAATACGCGAGCTACTATTATTGAATGTATTAGAACTAAAAGTATGTTTTAAAACTTGCCAAAACCTTATATTTATTAATAAATAAGAATTTAAGTTTGTATTTAATGTGTCATATTTCGTCTCTTTAACTACGTTAAAGATCTTATAAGCGTATCTTTGCTCATGAGTGTTATATTGGCGCTCGTTTCCAGTGAAATACACCGTGATTCTAAAATGTAAAAACCTGTCAAATTATTATTTAACTCGTTTCGTTCGATATAGTAAATGTGTCTAAAAATATTTTTCGATACCTGTATAAAATATTTTAAGTTTTCACAAAAGCTTTTCTTTAAATTATTAATGAGTGTTTATGAAATTGTTAAGACCAATAGTTACGGGAATAACATCATTTTTTTTCATTGAAATCTTAAAAATAAAAGCTAATAAAAAACTGTTCTTTATATCAAAATATTTAATTTAAAACGTTACATAATGTATGTAACAAAAAAAAACAGTTGTCAATATTTGAGGGTGACCCCAACATCAAGATTTGGTCAACGGTCCATTATTTTTTTCACCTAAATTAATATATATTTCACCCAAAACTGAATTAATTAATGAACGTGAACGCGGGTTATATGAGGAAGTGTTTAGCAGTTATAGTTATTACTTAGGAATTAATCCGATTTTAATGAAACTGGGAACAGACATGACAACACACGTATTTCTTCCCCAAAACGGCCATATGTAGTATAGCGATTTAAATGAAACATTTGCTAAAGTAATTCTCATTGTTTGCACAATGCGTATTTCTTATGCAGAACGCGGCCATTCAAAAACTGTACGTAGGTGTGTTCCTACGTAGGTTTGTTTAATTGTACAGTGACAAATGAATAAGCTTATCCAGTAAATAAAATACCTCCAGTAAAATATTTTTTGTTCTTATTGTTGTGCGATGTACACGCATACAAATGAAGAAACATGAAAGAAGATTGCGTTTTAACTTTTTTGCTTGAAGTAGGAATCGACCAAATGAAAAAACACGTATTACGGAGCTTCTACTGGACTTGGGGACATGAAAAAAAAAATTAGGTTATTAAATTGCACCTATTGTCATGTTTGACCATAAAAATGGCAGAAGTATTAATATTCTTATATTTATATATTATATATTTCTGAATTAACATATTCTATCTTTATCTATATTTGGTTGTTAAGAATTTGTATTAACTATTACAAATCATTTGATTTCATTTTATTATCTAGTAATGTTCCTACAATAAGGGATTCAAATGTTTGAATGCTAATATTTGAAATGTAGATTCATAGTGCACGTATATTTTATATGTTCTATCAACTCAACAAAATGTTGTCAAGATAATACTAATCTAGCAAAGCATCATAATTATTAAATCGCTCCAGAAATAAAGCAATTTGAGTTATCATTAAAGGGTCGCTTTCTCGTAATATATGTGTAGCTGCCCCACCTTGTTATTACTGGTGACTGTCGTCTGTTATTACTTTAACCTCGTATTCTACAACTTTTATATCACTAACTTCGGTGTAATTAATATCATGAAACCCAAATTCAATTGTCATATTTTTGTCAATAGCACATTTTTATTAACAAGCGTTTTTGTACATCTATTAAGGTGCAATCGAATTTAAAGTGACTTTGGGATGACTTAAGACATTCGTAAATCAGTGACATTGCATTAAAATGACGCAAAATAAAATGAAGCAAGATGGTTAAAACGTGTGAAAAAAACCTTAAACGCTTTGTGGTATTAACAAAATCTTTTAAAGTGTACTGTACATTTGTAATAACTGTCAGTAAATGCCATATTGTTTGCTCGTTTGCCATATTATTATCGCTTATACTACATAAACAGATAGGTAATATTTGAACTATGCCATTAAAAATCCTAAAACCCGAAATAACACTTTGATATTATTTCGTCATCTATCTTTCAACTCTATACAGATTAAGATTAATAGAAGTTACGTATTAATTTTTAAATATTTTCCTGAATTGTATTTGAGAAATTTTTATAATGAATATTATTGGACTATAACAACGGATGTAATTTTATTTCTTTAACCTTACTTGGCCATGTCAAGAATTGAAACATTATTATTTAGATTTCGTAGCAAGTTCATTAAATATATCTATGTATAAATATATATTTTAAAGCTACACATATATTATAATTGTTGCTGGTCATATAACGAGGTTATATACTAATAAATATACATATTTTTCTATATATTTAACAAATAATTCTCGCTAATATTCGTTCTTAATAGATTGTTTAGTGGGATGAAGTAGTTTGTAGCCAAACTTGAGTCTAATAAATGTTAACTCGACATTTTATTTTAAATAGGAGTATTACTCGTAACTCGTAAAATTAATAGGAAATGGGTCTAAACCTTGCCAATTATTTTTCATACATCTTTGTGTGCTAGATTAAACGTCTTTTATAGATGATATAACATCTAAATCACCCAACCGATTGAATTCATATTAACATAATTAGTTAAAACTATTCTATTACATAGTATACTAGAAGAGTGTAGTGCTGTTAAAATATTTATAAATTTTATTTTTGAGAGACATTTTTATTAATTATAATAATTTTACTGTTATCATATCATTATGATAGAATAAGTTTTGTGGGGCGCCTAATAGTTTTAAATCAAAATTTAAATGTATAACCAGCTCGCTTTCTTGAACTTAAGACATTTCTCTATTGTTTTAATGTAATACAAATAAATAAACATTTTGAAACAATGGGATGTATGAAAGACAACTGCGTGCAGCTGAGATGAGAATGTAAAGAGGGATGTGTGGTATAACGCGAATGGATAGAGTAAGGAATGAGTACATAAGAGGAAGTATGAAAGTGGCATCGGTAACCGAAAAGCTACGCGGAAACTGGCTATCATGGTATGGTCATGTTATGCTGAGGAATGAGGAGCATGTTGTACGGAAGATATTAAGTATGAACGTAGATGGCCATAGAGGTAGAGGAAGGCTAAAGAAGCGATGGATGGATTCTGTGAAGGATGATATGGCTAGAATGGAGGTTACTAGTGAGATGACGGCTGATATAGAAGTATGGAAGAAAAATACATGTTGCGCCGACCTCAAATAAAATTGGAATAAGGGCAAGAGGATGATGAAACAAATTTTCTAAATTGTTTTAATATTATATAGCCAATGTAAAAAATACTAGTATTTGTTGTTAAGGACAAAATTTATTCATTTATTATACAGACAGAAATTTTAACAGTAAGTGCGAAGCCGTAATTAACCTACCGCGCAACGCAAACTTTAGAAGGGTATCGGCCCCGATAATTTGGGTGCTAAAGTTACACAAATAAAGTCTGATAATCCGTAACACTAAATTTGAGCTTACTTTTACGCCTTTAACGATGGTTCCGTTGGTGGAGGATGGAAAATAAACATTAGCATTATCACTACAGCACTTTAATTTGAATTATTAAAAGTCGGAGGTAGTAGTATCTGCTGTATTACTGATCAAACCGTTTCAAAACGTATTATGTATGACATGTATGTATTATGAGCACAAAATCTCTCATTTTCTCTTGATTGGATAATATCAGTGACTGCTAATAATGTCACGTTTCTAAAACTTATAAGAAAATCAATAGTTGGTTGAAAAACTGTATAATTGTTTCAAGTAAAACACAAAGTGAACCCTGTTAAGTACATATAATGCAAGTAAAAGAAAAAGAACCATATCTTTCTTAATAGTAAAGAAATATGTACCTAGAATGAATACATATGTTCCAAACTAAGTCATTTCATGATGTGAGTCCACTATTTTATTTCAAATTTCTTTATTCATACAGTTATCACAGATATATGTACTTATGCAGATAATTTTAGCTTCGATTATAAATTTACTAAATAATTTCAGGTATTTTAAATAAACATTCGAACATTTTATCTCTTAATGTCATCTTCATTTTATATAACAGATACTTAAAATAGATTGGTGGTGTAATCCTAAAAATAATGTTGATTTTAATAGGTTTTCGATTTAATTTTCTTTTTCATTCATATTTGATTATATATCATATTTAAATTCAAATCGTTAGCATACGTTTCATCCAAATTTACAAATCACAAAGTTTGAATACATGATATTAACAGGTAAGAAAATTACGTTTAAAAACTTATTTATATGAGTATTATCAAGTAAGTAATAATTACGTAGTACACGTTTCAAGGCATTTAAAATATACGAAGCAAAGGATTAAATGAAACAACCATGCTTATAGTACAGTTAAAACTGCTCGTTATTTTTACTTAGGCCTTAAACCCTTTCACAAAACCCACCCCACTCAAGGTATAGAAATATATAATTTATGAGTTTCGTTAAAGGGTGAGCCACATGCAAGGTACACTAAATGCGTTAAGACCTTGTTCTATACCCTTTTGCTACTCGAGCCACATAAAGATTAAATTTATGTAAGTACTAGCAAACTACCCTCGCTTCGCTTCGGAAAAATTACGCCTTACGCTAAGAAATCGTACCTAAATTATTTTGAAATTAATTTATTACTTTTTTATTTATGGCTGGATTGAGATGAAACTAACTTTAAATATTAAGTGATGCTTACTACAATACATTAGTGAAAACCAAAACGAAATCGGTTAAGCCGTTTCTAAGATTAGCACGCGCAAACGCACCAGAATTATCTTCCTAGTCGTATCTTCATTACTGAAGGTCATGCCCGGTCTGATAATTCCTTATGCAGTTGTTCCGTAGTTGTCTTCAATGAGACCGATCTTCGGCATGTCAGATACATGCGGTGATAGGGATAACAGTCACCTCTCTTATCCGGTCAGACCATTTGATTTGCGATCTCCCACGTGGTCTTTTACCTTCTAATCTGTTCGTGATGATAAGTTTTTCGATGTAATCCTCCTCACGACGAGGTATATGCCCAAAGTAGGAAATTATTCTCCATAGGCAGATGGCCTATAGTCGTGTTTGCACTTTCAGTTCTGTTAAGATAGACTTGTTTATCTACTTAGTTGTCCACGGAATTCGGAGCATCCTACGCCAACCACGCATTTTAAAGGCATCGATCTTTCGCCTTTTCACTGCCCGAAGTGTCCAACTTTCTGCGCCATAAAGGAATACTGAAAATACCAGTGTTCTGACAAGTTGCACTTTGGTAGTTTCGAATGGGTATGTTCTGATCCCGCCAGACTTTGGTTAGTTGTCATTGCCCTATTCGATAAGAAAGATAGGTGGCTTAAACTCAATAGAAGAAGCCTTATACACCTTAACATAATTTCTGTCCATCGAAAAAGCATCCAATGTCAAGTTTCGGCACACGATTGACCAACGAATTAAATTTCATTAGAATACATGCAGCCACTTTTAACGATCGTTACGGAAGGACTGTCATATTTATTATTTTATAATATTACTTAAAATTCTGAGAAACTACTGCAAATACTGCAGTATATTCATGAAATCATGAGTATTTCGGTTTTTTAAGTAATCGATAGTGATTGTGATTACAAAGTAAAAAACTACCATAAGATCTAGGCAAACTATTACAAATTATTAACACAAATACTGTTACAGCCTTGAAAAACACATATAAAAGTTATAAGATACGGTACTTGCCATAAAAGCTACGTACATATAGCTATTTAGGCCAATCAGCTTTTAGATGAAACATTTTGAAATTATGATGTTACTATTGCTATTATTTTAGTTGCTCATAGTTGGTGAATGTTTATTATTGGTTTTGGAATGAGTAATGTATGAGAATCTATAGGTCGTATCTATAGGTCCAATAGAACTAGGTTAATAATTAAACTGCATATTTAACAGAGTGCACCACAAGTACGTAATTCAAGTGTCTGATTAACTGCCACCTACTTTCTAGAATGAATCGCAAAATGTTTTTAACATGTTTGAACTGTAGTAGTCTATAACCTATAATAAGAGGCTCCCCTTTGACCGTCAATGTGTAAGTGATGTTTTAGTGAGCAACTTTAATCATTAACTTTAATTTGAGGTTGGTTACAAGCATCGAATGCAGTGGCAGTTTAACATCAGATGGACTGCATACTTAATTGCTCATTCCATTGCAATGAATAAAAAATACAGCATTAATTATTGCCGGCTGTCATAACGATTCATAAGACCCCACTACTGGCCTTTGGGTATCTCGTTACATTGAGAGGGTTTTATTAATTATTGCCGGCTGTCATAACGATTCATAAGATCCCACTACTAGCCTTTGGGTATCTCGTTACATTGAGAGGGTCTTATTAATTATTGCCGGCTGTCATAACGATTCATGAGATCCCACTACTGGCCTTTGGGTATCTCGTTACATTGAGAGGGTCTTATTAATTCCTTTTTTTACAGTGTTCACATACTTTCAAGAACATCATGGAGAAATCTCCTGTATCTTTTCCCATGATACTTCTTTAACCGAAGTGATAATTAATTTTAAATAAGCACCTTAGTTTGTAAAATTAAGTATTTAATATATAATAAATCAAATACCACTATGCGGGCAATCGCTATTTAAGTGATAAGGTGATCTTTAAAAGTTAACATTAACAATAATGTAACAATATACATGGACTGAGCGATGATTTTTTTTCAGGAGCGCTGGAGGGGGCGGTATGTTTGGAGACGTCAATATTTCGGCAATATTGGATTCATTTAGTATAAGTTACGACAAAAGAGTAAGACCTAATTACGGAGGTGAGTTTAAACCATATAACTTCTTACATAAACTACAGTAGCGTATTAAATTATTAACATAGTAATCTACTGCCTTCATAACTTAACAAAGCAACGAACTGACGAAACATTCATGACACTTCGAGCTTATGTTACGCTGTCGTTAAATCCGCGAAATAGAACACGTTATTATAATTTCAGTTATTGAGTTAAAATATATTTTACCAGAGTACCGACAAAATGGCGAATTAAAGGATAAATGTTATTCCAGATGTTTATTCACATTAAATGACATTATTTATAGCCTACTTAATTGCAAACGCACATAAGTTTATAACACCAATTATTATTACTCCTAATCAATCCTTGAGACACTTTGATTGTAAAGTGTGCAATAAAATACGCTGCTAAAATCTATATAAAAATCTGCTGTTGTATTTGCAATCATTATTAGATGCAATATTACCCTTAATACTAATATTAGTAATATGTGAGGTATTAAAGCTAACGCAGAGGTATTTAACAAATGTTTGTAAAAAGTAATTTACATTTCATATTTGCACGATGGGCGAACTCAAACAAGAGGAAACAAAAAAGGCTACTCTTTTTATAACAGCATAATAACGGACGGAGAATTAGCAAAAACTAACGCTATTACAGTAAGCGTGAAAATATGCTACTAAATAAAACATAAAGTAAGACGTGAATTCAATAGCTAATAAATGTATTAAAAGCTTTTATACTTGATTGAAAGCAATTTAGCGATATTATACATGACGAATCATTTATTTCGATTCTTAAGATATCTTAATACATATGTTTATATAGAAAGTGAAATGAAGGTTCAAGCCCATTTTAAATCTCTATTTTAATCTATCTATCTACCTACCTGTTTAATCTACCTACGATCTTTGGATCTATGATCAATATTACAAAATTATCTCAAATAAAAGGACGTATATAAGAAAGCTTTTCCACTTTTAAAACATCAGGGTAGAGTGCTGGTACCCATAAACTAAAAAAGTAGTTCTTAGTCGATTCGTATTAGTGGAGCCTATAATTAAACATACCTCGGGATCATCATTAGGTCAGTGTTGATCTTAAGGCACCTATAGTGGTCGCAAGCTCCTGCAGGAAAGGAAATAGAATACAGATCAGGACTAGCACATCTTCAAGGTGAGTCAAGGAGACATATATATATATATATATTATATATATATATATATCGGTTCTTTCCTTGTGCAATGCCTTATTGTGCTATATATATATATATATATATATATATATATGTTGGATTCAATTGTGGCGAATTTCTGGCTATACATATATTAAAGAAGGTTCTACAACTTCCATTTGGCCAGGGTGTACAAGTACCATCACTCGAACCGACATAAAAACTCAAAGGATTTCTGTACAATTTCATATTTTTACACTCAATTATTCATTCTGTGCATTACCTGTCAGTTATGTAGAGTTATTTTTTTTATTAAATGGATTATATTTTGTACGTAATTGTTGTTAACAAACTTCATGTTACAAAATCTCTGACCTTTTGTGGTTCTGAACTCAACGTTATTAAGCTGCTCCAGTAATGCGCAGTGTTAGGTATAAATGGCAACCGATAGAATCAAAATGAAGTTTTTAGGTTACTTCAAAGCCTTCACTAGACAGACCTTAAACTTGCTTAACCCTTCGAAACACAAAGACGTGTAAGAAATGTTACTAATAGCGGTCATCCATTCAATCACTCGCTGCATTTAATGTGTGACGATGCATTAAGACAATATTATATTAAATCACATAAGTATAATGTTGTCTTAGCTTTTCAGTGGTCAATTGAACATAAACTTTGTAGAGTAGACTTTTCGTTATGTTTAATGGAAAATGACAGGAAATTTTCTCTTCGCATCATAGCTGTATTTCGTCATTATGCACAGTGGAACGTTTGAGCTATATACCTATAATGATAAGTGGTAAGCTAATTCTTTGGAATAAAAACGTTGATTGAAGAATAATCAAATATGATCACAATTACAACAATTTTTAAACAGGTGACAATTGCAGAAAAAATAAAAGCACTTATTCAGTATACAGTTCAAATTGGTTACTATTTATTTACTGATAATTTTTTTGTAAATTTATGAAAATAAATAAATGAAAATAAATTTATGAATATACATATAAAGTTTTATAAAAACCGAGCCTTTATTTGTAGGAACATCTTGTTATATTTTGGCATCGTTCTAATTATCGCACTATCACAAGGACTCAAATTTTCACTTTCTTCTTTTTCTGAATGAACAACAAAACTCAACAGAATAAAAGCTTCAAAGCTTTATTTACTTAATCCGAGATTTAGGAATATATAATCGGTGCTTTTCGTCGTCATTTTATTTTACAAAATATGAAGTACTATAAATATTATTAATTGTTTAATGTAATTTGAGAATCTGTAGGATTTCACGGTCCAAAATCTACGCCTTTTCATTTTAATCTATTTTTACCCGCAACGGTTCCTGTTTTATTAAGGGCTAGCGAACATATTTAACGTTCGAAATGTATTTCCATCAAAACAGTAAGAAAATTAAAACATTAATACACGTTTTGTATTAACTTCCTCTGTACATACATTGTAATGATTTTTTTAATGTAAAATTTTATACATATAAGAACGATGATAACACAATAAATATAAGTAATTACCTGTTACAATCTCACTAATTGTACACTATTAATGTTAATTGTAACGTCAAGTAGGTACCTACATAGCTGCCAATGTAGCTCCACAGATATCGCTAGGATAAGTTTAACCACCTTTTAAGTGTTATTATTGCAAAAACCGATATTTAACTACAAGGAAAATACCAAAAAATTATATTTTTAAAGTACTTTATCGATGTCTACTCACTAAAGTAATTTTTAAAAAATTGTTGCTTTTAGCCGTTAAATAAATTGCATTTCGGAAATGGAGACAAAAGAATTTTCAATTGCAGTTAGTCAATTTTTAATTAGAGCCTTAAGGTTGTCACTTTATCGTTAGTCGTGAGAATTATTATTATTTATATCATATATATCATCATAGTTTTATACCTCTTTTGTACCACGTACCAGCGTTGATTGAAAAATATGTTAATGTTGCCTTTTTTGTTTAAAATGTTAAATTAAGTAGACCATTTATGACAGTCGTTCATAACGTTCATAAAATCGATTTGATTTCAATATTGTGATAAATCCTTAATGCACTACTTTCTTTTTATTTCAAAAAAATATAGAATTATTATTTTATTATTATAAACAGATATAATAACAAATACACAAATGTTAAAAATGAATTTAAAATAAAATATCTATATAAATAAGCCCCTGTGGTGCAGTACCCAAAATGTTCCAGTGGCTTCCAAGTCTTAGATCGCATGCCTTATCTTTCAGCTTTTTTGTTATTTCTCTGAAAAGATAATGAGCATCCGGCCCCATAGATCGAGAGCCTTGACTGCGAAGGCTTTAAAAAATATCCAGAAACGAGACTCTGATGTTTATCATTTTCTGCATTGTTATAATTATATTTTTATTTTCTGCTTTTTATTAAAAAGTACATATGACTAAATGAAATGTAGCACTTCATTATAATATTGTACGAAGTAGGACATAGCGATGAATATTTATTATGTAATACCATATTATGAATTCCTATTGGTGACCATAATTATGATTACGATAACAATCACATTGATTTATTACTTTAAAAATAACGCTTTAATGTTGTTAATAATAACCAACATTGGTACAATTATAAAATCACTGAGGTTAATGAATTGTAACTGCACGCTTCACAGCTATTGCTCGTGCGGTATTGAAGCGTAGCTTGATGGTTGCAATAATAAAATGTTTTGCGTAATTATTAATAAACGAAACCCAAGATTAATGTTAATAACAGTGTTTTACAACTTCATAAAAACAAAAAAGTCAATACATTTTTATTTATATATCAATCTCGTTTTGAACGTTAAAATAAGAATCACTGAATTACCTACTATGCGCCGTATATGCTAACGTGTGTCACTAAACTTCTAAGTTTAGTGTTCAGCGTTCTGACACTGCAAAAAACAAACATACAAAAAACCTGTATCGTAAAATGATGTGTCATTCAAACCAATATAATCAAATCAAAATCGGAATACCGTGTTGAATATAAGAACCTACTGCATTGCGACGACAACGCTATAATTATGTTAATTCAAGGTAATCAAATCCAATTAAACTTCAGTTCATGTGAATTGTTCGATAAACACTCCAGATAAGGTGCAGTAGGTTTTTAATAAGTTTAACAAATAACTTCTTATAATGCCCGTATATAACTATACTTCAGATAATTTTCACATGAATTAAATCGAAAATACGTGGAGTTTGTTATCATAATTCTTAATTTTAAGTATAAATTCAATTTTATTTTTTTTACTAAAGAGTTTTAACTATTGATTCTGATGGTTTGATTACACTCAACAGCAACACTTCGCTACCCTCAATGTCGGGTCTGAAGGAGCACTTTTTTACCCCGCCTTTAATTAAGAAGAACATGTTTTTCCACTGAAAGTTGAATGCACCACGCTAGCTACCGAGTCGCACATAAGGCTCGTTAGCACTCAGTTGAAAACCGCAGAGCAGACCATACAAATTAGACAATTTAATTTCATAACATTCTAAAAAAAATCAACTTTACTCTGTTAAGTTCATTTCCAAAAACGATTTGAATATTAACAAAAACTTCACAAAAATCAGAAAATTTGCATTAAACAAAATTGCTCACATATTTCAAATATTGTTTGGTTTCTCAATAAACTGATATTACGAGTACACCGTACTTAATTTGAAATAGTTGTTTGTTTATGTAATCGGTACATGACATGCGTAATTGATTTTCAAAATTACAGAATTTCTGAATTTCATAAAGTTTTTCTTGACATTTCAAACGCCTGTAAACATCATGTTGCTTTTTACTGGGATAAGAACATTTTATCGAAGTACAAACTAGCAAACGAGCCACCTGATGGTAAGTGATCACCATTGCCCATGGACATCAGCAAGATCAAAGGTATCACTGATGCGCTGTCGGCCAGGAAATAAGAAGAAAGTAAGAAAGAAACTGATTTAGAAATATTGATTCGTTGTACCATATTTGCCACCAATTTATTTGCTGGAGGTTGTACCACAAATGTTTAGTCTTGTACTGCACTTTGTAGGTAAGTAAATTACTGCAAGTGCAAGATCGTATACATTTCAAAACACGCTCGAAACTTAATGGAAGCTCTTAAAATTCCATCAAAGTTATATAACAACCTATTATGCTGCTAATAAGTTAGACGTAGTTTTCTCTACAGAATGTACAAATACTATATATAGTTACCTAACGCTGAAGGGAAAAGATGTTTAATAAGTGTATAGAATGTACTTGTATCATGCTATAACAATAATTTAGCTTATGAACCAAACCCCATATGAACGAATATTATATGTGTAATTTGACATTTCGAATTACACATTTAGTAAAATGATATATTGTGATAAGATGTTTTATTTTGGGCGGGTCCCTGCACAGTATAGCATAATTTAGAGAAAAATAGAGAAACAGATAATTATTTAAAAAAGTATTCAATGAGTTGTTCTCTTCTGAGAAAATAACTTAAATAAATTATTTCGAAGTTTATACGTACGACAACAATATGGTGGCCATTGGTGTTTCGACGAGAACTATCAAATAATATCTTGCCTATGTTGAATTATCTGTGGAGTTTGAAAAATTTAAAAATCTATACTTGCCCTACACAATAATTCGATTTTACCTTAGGTATATTCTTATTTATGAATTGGGATCTTTTATTAGGTTAGATTTTCAGTAAGATATCCGTCTGCCAATTGTCTGTGTGATTTTGTACAAATAAGTTTCATCATACTAATGTGTAGAAGGCATAGTCTGTCTACGTAAGCAGCATTTCATTTACCCTTGGGAACATTTATTTCGTTATTAATCCGAGATATTTACATATCATAATGACGTTAGACATTTATGACGTATTATATCTATAACTGTCATATTGATCCGACTGGCTATAGGCCGTCCGCCATGATCTTGCAGTGTTACAAAATGTTATTCACAAATTGAATTATCGACACTAAACAAAGTCGACATCTGGCATTTGTATAATAAGGAATGCTTTAATATACGGTCTACTTTCTAGATTTTGTAAATGGCGCTGCCCAGGCTCCATACATCTATGAGACATCTCCTTTAGTACTTGAAATGTCTTAATAGCGTGCAACTCAACCATTAAAAGTCTAATTTTACGTTTCCGAAAATCCAACGGAATAATTAAACCCTTATAAGATTTCTAACGACATGTATCTGTCTATAGAACACAAATTATAGTGAACGTTGCGAGAGTAACATTTTATAATTTTAAAATACATACATACTTTATTTGATATTCAAGAAAACGCGAAAGAAAGAAACTAAATTTGGAAAATATTATATGTAAATAAAAACATGTTTGGTCATAGATTATAAGAAAACCAATAAGAAAATTCTAAATACTCTTACTCGTTTGAATTAGATACATATGTATGTATATATATAGTATGGAACCCTATATATGTACGTGAGTCCAATTCTCAGTTGACAAGATTTATTTTTCTTTTTTAAAACAAGAAATTATTTAACGGCAAAAAAAAGAAAATTAAATTCTTATATATTTTGGTTTATATTAATGATTACCAATCACACCGGGGATTTTATGAAATATTAAAATAATACTTTATTCTAAACAAATTCGCCTGATAAGCTATAGGAATATATGTCGTATACTATACTTGAATAAAAAACATAATTGTGGGCTATAATCAATCATTGTAGTTTAATATGTTATTGAGAAACGAAGAATCACGGCTATAAATATAAACTTTGCTAAAAATGAAGAAATAATCAAATCCATCTGCGAGGACTTCGGTCAACTGCTACATGTCATTTGTTGTATATTGTATCGTTTTCAGGGCCACCCGTGGAAGTGGGGGTTACCATGTACGTGCTCTCCATCAGCTCACTGTCTGAAGTCAAAATGGTATCTCACTTTTAAAGCAATATAAAGACACAGCGCATACATAGCAAGATACTGTCCCTTAGTACGTTCACCAGCATTACCGTTCATTGTAGCACCCGTGTCCACGGTTCGATCGCATATCGGTAGGGGCGTTGCGAAGGTCGAACGTTCGCAAATGATAAGGCGTGAATCTTTTCTCGTTCGTCCCGCACGCACCCGCGCCTCCCGTCCCCACTCCGGCGATGGGGCACGTCACCATCCTCTGGTTTGGTTTTCACGGCGCGAGGCGTGCGCGCGACTCACTATTGGGCTTGATTGCAGGTCCGCCAGTGGAGGTGGGCGTCACCATGTATGTGCTCTCTATCAGCTCCGTCTCCGAAGTGCTCATGGTACTCGCCAAATCAGCTCACGCTTGTCTCGGTCGCTTCGGCTTTTCGCCGCCGCGACCGAGCAGCCCCAGACACGAGGCTGCGAGCATGTCCGCGTTTCGTGGAGCAGACCGCCCATTGACCGTACAGTTGCTTTCTTATTATGTGCAGCTTGGGTTATTGGAAAGTAAAATTTATCATTCTAAATTTAGTATTATAATTATCATAATAAGAAATGCAATACGGTATAATTAAAATTTGTGTGTCCAGCAGTACTCGTAACTCCAAAGATGAAGCTGTTATGCTATCATAGATTATGAAGTGACGATATTTGCTTCTTTGGAAATAATTCTGTAAAAAAAAGATTGACGGTTCACACGTTAGATTATTGATATATTCTCAGATATCGTCACTTAGTGTCCATTTTGTGTTCGCAATAAATAAATTGTTAGATTGTCGCAAGATCTATGCCGCGTTAAATGATAAAGTAACTAAATAAAGTATTATTTATATTCTATGGATTTGCGACGACTGTATAATCCTTATCGTGACTCATTTTGTAGTTTGTGTGTATGTACGTATCTGTGTATCTACTCAAATATCGCCAATTAATCGTAATTTCCACGCTCTCCAATAACTTGGAACACTGGCATAACCTTGCCCTCGCTTTTTTATCACACAAATTCATTTTTCGGTGTCTTCTTTCTAGTATAAATAGAGATCACATTAGTAAGTGAATAAGTGTACCCAGTCATTCAATGTGTGAGTTGCTAGGCGTCAGGGTGAAGGGCCCCGAAGTGGAAACCAAATCAAAGTTGGAAAGGTCACAGTGAGACGTGAACCAAAGCTATGGGGGAGGTTGCCTAATTTACAAGTGACAAATTCACGACGCGAGATCATTAACGAACGTTATTTTGTTCCCAAATTTTATCCAAATTTTATTCTTGGCAACTTATTTACGTGCCGGCTTGTTAGCTTCAATTAAGAGAAGATTGCCGTAATCGAGCCGTGGGTGCCAACCCACTTACCTCGCCCCGTCCTGCTACATCATTTTGTATCACCTCGTGTGGCTGTACTTCATCTCACTTCACTCTTTCCGCACATTTTGTTTCTCTCTTGTTTAACGCTTCCGCTCAATTTATCTTGTACATGTACAAGTAGTTAAATGTATATTTATTTAACCGAAGTATCCATCTCCGATTACACCTAATTTTTTTATACCTATGTTAGTAAAGTGACACTACTCTCGCTGTGTATGTTACACCAGGTGTGTTCGGTAAACCTTTTCTTACCAAAGCATGCAGATGTTAGTTTATTTTATTTAACTTTATATTGTGTTTTGTTTTATACTTCAACAGACACTGGATTAAAAAATTATTGAATAGTCATTGACAACAGAGAATATGGATTTTTTCATTTTGTTCTTTACGTTGCGAATACTTTTTTAATGTTAGCTTTTATTTTTATTTGTATAATTTTAAAAAAGATGTCTATATTCTCTGTTTCGTAACAGAAAGTATAAATTATGGATCAAAAACATTTTACACTATTGTATTTTTTGTTTTCTTCAGGATTTCACACTGGATTTTTACTTCCGACAATTTTGGACTGATCCGCGATTAGCATACAAAAAGAGGCCTGGCGTTGAAACTCTATCAGTTGGCTCAGAATTCATAAAAAACATATGGGTGCCTGATACATTTTTTGTAAACGAAAAGCAATCTTATTTTCATATAGCAACTACTAGCAACGAATTTATACGCATTCATTATTCTGGATCTATCACTAGAAGTATTAGGTAATTATAATGACATTTACACGTATAAATAAAAAGAGGTATTTTCATATGTAAGATACGTGGGAATTGGGTTAGTAAAACTGAAATAATTGCGCGTGACTTTAAAATTTGTACCATTAAATATAGTGTGTAATAATAGTATCCAACCATAGTATCTATGTATTTTATAAATAGAATCATTTATGTTTAGGATTTACGCTAGTCTGAAGGTCCCTCGGCGTTTTGTCAACAATTTTTCCTAAAATGGATTCATCAAATTATTACGATATCTCAATCTTTTAAAAGTTATTTTATTATGTGTAGTGGTCTAACCTATCCTAAACTGTGGTATTTGAGGGTGTGCTAATTACATTTTCGTTATCAAACTACGAGTTCTAATTATTCAGTAGTTGTAACGCGTTTATTAAATTTCTGGGTTATAATAAGTTTAATAAAAATTTTAATTTCTGTCTTTTGACTCATGATGAAGCTAAGTCTAAACCTAACATCAGGTTCAGGTCTGGGTCTCCGCTGTTTAAGCTCAGAAAGTATGTATTGGTCTAACACACACATTAAGATGCGATTTAAAATGGTGGCTTGCGTGATTAATTACTTGGTATATTAAAACGTTTGCTTTCATTTTTATTTAATAAATCTTCTGTACGTTGGTACTAAAACCTATTCTGTCTATTAACCATTGAAATTTAAGAATATATTATTTACGGACCTGCTTTATTTGTATGAAAAGATATATTGTTATTCATTATCAGCTCAGTAGTTTAATGGTGAAGATCTATAAGCACTAAAATGATTATATTTTGAGAATTCAAATCTATTACATTTTATTCGTTAAATGGTAGCAATATTCAGAGGCATTATGATGTTCCTTAAATAACACTCTGTTCCTAGAGTAAATACTATTATATCTATGTTAATAAAATGTATTAGGTGACTGAATACCATCATAAACGTTGAATGAGTTGAACATCTAGGAATCGAAATGTTTTCTAATGATTATTACAATATCTTTTACAATGTTTGTTGTACATTTCATATATTGTAATTTTCAGGTTGACCATAACGGCATCATGCCCCATGAACCTCCAGTATTTTCCAATGGATCGGCAATTATGCCATATAGAAATCGAAAGTTGTAAGTATCCTGATAATGATGTATATGGTTTTTAAGTGTTGGAAACTGTGTGATATTAAACATTATAAAATATTTTTAATTAACTCACCTGTGATGCAGTTTTTGATATTATTGCAGATGTTCCCACGATCTTCCTAATGTTTATGTGTACTATACATATGTTTTATATAAAATATATAAAAATATTTTATCAAGAGCACGCTTTTATGATATGTATCGTGAAAATTTTAAATATTTCGTACATATATTTGATAATGATTTTCCCATTATTAAAACTTAAAAATTAATAGCATTAATGAAGAGTTATACAAAATAAGTTACAAATTATTATTATGATGATAGAAAAATAATTATATATACTTATTTTGGAAATATATACGTGTGCTCACCTAAAGCAACCATTGATTTAATTCCTACCACAGTGCAAATTTTTCACTAGGCTTACCGATATTGTGTTGTGTCCACTTTCTTGTATCACAGATGCTACTCAGGGATACCCTGTGAGCACAAGCGTACAACTTAAGCGTCGACACGTGCTGTGATAACCCTCGTGTTCTCATAAATTGGAATGTCTCCTTCTCGCATACAGCACCCGCAGAAGGCAGACTCTTACATAGTAAGCCTTTGTCCTCACGAGCATTAAGCGAGAAAATGATATTGAGACATCGTTGCTACGATAGCAGAGCGGGCCGAAGGAGGCGGGGTACGGCAGCGGCCGCGGGGTTTGGCGCCCACCGAGGGACGTGCTGCAAGCGCTTAGATGTACACGCCGGCCCCACGACACGCATTTATTCGCACTACTGCACGCACGTACCGCACTCGCATCGACGCGGTCTCCTTGCATTTACTAGATCTCCATAGCTCACCAGCTTGCCCATCACAAAACTACCTGCATCGATCTGCACGCATGAGATATTTATATGCTTTCTTTATATTGTATTTAATTATTTCTCGTTATGTGTATACATATTTTTCCAAAATATAAGTAAACACCTTTCTAATGAATTTTAGTTCTTGCCTGTTTTTACATTCATAGTAGTAGATTTATATTTTTCTATCATCCACATCGAGCCGAACCGAGAGTCGAGAGGAAGATAGGGAAGGAAAGAGGGAGACGATTAGTCTTCGAATCGATCTCGACTCGGCTCGATAAGTCTCGCCGAATGTGTCCGCGGGTCCACGCCCTGGCTACGTGTGGGAAACCCGATGCTTCGCAGCGTAAGTGATAGCGTTTTGTGTGTTTGGCATGTCTCCGGAGTCGGGTACACAATGAGAGATATTCGATACCATTGGAAAGACGGCATCACGAGCGTCGGCATGAGCAACGAAGTGCAGCTGCCCCAGTTTCGAGTACTCGGCCATCGGCAGCGCGCTACCGTAGTAACGTTGAGTACAGGTAACAAAATCGCAAACGCCCTAGCATTATCCATCCATCGCTCCGCCGAAACCCGTCTCCCTCAGCCCGTGTGCAGATCAAAACCGCGACACTAGCACACACGCTAAACACAACATGACAATCGCACGACCGGACGCGCGAAGCCGAGCTCGCGACTCCCCGCTCTGACCCCGATCGAATAAAGACTCGAATAGTAAAACCCATTGCGATGGGCCTGGGGTTGTTTTATTTATGTATCCGCTACGCACAGTCGGCTACACCATGCGGGACATCCGATACAAATGGAACGAGGGGCCCAACTCTGTGGGCGTTTCGAGCGAGGTGTCGCTACCGCAGTTCAAGGTGCTCGGGCATCGACAGCGCGCCATGGAGATCTCCCTTACAACAGGTACTTTAAATGGGGGAATCACGTGACAATCAACAAATATAAGAGTTAACCACCAAAAACGTGAAACACTGGACAAAAACAGTCACGATTCTTTCACGTCCCGCTTTTGTATTTTGCACTAACAACACTAAGTGCTGTGTTCTAGTTATATAATTTCGCCCCCAAGAATACTAACCCCGACTTTAGAGAATTAAAAAATTGTTTTGTAATTATTGACAGATTTATGATAACTAAGTTACAAAAAAATGTTAAAACTTCGAACACCAAGAAAAATCTTTTCTGATTTGTCTCTTATATATTATTATTTCTTATTATATACATACATATTTCATAAAATTATTTTATCATGGAATAATTTAATTTAATCAACTTCTTACAGGAAATTACTCAAGATTGGCTTGTGAAATTCAATTTGTGCGTTCTATGGGTTACTATCTCATTCAAATTTATATACCATCTGGTTTAATTGTGATTATATCATGGGTATCATTCTGGTTGAATCGAAATGCCACCCCGGCACGAGTGGCATTGGGTGTTACTACCGTGTTGACTATGACCACCCTCATGTCGTCCACCAATGCAGCCCTGCCAAAGATCTCATATGTGAAGTCCATTGACGTATACCTCGGCACCTGCTTCGTGATGGTCTTCGCGAGTCTTCTAGGTAATACCAACTTTTAATGTTTACTAAATATGAAATAAATAAAAATCTAAGCAAAGCGACAGTAAAAGAAATATATTTATTAATATCCGCCGTGCGAATGGGGAAAGTATTTGAACCTATAATGACTTTGCGAAGTCTTTTTAGGACTATTTTTACTTTAGGACAGCATTGTATATCTGCGTGAGCATAAAATATATACTTCAGTTTTTATTTTACATGTTATCGGACGGCGTTCTGCTATCTTTACAGAATATGCTACGGTGGGATATATGGCAAAACGAATTCAGATGAGGAAACAAAGATTCGTAGCTATTCAAAAAATAGCTTCTGAGAAGAAGATACCTGTTGATTGCCCGCCCGTTGGAGATCCACACACACTGTCTAAAATGAGCACTCTTAGTAGGTGTCCACCAAGCAGACCATCGGTAAGAATTCATACAATAGGTAATTAGCTAAAATAGCGACCCCATAGCCCAGTTGGTAGTGAACCTGCCTGCCGAGCGAGGGATCCCGGGTTCGATTCCCGGCCGGGGCAGACATTTATATGACAGATAAATATTTGTTCTCGGGTCATGGGTGTTTGTGATGTCATATATGTGTATGTCCACGCCACCCGCGACACAGGGAATCCTAATGCGGGGGTGTGAGTGTGTTAACGTTTATTTATTTATTTATATAAAAAAAAATAATTATTATATCAGTCCAATTTGCAGGAAGTCCGATTTAAGGTTCACGACCCAAAAGTCCATTCTAAAGGTGGCACGTTAGAGAACACTATCAATGGAGGCAGAAACACAGAGGAAGAAAACCCTGGGCCGCCCCCTCACATATTGTACCAGGGCAAGGTAAACTTCCAAAAAAATAGTTTTATTTCCTCTATAAGCGATTTGCAACTCGAATTTAAATATAACTAGGTTTTGTAGTAATGCTACTGGCGCTTAAAATTATGCTGTGCGAAATTATAACTGTGGATTATTTTTATACCTGTAATAAATTTAAACATAATAAATAAGCATGCGAAAGAACTTGCCTCATTCTACTAAGCCAATAAATATGATGACGTGGCTCTTTGTTGTTATAAATTTCTTTTATAGGAGATCCATGCAATATATTTAATCAACATTATTACACACATTTACTTATGATTTCTCATTTAAATGTACCAGCAAATATCTGTATGTGTACATGGTGAATATTTACGAACATTTATTTATGTTAATGTTAATTAAATGATACCTAATAGATGTTTATATGTTTATTTCAGGACATTAGTAAGCTCCTCGGTATGACTCCATCGGACATAGACAAGTACTCACGCATCGTTTTTCCTGTTTGCTTCGTGTGCTTTAACCTCATGTATTGGATCATTTATCTACACGTATCCGACGTCGTGGCTGACGATCTGGTTCTTCTGGAAGAGGATAAATAGAGGGAGATTATCAAGTTCCACTTATTTTGTTGCTCGATTCAATTAATAATAATTTGAAACGTTAGTCCAAGTCGAATTGTTTAAAACGCTATGAATAATTCAATTTAAAATTATGATAATTATGTTGTCTACAATTTAACCATTAAAAAATATTTATAACATAAAATTTTGCATGGCTACAAGTGTGCCTCAATGAAAATTTTAGAAGTTGTGAAATCGATTCGCACTTTGGGCGTAGGTGTCGCCATTAAGCATGCATTCATACGTATGCATGTAAGAGCTAAAATCTGCAATTTAATAAATAGATCCTCCAGATAATTATCAATGAAGGTTTCATCGACCACCTGATGAATTGAAGTTCGACTTGAATATTGTTAATTTATTCTGGATAAATTATAACCAGTCATAACCAGTTATGACCAGTTCAATCAGTCGGTTAACACTGTAACTTATAGATGCTATCCGATCTCTTTTTTTGAAACTAACCTAACAAATTCTATTCGATACAGAGTTCTACTTCACTAAAAAGTAATCCAACAGGTAATCTCTCGTCTAGCTCCACTTTTGTTTTTGAATGATAATCATTGTAATAGAAAACAATATTCCTCTACAAAAGGAGGATACGAGTAATTAAGCGTCGAAGATGCTACAATTAGGGGAATGGACGAATTTACCGATACACAGCTGTGAACTTTAAAGGCTGCTTATAGATCAGTTAAAGTGATTCTATTACAGTAATGCAAATTGATAAATAATATAATACAAAAATCAAAAAAGGTCATTATTTCATTCAAGTAACAAATGTTTTAAATATGTATTTTACTTTGGGGTTCGTCACCATATAAAGGAATGATTTTATTTGTTTAGATGTATGATGTTTCATTGACTTTACTTAGGTAGAATACTTGTGTTCTAGAATATTGCAATAAATTACGCTTTATTATTATAACATTATTGTAAATATTAACAAATTATTAAAACTATTAATTAATTAAGAAACAAATAATTTTGTATGATGAAATTTAAATTAGAAATTATATAAAGTTCATTGTAACACAGATTTAACGAAAGTTAAATTTAACGAAAGTTAGAAATGAGTTGTTGTGTGTAACTTGGTTTCTGAGGCATTTGAGGAAACAAAACAAACAAAGGTGCTAACTCATTCGCGTGTAACATTTAATTCAATCAAGAGTCATTTCATAAAATAAATAAGTTTCAAATTATTATTAAAGTGTGGTAAAATGAGTGGATAAAATAATAAACATCTAATGCTCAAATATTATAATGCTTTTATAATTAATTACTTTAAGTAGATTTCATAATTATATTTCAAACTAGTTATTTGTTTATTGTTTGCAAATTCTATAATTGTTGTGATATAAATTTACATAGGAGTTTTTTTTTTAATTGTAGTTGCAAATCATGCCGACTCTATTCTTAAGTATTTTATTTCAATTATTACTATAGCTTTATGTTAATCAAATGTTGCGAATTTTTTGATGTATGTTTAAATAAGCGACTTAATTTAGCTTTTCGTCAGACTTTGCATGTTAGTTTTTATAGAAAATATCTAGACTGCGATTTTTATTTCTGTTTTCTTCGTATTATACCTGAGAAAAATTATTTCTCAAATTACGTTTCGTTGCAAATAATAGGGATAGTTTTAAATAACCTTTATCAATTATATTTAGTTAATTAAATATGTGCCTACTACACAATCATTCACATAAAATAAGTGACTTTTGTCATATACTATAACATAACTCGATCCTTTCCTTCTAATTTAGTTGCATGCATGTGTGAGTTTCGATCTAACGACTACTAGTTTC
The DNA here is from genome assembly GCA_003671415.1 of Megathymus violae. Classification (NCBI taxonomy): domain Eukaryota; kingdom Metazoa; phylum Arthropoda; class Insecta; order Lepidoptera; family Hesperiidae; genus Megathymus; species Megathymus violae. Next base: position 9,512,564 of record PDGT01000004.1, on the reverse strand, counting down.
TAGCATGATCATAGGTACCTTACACATCGACAAGGTTGTTGTCGTCCATATCACCGATACGTCCTTCCTTAACACCAAAGAGGTACATTTTAGAACTATTTCGCATAATAAGACGAGTGTAAATAACACTGCGATGCAACTTATAACTACTTCGACATCGAAAACTTCTATTTCATCAAACAAATATTGTGAACATAGTATGTATAAAAATTATAAGTCAATAATATTGGATTTGTAAATACTTCTAAACTTTCGCTAGGCGATTCATTCAAGAAGATAAAATATTCGATGTCAAAGAGAGCTTGGGTGCGTAATACGGGGGCTTACTCTCTTTTGGTTTCAGTTGTTAATAGAATAATATTTGATACAACTATTAACTGTCACAAATGAGAATTAACCTCAATCAAATAATTGCATTAGAATGTTAAGGAGGAATTGATTCAGTAGTATAGTTTTAAAATCAATAGCGAGATTGAACCGAAATCCAGATTAATTTCAAATCGATTCCAGGAGTAAGCCACCATTCATAAATGTTAACTAAGTATTATATTTATAAAAAACTATTTTTTTTCTACATTTTCAACCATTGTCGATAAATTAAGATATGACATAACTATTCTTAGAATGCTTGCTAGATCTATCGAACTGAATTTATTATCGATAAGAGAAGTGATGCAATAAAGATTTTTAAAATTTGCTATTTCTATATAGATTAGAGCCGCACAGTAGATCATGCAACGCTTCTCTAAACTAGAAAAAATTAGATGAATTAGCTTGTTTTGCGCTCTGGTACCTATTACCTAATAAAGCTCTAGTTGATAATACAAATTGAGCATTGGAACCATTGTTGTTACTTTGGGGAGCTGATTACGGTTTATCTCGTATTCTTCAAAATTTTTGGGAATATGAGAAATATCGGTTGAGTTCGCCTCCGTAACAATCGCATTACCTCGAATATCTGAGAAGCAGGGCTCCTGTCATCAGCTACGACGATCAGTTATATAAATAACTGTCTCTTCGTAGAGGGTTGCACAAGATTCATATTACTTTATTAGGATTAATTATATGAATACCTCGATTATACAAACTAGCCTAGAATCACATTTCACTGCCACGAACATAAACACTTACGTGTAACATATAAGTATTTTGATATATTAATTGATAGCTGCGTTAATGTTTATATAAATATTATGTTTTATAGCCACATTTTATCAATCGTTATTGATGAAGTTAGTAAAAGTCGGGAATGAAGACATGTCGTAGACATTTAGTTGTTAATTATTTTATTATATCTATACTAAAATATTTCCTTGTTTAATCGTCATTAATGAAACAAAACGGGTATACAAAAAACATTATTGTTAATATAATCCCAATCTGTGATATGATAACATGATCAAAGATCACATAAATTATCCTGTTGGAAATAATGATGAATTCGTTTAAAAGTGCCTCTATATATTTTTGCGAACTATGTCAAACACGAGTAGCCTTATTTGATTTTTTTTAATTCTTAAATCAATTTATTTTACAAAGGATTCAGGAATAGAATAATAAATTATAATCATAGTAAAAAAAGTAAAATTTTACTTAGATAAATGTCATAATATGTACCTAATTTAATTATATCTTACTTCAAAAAGACGTAATAAATTAAATTTGAATTTCCACGAAAATACATTGTTGATGCAACGATTTCTGGAATATACGAGTAGACGTTCTTAGAAAGACAATTTTGTACATCAAAGCTAGCCCTTAACTCATTTAATGTAGGAAGAATGTTCGAAAAGGAATAAATCACATTTGTTTCAGAGGTGAACTTTCAAAGACTGATTAATTAATTGATTGAGTCAGTATTGTTTCAATTCTAAAATAATAATAATCAATTACACTGGAATAAGAAGAAGATAGAGGTTTTTAAACCCAAATGTCTACGACATGACCTGCATTCGATTTCCCTGCTACAAATACAATTCATTAAGATAATTAATGAGTGCTCAAAGAGATTCATACATTACCCGAATGCCTTAAAATGTTTGTTGTTCCATAGTGTAAGAACTGAATTTATTACCTCACATAGGAATGCGTTATATTTGTAGCAGATAATATACAAATGTTAAGAAATAATCACAATTGTTGCAGAGATGTTTTTACCATTAAAAAAGTACTGAATTTCGCATCGTTACTTTCACGCTGAGAGTTTATAATAATAATGATATAGAAATGTATATTTTAGATGAGTAATTATTATACATTGTAATTGTCGGATGTAATCTGTGAATTGTTTATTAAATACACATAATTACGGCACCACATAAACCATGCGTTCGTACTAATTAACTCTTTCGAGAAATTTGATGTTTTAGTTATGAAGTTCGAGAGTAGGTAGTTTGGATGTATGTAGGTTTACGGCGCGGCTATTATAGTCACGTCTCTCCGAAACGAAATTCTAAAGTATTTGTCTAGTGATTAGTATCTAAGGAAGGAAATAGGAATAAGGTGAATACTATTTAAACTTTATATTCCAATAAACACATAATTAAAGTTTGTGGGTCCGTTTATATGCACATAAAATGATAAACATACAACATAATTTGTACCTATAGTTTAGTTTACAAACTTATATATTTATTTTTTCTAAAGCCGTACTGCCAATTATGTTGAATTGTTTGGAGGTATATTTTTATATCCGTTGAGTTATTGTACGAACATCGGAATATTTGGATGTCATGTTCACGATGTCTTATATTTTGGAATTGAATGCGGTTTTCAAAACTTATTATTAATTTAGAAATTGTAGTTATAAAAATGTAGTAATATTACAATTTATTTAAATATGTGTCCAAAGAATTGATTTAATTAATTATTTACAAAAACTTTATTTTGTTAAAAGTGAATCATAAACATTTTAGTACTTATAAATAAACTTCATGTACTGAACGTTATGCTTTACCAAAGTGCATTAAACGTTTTGCATTTATAGTAAACACAGTAGAATTACAAGGATACTTAAAATTATTTTGATAGGACTGATTAAGTGACAATCGTGTCTCGCATCATAAAATATTAGTGTAATAAAAATTAAATACCTCAAAACTAACAATAATCGGTGTTGTAATAATAGGCTATTGAAAAGTGAATAAGTCATGTTGAGACAGAAGATATTCTCATAGAAATAAGAATATAAAATTTGGTAAGAAACGAGGTGCGAATTTATAAAATTATCATTCGTAGGTCACCAACATAAACTGTGTGAAAGGATAACAATTATTCACAAAAATTGTTATCTAAATGACCCGATATAAATTTTTTTTACAACTTTAAGGCCAAGTTTGCAAACCTATAAGTTATTTGTCAGTTTTACATTCAACCTTCTGTTATGCGTTGCCTGCATTTAACAATATTTTTTCCATCAATCTTATTGATAACTACATATTATAAATATTTATTTTATCTGTTAATGATTTAAAATATGTATTACAATAAAATCAGATACACCTAAAATATGGCGTACAAGACTGTGCGTATTTAAATTTACTTATTTGCAATTCTTTCTCATACAGTATTAATGGGTAGACTTAAAAATAAATATAACATGGGTCACACTGCACTGAAGTCTAATACTGATGGGATATTGATGAAGAAATTCCTTAAAACAATATCCATACTTCCGAGTCTAACCCAATATGAAACTTTTCAATCTTTACATTCTTCAGTTAAACTTAATGTTATCTGTAACTTTAACGTTAGCTATGATATTTCAAACAAATCTACACAAAGTGTAGCTTCATCAATCTTCTGTTAAGTAATTCAACAGTCATAAATCAATAAAACAATATAATTAAATCATATAATTGTGGTTTTGAGTTATTAGGTTTTTTGATGAATATTTATCTTAAATATTTTGATGATAAAATTAAAATAAAAGTTAGGATGACGTTATAATATTCCTTTTCGAATGTCGAATGTCGAAGTTTGAATATCTAGTAGTTTTGTTTGGGATTTAAAAAAACTTTAGTTGTTACTTATTTTTTACTTTATGATATTATTTACAACTATTTGTTCACTTATAGTAGTCTACTATTTATTATGCTGCGACGCCATAAATAAAAAAAGCTAAATTCAGTCATTCAGTTCATTAATATTTATTAAAATTTATTGAGTCTAGCTTCTTTCACAAATCTCAGCCTAAAAATGTTTCATAGGTTTATGGAACATAAATAGCATGACTATAAACATATTTGAAAAACAGTGAATCAGAATAATAATGGAAATAATTTTATACTACGATAAAAAATTGAAAAACTGAATACAGTAATATGAAATGGTTGCGGGTCACGATGCGTGATATACTTACCAAATAGCTTACTAGTTTTTAATTACTTTATTTAGAAAATATTATTTATACTAATACTAAATATTAATTTAAATATATCTCTGACTTACTATGACACTATGATAAAAAAAAATGTTTCTCTACACTTACTTCTGCTACTAAAAAATCACTTTTTCCTGTTAATACTCTTCTCTTGATGTAATCCATGTCTATATGTCCTACCGATTGTCTATAAGCGTAGTACCTAGTCTAAGATATTACGAAACTTCATACTTATTACTCTTGCCTACGTTAATTGTTCACTTTTTAGTCTCCTGTAATTAAGGACACGTTCATATCCAGCGTACTTGTGTATTGTAATATATAAATGTTTTAGATTTCAAGCACAAGATACATTGCCTTGATATGTGGTATGAAAGCAACTATGTTACCTCAAACGAAGAATACCCAATTATTGCATAGTATTACATAATTAATGATGTAGCTTTAGGTATAACATTATTTATTAGTACCAGCTAGAATCAAGTAGCATTAAATAACAATGACGACATGTAATGAAACATAATGAATAAATATGAAAGAAAAATTAAATTAATTTTACCATTGTAATAATCGTACTGTATAAGTAGTTTTAATAAATCACCTTTGTGAGAGTGCGTCTTTTATACAGAAATAATGACAACTAATTGTTAATCTATACATTGACTTGAACGTTCATGTATATTTGCAACTTATAAAAATAAAATAAAGGTGCATGAAAGTTGAAAAAATAAATAAAAAGAAATTAAGTGATATCCTCATGAATATTTAGAAGCATTTAATTTTCTACTAAATATTTGGTAGCCAATATTCATAAAACGAACGCACAATCGAATTTTCAATTGTAATATGAGATAACCATTACGATATATTACTGTGGTTTAGAAGTAAAAAACATAAGGTTCTTGACATTATTGTATTTTTTGTCATTTGCTAGAATATGCAACAAAATGTATATGACTGTACGTATATATTCAATAGAAAAGCTGAAAAAGTTTAAAAGATATGTTGTTTTAAAATATATTAATCACAAAATCATTTGTAATAATAATTTTACATAAAGATATTAGAAAAAAAATTAAATTGCATTTTTCGTTCAGTATCTTTTTTAAAGTGTAATTTTATATAATTACTAAATATTTTGTAGGCCACGATGTACATTTTGTTAATATAATAGTTTTTAAGTAAATAACAGAAAATCGTCCAGAGGAGGCACCTAACAATAAGTAATCACCGCCGCCCATGTACCTGTGTAACATCAATGCGCATAACCAACGCTTTGTAGGCTAAGATGGAAACATAATTGGGTTTTCGACACTGATACAGAAACACGGTGAAAAATAATGATTCTAGAAACAGGGGAGTAAAGAACTCTAACAATATACTCTACTGAGCACAGCGACTTTCACTGCGAGAGACCGTTCGCCATAACTTCGTCACCTGTTCAGCATTGTACACCTCGAGCAAGAGGGCTTTTCTTGGCTTTAAGAATGGATGGAACTCCTTACATCTTTGACTTTCTCTTGTCGCTTTAATTTTTTTTTATATACAAACCTTTGGGAAAATTCTGTTTTGTGCCACTAAACCAAGTCATTTTAAACTAAATAGATAGTAGAAATCAGTTGTATGTATGTGTGTCGTCCAATTTCTAAACAATGTTCATGATGATCGAGTCACCATACATATTGAAACATCTCCTTATGTAGTTATAGATGAATCAATATATCATCTTAAATAGAAACAAAACTTGTACCAAAATTTATATTAAATAATTTTCATAGATTCAGATAAAGTTAGATTGACGACGAAGACAGACAGCAGCTAGTATTTTGGGATGCAACATAATAATTTTGGTGCTAGACAATAAAATCTGTGAAAATATACTATAAGCTAGGAATGTTTTTTTTGCATTATAACTGTTAAGTTATTTACACCAGCTTATAGTAAATAGAAATAGCTGTACAAAAGTAATAAAAAAAAAAAAAACAAAATAAATACAGACATGTTATTTATTGTTACGCACATATATTTTGACACGTGTGTTTAGAATAATCTATTACGAAATTAGTAGTTAATGTTTCTGTATGTTGGGCGCACTCTAGTATCTCGTGCAAACGAGTTATACGCTTTATATTTACTTAAGTAAGAATATCAATTATACAATTAATTACATTATTTTAACCATTAAAATAATATTTTTGCAACATTACTTTTCGGATTAGCAAAATAGATTTTTTATGTAATCGAGATATTTTCGAGATACAAGATACAATTTTATAATATAAATTCAACTTATTAGTGAATAATGACTACCAAATTGTAAAAAAAAAATAAATAAATAAAAAATCATTTTTCAAGCATACGTTGTTATTTTTATTTTTGTCTATAACCTCTGCGGGTAAACACTCAGTCCGCTTCCCACATGTAACTTATCTTTGATGATAATTTTGTATTACAAGACGTAAAATATATAAATTCAGTATTTGGTTGAACAGTTGTAAAGAACTCTACTACGAATATGTTTAGTAGAGATAATCATATTATGTACGAATTCCATAGAGCACTCCTTTATAGAATATTTAACATTTAATAAAGCTGGTCATTATTCTATTGCTTAGATCCAATAATAAAACCCGGAATTATGAAAACTATAAATTCAGTTTACTTTTTATATCATTTGATAATTACGAATAGACTAGTAACTTTTGGTAGTTCTCACTTTAATTTGAATCGCTTTTAATAATACTATGCAATGGGTTTAAGCAATGGAATTACGAAGAACAAAAATTTCAAAAGATTTTTTCCCAGGTCGCGACGTAAATAATTTATAAATTTCACTAGCTTTGCGGTATTATTTATCTGTGCTACGATTATGGCGTGGACATTATCACCGTACAGCAAACTACGAGTATATATATAAATACATTATGTATGTATAATAAGTGCAAAATTCTAAAAGTATTAAGTTGTTCAATGTATAATTTTTTTCATTGAGTTTTCATTCCTATTTTTGGGAATTTATTATTAGTATGATATTGTAAAATCGGACTTTACTACCAAAAACATACGAAAGCAAATAAAACACCAATATATTTATGTTTTAATTTTCGCAACTCGTGCCTACGGTATTCACTGACACTACTTAATTATATTGTTATAGAGAAAATAAAACAATAATTGAATTATAAATGGACATCTGTTGTTGACTCCGGATGATTTAGACGTGGACTTTGAAATGAATGTATACATTTTGTTATAAACAATTAATACTGTTTTGATAATAATATTAAATCTGAAAAAAAGGAAAAAGAAATTAGATATATGCAAGGAATATCAATGTTAAAATAATAGGTACTAATAGTGTATTTTATTTTTAGGGTTATTTTTTGTAAATTTATAATTTTTAAGCCAATTAACGACATTGCATATTCAGACAGTAAATTCTTGTTTTCAACAATCTGTTTATACTGCGTGACACAGTGCTAAACTGCCTTAAAAGTTTTACTTACCTAAGGTAAAATATGATAAATTTAAATTTTTCTAAAACAATAATTTAAAACGCTTTTATATGCTTCGGAGTATATCCATTTTTGTGGAGCTCCCACATTTTACTATAAAGAGATTCGAGCCCCCTGGCGTAGTATTCGCAATCAAAAAGTTTGCTATTCAACCGAGCTTTGGACACCTTGGCACGAATGTATTTTCGACTGGAAATAAAAAAAGAATCTTTTATCGTCTCAAGAATTGCTATGAAAATTTTAATTACTATTTTACTATACAACTTAAAGCAGAATTATGATAAACTTAACAACAATTGTTTGTAATAAAATGTAATACAAAGCACAAAATCAGTTCCTATTATTTCTATTATTATACACATACATAATTAAATAAGAAAATAACAAAATTATTAAATAAACATTATTAAAAATACTAGCACAGCAAATATTTTCAGCAAGCCATTTTAGTTATCGCAATACTGATGAACAATTCTATAAATATAATCAAATTAACAATCGATGGCTATGGCAAAATAATTTCGCTTATGCATACTTTATTTTAAATCAGTTCTAGTTGTAGTTTATAAAAAATGGTGAGTATCCGCAACCGTATTTTAAAAACTTATAACAATATTCCGAATCGTACCTTCAAAGATTGATTTTGAGATTTTGTTATTTGTATTGAAAAGTGTGTGTCACACGCAGTAAGGATTTTCATTTAAATTTTAACGCCTTAATCTTCCACTTCGCGGTAATTTATTTTTGGAAATCCTTTTTAATGATAATTTTATATATATTCTATTATAAAGAATTTAAGGACTATGGTTCTGAGTTCCCGATTTAGGCCTCGCGTTGTTAATAAGAGAGTATAGATTTGGTGACTGGCAAATGATGCAATTTTTTTTTATTATTAAGATCACAGCCCCTTTTTCTAACAATTTTCTATAATCGACACAGATTTTTCAATCATGTTTTAACTTACTATGCAATATTTATTCCTAGTTTCACTGCGATGTCTTCGTAATCTTTTTTACTTTTGGCTATAAGTTCTGGACAATTTAAAGCATGTAACTGTGAAGCGGCCACCCTGAAATACATATATAGACAAAACTGTTATTATCATTCAAAAATTATTTGGACCATCACATTATATATTATTGAAACATTTTAAACCTTGATGCTAAGGTATCGCCAGGAAGGGTAACAACTGGTGTTCCTGCCCACAAAACATCCATTGCAGTCGTATGACCATTACAAAGAGGAGTGTCTAAACATACATCTGCTAACTGCCCTCGACGAACGTGCTCTTCTTTGCAGGCAATCTTCGAAAATATCACTCGGTCAGAGGACAGTCCTAAAACAATACAAGGTATGTAACCTTATACAAACAACGAAATTTTAACTCCTATACAGTAGTAGGAGACAGAACAAATTTCCATGCCTTTAACATACTACTACTACAATAACTACAATACAATATACACAAATACAATTATTATTTACCTAATTTTTCGACGTAGTTACGGATGTTTGGCTCTCCAGCCACTGGAAAATTTAAAAGCCAAAGGATGCTTTTGGGGACTCTTTTTAATATTTTAACCCATGTTTCTACTATATTTGGATCGGTTTTGTATAACTGATTGAAATTGCAGTAAACTATTATATCATCAGGAAGGCCATACTGCTTTCTTGAAGTAAATATGATATTGTCAAATACTACCTCACCAGTAGCAACTTTTGAGTCGCTATCATTTATCGACAAACCATTGTGTATAGTTATGTTATTAAGATATACCTGGAAAAATTGAATTGGATTGTAATGATTAGCTAACATTTCTACCTATTAATAGTTTTATAAAATAAAATTGAATATTACCTGCATTTCCCTAGGATTTATTGTCCTTTCAATTATATAATAAGGAATGTATATTTCACTTATGATTACGCTTATTGGTTCTAAGTTTTCAAAAGAAATCAATTCGCTCTTTTCACTTACACAAAATTTCTCTTCAATATCACAATCTTCCGCAGCATTTACCAAAGCCACGCTTTCGCCAAGAATCTCATTATCATTGGTCCTGATTCTATACCGCATTTTTAAATGGGGAAACATTTGTTTATGATCCCCTATAAAATATGTATAAGGCATATATGCAAACTTTTCACTAAAATCTCTCGACGCTGAAATGGGGCTCGAAGTTTCGTCAGTTATTAGATAATCTATATATTGTGCACCACTTGTTCCAGGATAGCCTAGCCACATAACCTGAATTGGTGCTGGTTTCAAGGCAAAAATTTCATTTCTGGCTCCTTTAGTATACCCATTCATGTTTACTAAAATATTAATTTTATCTTCATTGATTCTTCTCGCTGCTTCAATATAGCTTGGTATTATGGATAAATTAACAAAGTGTTCTGTTTCATTGCTTATTTTACTACGGAATGTTGTTCCATCATCTGGATTCAGAGCATAACAATAGATTTCTACTTTCGTTCTATCATGCATTCCTGGGATTGATTGCATTAAATGTGAAGTTGGGTGATTACCAAAGTCGCTACTTACATAACCGACACGTAGTCGCCCATTACATTCACTGTATTTAAATGTAACTGCACCTAACATATTTACTTTTTCTAAATACAAATTCGCATGTCTCGTTGCAATTTCCTTCCGGACTCTATTTGACAATGGATATAAGATGGAATGATGTGGATGTACTGATGAAAATTTATCAGTTCTTAATTGACCTTCGACAATAGAAACAATATTTTTCATACGATGGTCATACTCTTCCCAGTCACAAACAATTTGTAAACAATGTGCTAAATTACAATAAGCATCTGGAAAGTCGGGTTTTATATTTAAGGCGTTCCTATACGACTCTATGGCTTCAATAATATTACCCATATCTTTGTGGATACTGGCTAAGTTACAATGTGCATCTGCAAATAATGGATTTAATTCTATCGCTTTTTTGAAGCTTATTAGTGCACCAGTGACGTCTTGTAACTCCCTGAGAGTGTTTCCCATATTACTATAAGCATCTGCAAATTTTGGGTGTATATTTATAGCTTGCTTGTAATGTTCCAAGGCTTCGTGAAGTTTACCTGAAACCATAAATTCTTAAGAATAGAATTAGCAGAAACAAACTAACGCTTTATAATTAATCAATTTTCACACTTGATGTCCATTAACATTGAAAATGTTTTGGTAAGATATACTCGTATGGATATAACTGTTAATTATACTTATTAATAGATGCACGTGTATCAATATTTAGCACCTACTACTGGTACTTCATGTAAGCATTAGACTGTCTATATCAATCATGTATTATTTGGTAACAACTTATAATTTCTTACTTAAGCAGTACAAGCAAAGTATAAAATTAATTTTATAAATATATATTTTTTTTTAAAGAAAACGCTGCAAACCCCCATGTAACAATAAATTCTCCATAATAGTGAGTACTGTGCATGTGCAAATAGTAAATTAACAATGTATGAAATGATTGAACCATCACGTGACCAGTGGTTACGTTATTACATTGACCACACTTTACTTTAATCATTACCCAGAACAAAAAGTTTTTCCGCTTGCCGTGATCGTTTATTATTAGATAAACTATCAGCTCGTTTATCGGCAATAAACAAGAAAAAAATCATTAGACATAGTTGTAATCCTGCATGCTGAGCGAAGAGGTGTCGGGTTTGAGTCTCGGTGAGGGCAGACATTTATGTAACAGATAAGTATTTCAGGTCATAGGCGTTTGAGATATCCATGACACCTGAAATACAGGGAATCCTAATGAAATGTAAGTGTACGTGTACGTGTACGGACAGTTCATATTTTATTTAACTTTTCATTTCTTTCAAATAATTTATTTTTTGACTTTTCTTAGTTCTTGATTCAAAGATCAGTAGTTTTCTTTGCGAGTATATTAATATTGTAGACTATAAAAAAGATAACAAATGTTGAGATAATTGAATAACAATATTTTCTGCAGTTACAGATTTATAATTATCTTGTGCATTTGTTTATTTTAAAATGTGTATAGGGAATTTAATGAATGTTTCTTACGCCCTTGTAAATTATCGCTTTTAAATATTTTCATCACATTTTGTGTCCTCTTTACTATTATACTGTCCCTCTATACTACACTTCATCGACACGCATTTCTGCATGTGTATTGTACACCATATTTAGTTTACTATTAAATTTTAAGTATACTTCAAAATACCACATTTGCAACATATATTATTCGTTCGAACTGCGAACATTATTACTTACCTTGTTGTTGCAACAGCGATGCCAAATTGCTGTGAGTTGCAGCAAAATTTGGAAACACTTCTAAAGCCCTCATATAAAGACTAGTAGCTTCATCAATTTTTCCTTGTTCTCTTTTAACATTTCCAAGATTGTTAAGCGTATCGACATGAGAAGGACATAGATACAAGGCTTTATTATAGCATTCTTCAGCTTCTGTGACTAGCCCTTTTTCTTTAAGTGCATTAGCAAGATTACAATAAGCATCAGGAAAATTAGGATGCAATTCTATCGCTCGCTTATATGTATCTATTGCAAGGTCAATAAAGCCTTGTTTGTAGTATAAACATGCCAGGTTACCGTGTATGACACCACTGTTTGGCGTTAGCTTCAATGATTGAAGATATACTGCTACTGCTCTGAAACAATAAATAATATTATTCGCATCAATGTTTAAATCAACACTGTTTTGAAATATGTTTATAGGTGAATTGCTTAGGTGCGTTACGTTTTATGTAGTTGTTGGTTATGTTTTTGTTAATTACAGATTCCTGATTTAATGTTTTAAAAAGGATACAATTAAAATTCTATGTTTAATTACTTGCACTCTGTTTAGGTACATCTATTGGAAGTATTTAAAATACAGAATATGACAGCTATGTTATTTGTTAATTGATTTCGTCATCATTGTCAAATAAACAGCAAAAATAATAAACAAATCCAATTATAAATTGCTTAAGCATCGGGTCTCAAAGGATTTCAATATCAAGTATTAATAAGAAATAGGGCTCAACGATCGCTTTTATTATGATAAAATCGCCTAGAAGTAGTCATAAATTCTCGACAAAGCTCGACAGCTCAACTGTACATTTTATAGTAATTTACTGATATTGCTGAGGTCAAAATAATGCTCATGGGGTGATTTACCATATGCCAACCCACGGGAAGTACACGGTCGACTCGAACCCTACCATTGTGACCATGATTTTAAGAACCTCGTCGTGCAGATCAAATCCTAGGTATTTTTAGGTATTGCTGTACAGCAATACACACGAATGTGTACACACGAATTAAGGACTAATTGCATGATTTAATGTTTGAAAAGAATGAAATACAAAAACAAAAACATATATTCGATGTTAGTTTTTATTAGTATTTGTCGCAAGTGAAGTTACACTATCGCTCGTTGAAACGATCTTTACCATGAGTGGTCTTGGGAGAAGAAGCAGCAAGAATATCCAATTGAGTTTTCCAACTCGTATCCAAGCAGTCTAATCTTTAATGTTATAACCTTTCCTCATAAGAATACATCTGACGTGAGTTTTTAATGTACTGTAGGGCGTTATCTTCAATTCTTATTAAGTCGCCCGGATTTCGTCAGGGTTTAACAATTTATTACATAACATATTATATTATAGCCTATATCAATCCGAAATAATGTACCTACCAAATGGTAAAAGAGTTTTCCAAAGAGGTACCGTGGTTCCAGAGATTGGCCTCTGCATACACACAAAATAACAAAATTCGCATTCTCTATTTATAATATTAGTATAGACTATAGACATCAAACAATGAAAAAAAATACCAGATTTTCCGTCTGAAATTACATACAGATTACATACAGACAATCAATTTAGCCTTGTTCCTCGTACTTATGTTGTGAACATCACTTTTCTTAAGAAAACTATCAGAGTATTTTTAACGTACTTAATATTATCTAAAATTTACTGTGACCACAGCTAAAATATATAGTTAAAATATATATTATTTTAAAGAAATCTCTAAGAGAGTTTCAAGGTTTCACGTTTTAAATAGCGCGTAGGTACTGCTAGTTTCTTTAATTTAAAAACGTAATCAATATCAGCAGCTGAGCTCGCAACAATAGAGCGTACGACATCACACTGTAAAAGTAGCTAAAATAAATTAATCTTGTTTTTTTCTGCGTTAGTTAGTCTTACTTTTTTAACAGCGTAAATAAGTGTTTTATTTTACATAAAACAACTTAATGCTGCATGGATGGATCCCACCTGTTGATGAGTGGTCATGAAGTCTAAAATGTTTAACACACTAACTTATGAAAGCGTATTCAAGATCCTTTTGAATACTCCCACATCATAAGTAGGCGGGAACACCGACGTGGGCAAGTATTCCAGTCCTTTTGTAATGCGCATAACAAACGCATAAATCGAAGCACAAATGTGACAACAGTACTCTACACAAGGTCGAACGTGAGCTTTGTACAGGGTTAAAAGCTATTTTGGTATGAAGTACCGCCGCACTTTTACGAAAGGACTCCATGTTTCCTTGCAGTTGACCAACACTGAAGTTCGAATAAACTTAAACTCCTAACAATTGAAGACGGTCAGTGCATTATAAGGATACATTCTGAAAAGTACGGGCCAACGTGATCAGGCTTCCCTTGGTGGTAAACAGGTACGTCTGCATTTCTGTGCTATTGAATTTCACTAGATTGGCATCGACCCATCCGGACATTTCCCAAAGTATAAGATTCATACGTTCCTCCGTGGTCTTTAAATTGGACTATACTTCGGCTCTACTGGTCTGAGCACTCGACTGGTATCTCTCCACTGCTGGCCAGGCTAAGCCAAGCCAAGTAAAGCCAAGAAAAAACAAAAGAGGTATCATCCGCGAAGAACAGTTTACCTAAAGATCAGTTGGCGTGTCAAATAAGGATAGAAATATATGCACGGTTAGCAGTTCTCTGCTCTCTCTACTCTGTCTTCCTGTCATCTTTCACCAACATTTTCCCATAACACTAAGTTAAGTCAATTATAATTACAAATTAACACGTTTGAGGTATATGTATGGTACATAGCACAACATGGTCTTGCGCGTTTGTATGTGCAGTGTTGATTCGCGGCTGTGGTATTCGCGGATCGTCAGTTCAGTAGTACATCAATTCTGACCATTGGCGGCTCATTACTTGCATAAATAGTTGAGGAATTGTGGAGAGGAAGAATTTGGAGAGAAAAAGAAGGATAGCAATAACGCTTACATTTCTAACACATTCGACACAACAAGCGCGCGCGATTCTTAAATACATGTGGCGAAAAGAGGTATACTTAAATATTCTATACTACTTACTTGGACTAATAACTAATTTAAATCATCATTACGCATAAGGCTTAGTAGTATCAAGGAATCGTTTTAATTACTTATTATAATTTACTTTTTAAAGTGGTAGAAGCAAAAGAATGACGTTCGTAAGAGTATTTACTGAATACCTATATAATTAAATGATTTTGAATTTGAATTTGAATTAAATTTGAAATAAAGAAATTGACTATATTAAGAAATGCCATATACGTTTTGTTGTATGTTGTTTAATTTAACGAAAAATATGAATTATGTAACCAAATATTCTGAATACCAACTTACAATTTAGTTTCAGTGTGATAGAAATTTATAGATTCGACTGTAAAATAATGTTTTCGTTTCATATACTTAAGCTATCTACTTGACAATTATTTATAATTAATAAATTCTGTAAAACCAATTCCAGTAAAATAATTCAATATACCTTAAACCTAATATTAATAAGACATTATATAAAAAATACGCAAGTATATTATTTTTAACATTATAGCTAAGGAAGGAGAATGAATAAAAAATTGCAACTTAATTAAGAACGTAACTAAAAATATTGATAGTTACTTAAAAATGACAAAATTCAAAAAATATATACTAATAATAAAATTCTAACTGATCGGTTTCTGCACATGAACGATATATGAGAAAAAATATTATTAGGGACTTTTATTAACGCAATAAAATCCAAAACAATAGTTGTTAGAATTTTTGTCTGTTTGCCTGTGCGTTTGTCCCCGCTAATTTCAGGAGCGGCTTAATCTTTTTTTTTCTGATTTTCACTAATGTTCAATGTAATTTTCAATAAGCATCACTTAAAACTTAAAGTTTGTTTCATTGCAATCCGTCCATAAATAAAAAAGTTTTGAATTATATATGTATTTCTAATTCACAGAACGACATAAACCCAGAAAAAGCAGATGTTATATTTAAGTTTAAGTATATTTAAGTTTAAGTATGCTATAACTGTTAACAATGGTTTATCTCTATAACTTATTTTTCTAAATAGGGTTTCTTTCACGTTTTATTATAATTTTGACATTGAAGTTATTATCCTCAGGTTAATTTATCTTCGTTACTCAACAAAGAAAATAATATAAATCATTTTTTGGCCCATCTCTTCAGAATTCAGTTGTAAATTACGTGTTAAGATAGACGCCAGTAATTTTATTTTACTGTTTGACTCAAATTATCTTATTAGATTTAAATAATAAATTAAAATCTCAAAACATTAATAGTATTATACATACGACAGGATTACAATAAAACACGTATACTAATTAACTATTTTCTCGTACATAATACATATCAAATTTAACATTATAACGTGATCCAATCTCCATCGCATTAGTGACAATCATGTTTTACATTGTACTAATATGACCTACATGCGCAGAATTCGCAACAAGAATTCTGGGAAACAAATCCTTTACTGTACCGTGACATTACTATATTCATTTGTACATTTATAAATTATGTTTTCAATTTGAGTAGAAGTGAGAAGGCCTATGGGAACAATATTTTAAACAAATCCAATTAGCACATCTACTGTAAAAGAATAAAATTGGACAATTTAATGACAGATCCCAATAATTGCTTGTGATACCAAAATAAATAATTTTCTGTAATGAAATACAGCACAACAAAATTTCGATACATATATTGGTTTAAGGAATGTGAAATAATGTAAATCTAACAAATTATATAAGCTATATAGGAATAATATGACACAAAAAATTACGAAAATTAAAGAAATTAAAGAAATTTCGAATAATTTCTCCACAATGCGAGCAAAATATTTAAATTTAATAAATAATAGAAAATTGTGTTATTTTTTGCCACAACTCCGACCACCGTCTCAATGACACGGTAATTTCCATTCGTACCAACGTTATCACACTGAGCTAACTTCGTGATTTAGAGAAGTTTATTTGTGCTGTGATAATAAATAAGGGATCCAAATAACTGCCAACATCACAAGATATCGTTAGATTCATAGATCACCTTTTTATGTTTGTTGAAAATGTTGACAGTTTTTCTATTAACATTAAGTGTAGGTTCACGTCAATAGAGCAGTTAAAAGTAACTTGACATTCTTGATATTATAATTCATACAGATTAATAAATTTAAATATCTTTTATTTTACGTTTCATTGCTTTGTAAATAATAATATCGAATATATTTTCTAACAGCACATGAAGAAACTCAGTTTAGTTTCAAAATATCCGCTACACTGACCTCTTGATTTTATTTTTGAACCACTCGATGCATCCGTCTCTGAGGTCCGCCGTCTGCGCTGAAAGACGTGGGGGCGCGATGTTGATGACCGTGTACACGACGACGCATTGGTAATCCATGGCTTGCGACCGTCCAGTCCATGTCCCCTGGCCCCGGGGTCCCAACTGACGGCGCGACCGTCGTGTCACGTAGCGTCACGCGCGCTGTACGCCAACTTCCCCGGAGCGACGCTACGTAAGCCTCGACCTTCGCGTGCGTCTCCACTCTACCGACATATTTCACACGATCTATTAATGACGCAGACACCATGCGCACGCACACGTCATTTTCATAGCCGACAGCGAACCAACATCCGTTACTGCACTATAATATCATTTCTTTATTAACGACAGAAAGTAGTTTAATGTAAACATATATATATATATATATATATATATATATATATATAGCAATAAATCATGTATTTACTTTGTATAAATCACTTTATATGCATAAGCCACGGCACAAATGCAACCGGTTGATCCTTAGTGTTAGCTGTATGTGAAACAGCTGTTGAGTTAGCGCGGGATTTTTAAAGTTAAATACGATTTTATAGTTCCGCGCTCAGTAGTATGCCAGACGCGATTGCAGAGATAAAATAGTACAATGATGTAATGAGTAATACATCGTAATAAAACTTTAAAACAGTCGTAAAATGTTGTGAAGCGATAAACACCCGTGTATTTGACGATCCGATAATATCGATTGAGGGCTATAGCGAAACGCGACGTGGCGACGCGACGGGCGCTCTACGCGACTGCGGCGGCCGGGCGATCTTGCTGGAAACTAACTCGTGCGTGTCCTACTGTACCACGAGAAATGTTCAAGCTTAATGCTTCCCCCAAACTTTTATTCTTTCACGGTTGGTCGTACAAACTCAGTTCCAATTATGTGTGGTCTCCTCCACTGACTTGGACTGTAAGAAGTTATCAGAATTCAACTTTTCTTGGTGTCGCTTTCTTTCTAGCATCTTAACCGAAGTGTTTTGATAAGGTGCTGCATGCAAGAGAAAGACCAATAGAGTCAAAATATAAAATATGTAGTCACCGAAGTTATGGTATGACTCCATCGTCTTAATAGACTTGAAGTCGTTGATTAATGGCGTCATCAAACGTATCACCAAACACTTTTGATATCATTAATTTTTTTATAATTCCATATTGTTTTATTTTACAAGAATATTCTGAATAAAAGGTTTTTAAAGGCGTTTTAAATTGAGTGAGGTAATTTATAATTACATGAGAAAATATGCAATCATTCACAGAATAACTAATCAAAATTGATCAGTTAACTGCTTATAAGAATCTGTAGGATTTTCTATCGCAACAGTTTTTTATGTCTAACAGGACACTCATATATGTACAATTTAATATAATATATTTTCATAAACAAGCAGACGAGCCAGTAGATGGTATGTGATTACCATCCCTCATGGATATCTTTAACACCATAGCTAACACCGATGCCAGCCAATAAAGAATCAAAATATACGCTTGTTAACTTGTTCTCCAATTCCTTGTCACTTGATAGAACTAATCAAATATTATCATTTAACTGTATCTCTCTCTCTCTGCCTTTAAACAACATTATTTAAAAAAGAAAATAAAAAAGCTATTAATTTTAAGCCTGATATATTTTTTTATAATGTACGAAATAATACTGTTATATAATATAAAGTTAAAACGTACCAAATTTACACTAAATATAGCATTCGTTGTTGTCACATCCGAAATCAGAGCTTATACTCGTATCTCATGTCAATCTTTCTGTCATCTATTCACATTCAACGGCTCCCCCATATAATATAACTAGCTATGGCCCGCGGTTTCACCCACATATAACTTAAATAAATGACAAAGATCAGACTTATATTATTTCAGCATCAATATTTTCGTGGGCTAATAGTATGTATTGATTTACGCCGCACCACAGTGTAGATAGCCCAACATACAATTGGCCATGAAAAAAATAACATCCCCTTAAATATATTCCGATATACATATGTACTTGAAATTCTGTCGCTGTGTTTTATTAATTGTGACTGCAAACGATTGTATCCTTTTAAAACTGAAAGGTAAATCTGTGGGTATCATCAGAATTCCAGGTATCAGAACCATTTGCCCTACTGCAAAACTAAAGCAACTGTGACATTGCTTGCAGAAATTTTTTTTGAAGCCTACATGCGTTATATAAACTTGGTAGGGTCAGATTGCGCAATAAAATAATAAATAAATATCTATATACATGATACATGAAGCGTCTTTTTAAAGCCGACTGCTAGTTCCAGAGATTAATGTGTTTAAACAAACTAACTCTCCAACTTTATTATATTAGTATAGATGATCCGTATGAATTGCTCAAAATAACAGTAATAAAATAATTAATAATAACAGATCATGAAATTGGGTGTAATGTATAATGATAATTGAACGGTTTTTTTATGTACTTTCTTGTTTTGCAAAGAACGCTATCTCGATGGTTTCGATTTTTATCCTTAGATAGAAGTCGTAAACCTTATTTCAGGTATTTAATTGCCTTTCTTTAATTAATTATTACTTAGCTGAGTTACTAAGCATGACGTGTTCTATATTTTATTACAAATTTTAATTTTGTACATTGGGATAGTAACTGAGGGTCACATAAATAAAATTAAAGTACAATAACAATATGTAATTTTATTGTCTAATCTGATCTGATCCAGTATCCTGTTCATCCTATTTATATAGGATAAGATTATTCCTATCCTAGCTCATTCTTTCCCATCCAATCTACTTCTATACTAATTTTACGTATGAATATAAAACGATAAATTGGTCCACGCGTTGTAAAACCCAAAATACTTGAATTATTAAAATTCGTAGTATGTCTTGTATTTAATGTCTTGTATTGTTTTAACAGCAGCTTCATGAGACTATAAATGATTCTCAACGCTACGAGATGAATAAAACACTTCAATTCATACGCATAAATAAAATTGGAGTGTCTGTACGAACATCCAAATTAGTATCAATATCTAAATTGGAACATGCTATACTGTTAAAACGGCTCATTTAATTGCGTCTTCCGCCATATTTTCAATAAAAGTCTAAAATATTCACCTACTTATATTGGTGGAGTTTAACCTAAGTGCCGGAGGTACTTACGCCACCAGAATGCCTCCAACCGCTATCTTACGATTACGACTGCAATCTACCTCTACTGGTATCGTCCCTAGAATAGAAGCGTTCAACCTAGTGGTCTCCCCTCCAACTTGCAATCTCATCTGAATTGATAAATTAAAACATGATATTGATACAAGCCACCACCTTATGAGCGCTTCATCCATCGTATCTAATATTTCTTATTAGGTATTTTCAAGTAGTTGCTAAATTTTTATTAATATTCCCGATGTCATTTCAATCCGATTGTGAGCTATTTTTACTTCACATACTCACACTAGGAACAATCGAGAGCAGCACGAGTTTAAACGTTTATACTCATTTAAATGTTAAACCGGGAATGGAACCTGGAATCTTTATCTCAAGAGGCATGGTCATAACAACTGGGTTAAGGAATCATAATTATTTTATGGCTTTTCAAGATATGTTGATTTAGATTAGGATAATTTGATAGGGTTATTTTTAAAACAACTTATTCAGGTAATTTGGCTTTAAGCCCCTAATTTTTCTTGTCATATTATTTGTATTACAAATGAGATCACCTATTTTGTTAAACGAAAAATTCATGAAAAATTCTGCAAAGCTAGGAGTTCTCCATAATATCCTCAGAACACTTTTTATTTACTTTTGACATTAAATTTTATCTTTTGGCTTGTGATTAATTACTGCAATGATTTTAAATATTAATAGTGTTCATAAAACGTAAGTAAAAGTAAAGAAAAAATAAAGTCAATTTACAAATCGTTTATCTGTAAATATCTTTCTTCACAATACTACATAAAACAATATTCGTGTTAAAGACATTTGTAAAAAAAATCAATGTATCTTTATAAAAAAATGATATACATTAATACATTAAAAAGATATGTTTATAAATTATGATATTAGAGACAAATGTTCCTATTATATTAATTTGTGTGGATTATTGTTCAGTATATTTATGTACACACAGGATTTATAAAGACAAGAAAATACTGCTATATAAATAAATTAAAAAAAAATATTTTGCTAATAAAATCATGGCATTTAAATTTCATTATATTTTGACATATCACACTGAGACTGCGTCAAACTAAACAAAAAAAACTTCATCTTTATAAAAATAAGAAGTTCTTTTGGTGTTGCCGCTACTTTGCGTCGTTAAGATCAAAACATGTGTAATTGCAAATTTCGTAAGACCATTCCAAGCAAGAAAAGTATTTAATTATTAAACTTTACAAAAGAGAATTCTCGTTAAAACAAGGACGAAATTCTATCTAAAAATGTTTCTAACTTATTACACGTAAAACGGTATGTTAGTTCTAAAACTTCGGAAAACGGTGTTACTTGGACATTCTGTTGATTAATGATAAACATATTTTAGTATAATATTTCTCTCGAAAACTAGTGTTATTTCCAGAACCTATATTTTGATTACAACAAACTTCACGCCCAAATGAAATATGTCATAAATTAAGAAGATTAATCAGTTTTTATCATGTACACAAAAACGGTTATGATTTCTGACAAACGTTAAAACTGAACAGTCACGTGTCACTCTGCTGGCTTATTCATGAAATTTCCCTATACATTGTTCATATAAAAAACTGAGTAATATTGCGTAATTAATGCTATAAATTTATTCTGAATTTTTTTTTTTAATGAAATAGAATTTTCGTATGGGTTTTCTGTAAACTAACTTATATCGCACCCTTAGAATGAAAGGGACTTAACTCAAAAATTGCAATTTATGGGAAATGACGAGAAAGTTTTCAAATATGTATGGTCTTGAGTAAATTCAAAGAGACTGATGTATGAGGTTTTCCCTTTTTCCCTTTCTCACTCATAATTCGGGCTATTTTTCACCGTGGGGTTTTAGCGTAGGCTTTTTTAAGTAAATTTATAGTAAAATCTGGAATTTCAGGAATTTTTAATTAAGTCACTTTCATTCTAAAGGTGCGAATTATGTTACTTTCAGTTCTTAGGCTGTGACTGCGTGAATCTGAGTTTATTTTGTTTGTTTGAGTATAACTTGTCAATTTAACATTTAATATTAAAAAAAGAGATATATTTATGATAAGTATGTTTTTCATAACGGGTTCTTCCATTTGATAATTAACACGATATTATACTTGACATTTTCTTTTACATTTAAAAAAGTATAATTAATTTACTTACGATATATTTCCATCACCATATCATATTATTCTATTAATATGAACTTTTTCCATTTAGCAGATTCGGAGATAATTAGTTATGATACAGGGTCAGGCCGTTCTTTTATTGAACGATAAAAATATGACCTCAAAACGTTAGGAAAAACATGTTTTCCTTAAGGTACTATTGACATTTAGACGTAAGATATTAGATAAAAATGTTATTTCTTTTTAATGGAGACATATTTTTGAATTTTTTTTAACTAAGTATTTTCTAAAAATCGTAAAAAATTTCTAACGATTATCAAAAACTTGATTGATACTTGAATTCTAAAAGTTTTTTGAGATAAATCTGGATAGCACTGTTCGGGACTTTACGAATGTTCTGGAACAAATGAATTAACTCCAACTACTCAAAGAGACATAAGATTTTTAAATCAATCAACTATATGGTTAAAAACATTAAAAAACCCGTTATCAATAACAATATTTGCTGAAATTTTTGCTTAAATCCACAATTTAAAATTGAATTAATAGCACGTTGAGTGCTCTTCTTTAAATCTTTAAGAATTACATTAGATACCGAATTATCGCAATAATGATACATTACATAACTTTAAGTAAATTGAAGATAACAAAAATGTGAATAGTACTCACCTACTCAGTCAATGAAGCCAGAGTTTCATCTCCTGAGTGCTGTGAAGTATTAAATTGTAACTAAATCTCACCGTAGAACCCAGCAATGCAACATTTTCAAATCATGTTATATTATTTCAATACCCCAATCCATAAATGTAAGGATTATATTTTCTGAAGTGAAACGATGTCGACTTGCTGCAAAATTAATAAATAACTCTTGAATAATGAAGGTAATTTTCAAATGTAAAAGTATTAATTTCTATCTATGTCTACATTTAATAAAATTCTAACTGATCGCTTTCTGTACATAAAAGACACATGAGAAAAACTGATATTAGGGGCCTTTATTAACGCAATGGAACACAAAACAATAGTTGTAAGAAATTTTGTCTGTTTGTCTATGCGTTTGTTCCCCCTAATCTCAGTAACGGCTTATCCGATTTCGTTACGGTTTTCACTAATGTATTGCAGTAAGCGTCATTTCATATGTATAGTTCGTCTCATTTCAAACCGTCCATAAATAAAAATTTATGAATTAATATGATATGTATTTCTAATTCACAGAACGTAAAAAACCCAGTTCTAAAACAATGTAGATGCTATTTCTAACCGTAAGGTAAATTTATTGAAGCGAATCGAGGGCATTTGATAATCACTTATAAAAGTCCCACTAAAATATTTGCCGAGGAATTGACATCATAACATGAGATTTATTTAAATATATTATTATTACCTGCATGTGATCGCGACTTTATCGTTTTTATCACATAAAAACTTATGAATGCGATCTTAGAGTATTACTCGGTACATTTATTATTTGAATACAATAAAAATATTCCGTTTTGTGTACAGTTAGAAAATGTTATCTTATCTGTACCAAGTAAATTGAATCCATCTGAAATTTCAAATTAAGTACGTAGGAAATGCTATTTATGTGACATAAAAATTAAAACAAGCGTTTATAATCGAAATCTGGGTAGAAAACCGGTGACCGACTGGCCGTTCTAAGTTAAGATGCGGATGGAAGATACTTTGAAGGTCCAAAAATGGAAATGTAATCATTCAATCGAAAATATATGTCGATTTGTTTTTAAATTTGACATTACAATTATTCTGTTTAAACTTGTTCTAACAAGGGTAAATACTCTTAGAATATTATGATTTTCCCAAAGTGAAGTTAGGATGGATTACTAGACAGAAATCAAAGAAATTCAGTTGGAATATCATAAAATAAAGCCTTATTACTAAACTTTGACTACACGATAATGATTTTCACCAAAGACTGGAGGCGTTTCTTCGATCTTCGTTGCTGAGTTCCAATGTTTAGAAATCTTGTAGGACTTAATATCTATTCAAAATTGAAATCTGGAAATATGATTATCTCACGCAAGATACAATACTTAATATTGTCAAAATTAAATCCGTTGTAAAAAAAATACATAGAAATATATCATTTACACGAGTCCATTGCTTTACAGTTTTCAATTACCTATTAATAGAATATATATATTTTTTTATTATAGTTATTGTTTATTATGAATGAAAACATTTTCTTTTCTAAGTAAGATAAAGGTGTTATTAAACACGACAGAATTTTAAAAAATGGCTCTCCTTGCCAATTAAAGAATTTAAGGGAATAGTTTGAAAACTTTTATGTGTATAATTAAATTTGTGTAGAATCTGTAGATGTGATATACAAATAATAGAAATATACCAATTTATATTGTATTCGGGTATCAGAATTTACTTTGTAAAGTTAAATAGGTTAATCAATGTGAATAACTTTATAGAGAGGAATGTTGAAATGTAATCAGAATTACGAATATATCTCGATCTCATAGCAGCAACGATTGGGTGGAATGTGAAATGTCACGAGGCCACTTCAGGTCAGTGTTCAATAATGCCTCGCAACGGTTTCGAAATAGTTTCAGTACGTGAATATAAATCGCTAGGCTATACTAATATTATAAATAAAGAGCGCGAATTTTGTGAATTTGTGTATATGTGGAAATTAATCTCCGGAACCACACCATATTTGAAAATTATTTTATAATCATTGACATAGGCTTTGAAATCATCTAAATATAAAAGATTTTCAACCCTAACAAAGTCGAAGCGAGCCGCTAGTAATTTTATTGGGCACATATGTAACATTTGATGCAAGTTATGAAATGTTTTCTTTCCGCGTACTTATTTTATCTTGAAGCAGTTCGGCGTAGTAACGATATTAAAAAAAAAATCAGTTTAACACAGTTCAATAAATTAAAAACAAGGGTGTTTTGAATGTATCTGATGATTTATAATGACATATTTAAGCTTTGGTAACTATTATTGATTTTAAAACAGTTCACATACATACAGACTGGCTGCTCAACGATAGGTAGTTTTCGCCAATCTTATCTCTACACCAGAGACACCCTTCCAGCCGACGATGTGCCTGTCTAGGAAAAATCGATTTGGCTTGGTTTGAAATACGGCTGGTAAAAACACGTACTACCGTATGTGAGACTTCGGGAATGATCTAGTGGGTACAGAGCCCACTAAAAGGATCTTCTTTTTTATGAAGTTACTAGTCGACAAATGTACAGATGAGCTACCTAATGGTAAATGGTCACCATCACCAATGGACATCAGTAATCCCTAACTCATCATCAATGCGCTGCCGACTGAAAATGAAGCCGTGAGTGCCGCCGTGCTCATGATCTCTGTAATTGGGTCGAAATATTCGTAAAAAACACCGAATTCGTAAGTACCCGTTACAGTTTAAAATATATATAAAGTCTATGAACTACGTCCAATGAAGTATCATTTGACATAGTTCATATACTTATTACTCATTGATTAAAAATTTTACCAGTTTAATATGTAGATAATATGTGATAGGAATCAACTGGCCAACGAAAAT
Source organism: Megathymus violae (assembly GCA_003671415.1). NCBI lineage: Eukaryota > Metazoa > Arthropoda > Insecta > Lepidoptera > Hesperiidae > Megathymus > Megathymus violae. The sequence goes on along the minus strand of PDGT01000004.1, from coordinate 9,486,196 downwards.
CTTACGAGTGATCGTCGAGCCGTAGACCAGTGAGATACCTCTACTTTGTATGTACCTATTATAAGTATTCAAAATTTTAGTTAGCAGGGTAGCTAACGATTTTTGAATATTTGAAAATCCTCAATCATTTTTCAAAAGAAATTAATATTATCTTCGACCGAATTACCCGAGTTGGTCTAAGTATTTTATGTTCATGACCACGCATTCGGATATCCCTGAAAAACATATGGCACGCTTTTAGGTCGTGCAATCGGGTAACTACTACTATTGACATAGAAATTACGGTAATTCGACGTCCTAGTATATAACATATATTAATTCGCGATGGCTACCCCTGCTGCTCCCGAGAAGAATGTGACATGGACAAACTGCATCTCGTAGATGATCGCGTCATCTGTCGCTAAGTTCAGAGTCATGGTTCACCTGTTTGGATTATCGTGTACATTTTTCTGTAAGAGATATTCTGAAGATCAGAATTACTTAATTTTACAGTACAACTTCGTAAAATTTCAACTTATTACGTTTAATAACTTAGAAAAAAAAACGAGATGCAAATACATGCAGATGCTGGATAAATCAAAATAAAATGGTGTAAAGAACCTTAAAAAGTTTTGTCAAACAATTATATAACGCACCAATTTCTAACGAAGATCTTACTTGAGCTTTGTGTATGCGGACTTAATAATTATACTGACCTTGTTCTGAACAAATACTTTGTTTACCGATAAATGAAACTCAGATAGGAATATAGGTAGGTACAACCATATTGTGACATAATGACGTAATATATTTTTGTCTCGAGATGCTGAATTAATGTTTTGATTGGCCAACTTGTGGTATAAACAAATATAACATCCACAACAGTTGGCTTCAAACCTTGAAAGACCCCTGCAGCATATAAGTAACATGTGTATGAGATGGCCGGTCGATGGATAGTCACCACCATCCACTTCCATCCGTAGCACCAAGGCGCTACCTACACTTACTTACATGTTTACAGGTGCAAGTCTTCGGTTTTGGTAGCCCAATCTCTGCCGGAAATTCTTTGCACCCCCTGCCCCGCCATTACCTACTTGGCTATCATAAGGAAGTTTAGCCGGAGAGTCACCACGCTTGGCTAATGCGTGTTGCTGACGACAGTGAATGTTAATATTATTCGGGAAGACATTGCTGCCCATCCCTTGGAGCTTCCTATTTGTCGCCTTTTACGACATCTCAAGAGGAAGTATGTAGCAGTGGCACTATTCTGCACAAGTAAACCCGGCACCACATTAGAAAAAGTTAAAAAAAAATAAACAAAGAGAGTTAGTTATGTTTAATACCTATTCCTTTACTTCATTTTTTGTCGTACTACGATACAAATAAATATGTATATAGTATTACACTGTAGCACTCAATATTTCAATACACTACGGAATAAAAATACATTATATTATTATTACATTATTATTTACATTATTATTATAATACAGTGGGATTATTATTAAAGGTTACTAAACACAATCAAAACACACACATACACACACCAGTAAAGCGGGAGCGCGATGGCTTGTTAAATATAAAAATATAAAGCATTTTCTTACGGATCATTAAGAAAATCAAATCTCAACGTGTTAATTTTCTGTAACATTCTTGATGCCAGTCTCCAAATTTGTGATATTTTTAAGCCGCAAATGTCGTATCACAAGCCGATGACTGGCTGGCATCCAACTTCATCAAACATTTTCCGTGTAATACCGTGACGTAATAAATCATGTCTCCGTTTGATATTACAATTACTATTTATATATTTTCAAAACATGAAGCTAATGAAATCGTTCATATAATTTAATGATTATAATGGAATTTTAGGTTCAAATCTTAATCTCAAAAAACTTATTATTGATAAATTGATAATGATTATATCAAATAGCCACAGAAAATAGACATTTCACCTAATCTGAACAAAAACTTATCAGCTAGATTATAGTATCTTGCTTCTCAAAAATACAATTTATAAGTATCCTTAATACGAATCCGTCGGATATAACTTAAAGTTATATTTACAAAAGCACCAAATTTCAATCAGTGTTACGAAGGTTTGGCAAAAACAATAAAAACCAAACAATAGGCCCCATTAACCCTCGAGAACCTTAGCATTTATTACCTTTGTCATCGATCGTCGTATTGATTTATAAGGAATTTTGAAGCGACGAGTTCATTCTACGAAATGCGAGCAATAAGTGCAACTGTAAAAGACTAAAATTTAAATGAAAAAAAAATAAAAAATAAAAAATTAACTATTAAATTAATTTACTGACTAAAACTTATTTATTTTTGTGTTAGCTTGTTTATCAACATAGTAGGCAGTCTAGGCATGTTCACGAACCCGTGATTCTTTGACACGTAACTTATATTAACCAAACCTATTCGTGTAATGAAGACTTTACTTATAGATTTACTGTTCCTCAGAGATATAATAATGCTTAAATAGGAGAAATAATTTTTGATATATTTCGGGTCTCGCAGAACTGTCGACTGAAAAACATCGTAATAACTGATTATTCTATTGATCAATCGCACAATTAACTTTTCTATTAATTATAAAAATTCGTAATTTAACCTTTTTCTTTCATTTAAGTTGAATTTGCCTATCAATTTACTACCAACCAGCAATAATAGTTCATTTAAATATCAAACGTAACCACACTGAAGACGAATAAATCATTAGTTTTATCGTAGCTCAATAAAAAATTACAAAAAATCAATTTACATTTGGAATTGGGAATAGTCTTTAGCAATATAACAACCTCACTCAGCAATATAACATTTATGTTCCTGAAAACTATTTAATTAAAATCAACTTTAAGTTGTCTTTTATAATATAGTTAAGCTTTATTTTAGAACTATTATAAAATAACCTTATTTTTCATTAATATGCCCCAATTATAATAAAAATCTGTTGGACGGCCTACATTCTTTTAATTCAAACACGTATATTCTTTAAAAAAACAAATTTCCTACATTATTATTTCATTATGTTGTACGTTATCTAGTCCAGCATGTTCTATAAACTTTTGTTACTACTTGATTAAAGTTAGCATTAATTTGGATTAAAGTTCTCGATAATTATATACGAGACAAAAACAATGACATAACGAAACATGTGACAAAACACAATCTCAATGTTAGGATCTATTTTGAAACCAGTAGTGGCGTCTCGCTAACTTGCCAACATTCATGCAACTTTGACAGATACGTAAGTAGTTATAATTATATCCAAGAAACATTGCCAAGGACTTTAAATTTCATTCTATATAGGCATTAGTTCGATAAAAAATCCATTTCAAAATATTAAAATGGATGACAGGAAATTAACACTGAATCGTGACATTTATTGATACGTATTCCATCTGGATTCCATGTAGCTCATCGAAAACATAAGGTTGACCCAGTTATCGTGTTCGTGAATAACGATGAAATATTTCAAGCGGAGGAAAACATTTCACAGTAGTTATTTATGTATTCACTTTTAACGGAGAACCCGAACACCAGCTATTATTAATTTAATTGCAAAATGACCGACCATTATCTTGATGAATGTATATTTACTATTCTTACCCGTTAACAGTGGGATATTTGGAAACCGTCTTATAAGTAGAAGCTTACCTTATAAAAATCGTATTTATTGGGGGCCATTGATCAAACAATTAGGACCAACAGGAGTATTATTAAAATATGATAATTACCAGCCTATAAAATGCTTCGTGGCTATTCAAATACGCTGTTCCTTTTTTTAAAAGTAATTGTAAAGATGTAACCTCATTCTAAAACAATTTGTTATACTCATTTCCTCAATTATACTCGCTTGCTCCAATTCATGTCCACGACTTTTAATGATTCAAACAACACCTAAAAGTAGATCTGCATGTAGGTCAAGGGTCCTTATGCAAGTGTGTTTTAGCTTTAGAATAATTAATAATTGTAGCAGTGATCAAGGATTACCAAGGAAATAATGATAAATCAAATTGAAGCGTATATTATTTTTCTTGCAAACTACGAGTTACTAATATATTAGAACAAATACGTTGTTAATTTATTATAAAAATAATAAAGTTTGATTAAGTTTATACTAATTTAATGTGGTTTCCCAATTATGAATATGAAATTATGATTTTAAACTTATACCATAGTTTATACCGGGAACAGACGGTCGTGTTCAATGTGCAGTGATGAGGAACAAAAGTTGACAAGTTGACAGTTGATATTTTACACTAGTTCTTTAGTATATATATGTCGGAGATGGTCATTAGTATAGACGTGAAACGAAACTCAGCACGATATCCGAGTGATGGCAGCACTGCCGCGTTGACGTCGATACTCGGCTAACATCGTGCTACAACAGAGCCTAGCTAGTGGAGTGACGCCGGATGAAGCCACAGTTTACATTCTGCGGTCGAAGTGATCGGTTCCTCCGCACTGGGAACTATTACTTGTTTCGTTTGCTCGGCGTGAAGTGTTTGCTAACAATTAATTAAAAGTGTTAAACGATTACACACCCTCGCTATGTTCGACAATGCTGCTAAAGCAACTGACATTCGCCGACATATATATATATTAAAGAACTACATATATATATGTATGTATTAGGCTGTCATTAAGATTCATGTATGTATGTACGAGTAGGTCGAATTATTAGCGTACAATATACACATCGTAAATACTAGAGTACAAAATGTATACGAAAATTGTGTCAACTACATAATATTAACACTTGCAATTTCAGAGTATATAATTTTAAATTAATATCATCGCGGAATTTATACATTTTATTATGTAACGCAACCGAAAGCGAAACTCACCGTGACCGTTTCGCCGTGATCACACTCCATACAACTGGGGCGAAATATTGGCAACAAATAAAAACGTATCGTGAGTACCCCTTACATTATAAGATTACAGTGTATATCTAAATCTGTCAGTGGGACAATTAATCATACATTGTTCATTGTTAAATTTATAAACGTTAAAAAAGCTCCAACTCTATTTAAATTCGTCTGTTAAAAGAAACTTGTCCGCAAATATAAGCTAACTTTTTATAATTACGTATTAAATCTTTATTCATAAATTATATGTGGTCTATTATAAATATACTTATTCCTAGTACCTACTACGAGTTCCATCATCACCAGGATAATCTACTTTGCGTCTTACAATGAAGAGTAATTTATATTTCATAATTAATAAAACCAGTTTACGTGATACCTATAGCACAATAAGTGTCAATACACCGTAAATAAAGTAAAAAAATTAAGAGTCGAAAGTTTACGATTACTAAGTTACCAATTCGAAAACAGTATCCACAATCCATGATCATGATACATTTTCATATCCTTACAGTGTCCATTTTGACATCGGAACCTTCACATTTTAGACAGTTAGGCCTCTTTTTAAATTCCTACTATTGGTATACACTCTCCTTATATCTATATATTTTACATATATTTTTTATTTTTTTTTATTTTTCTGCGATTTTCATTAAAAAATAAAATATGACATTATTTATGTTATGCTTCTAAATTTATATCTCAATCATTTTCGACACTTCATAGTTTTAGTGCGCCAGTATTTAAAAATAAACATCATGAAATGTTAAAAAAAACATCAGCCAACAAGTAGGTAAGCGCAATGACAGACAATGTATAAGGGATCGTTTAGTTCTGTCTGACAATTCACTGACCTGGTCCATGTCACGAAATTCTTTTTCCCATTTGGATACTACGTGCCCTCATTCCAAACATTGCAACATTTTGATTTCAAAAATTTATAGTTTAATTCTGGCAATCTGCCCAAACCATTTTCATTCTCATAATGAACCTTAACTGATATGATACTTGTAATTCTAAGTAGCAGTCATTTCACATCTGTAATTTACGTAATCGTACGAGAGCTGAAATTTATAAATATTTTGTTTAATCTGCTAGGTTAAATTTATTCCCGTATTACATTTTAAATTGCAATATTCCACCGACGCTGTTTGGTTAAGGATGAAAAATGATGATAAATTTATCCGTATTTGTTTTATTAACATACTTCACAAAACCAGAAAAGTGAAGAAGGCGGTTTAAACGCCAGACGCACTTATAAATTATTTTTACTTTTACGAAGAAATGATTCTTATCCCTTGCTGTGATTGGATTCAAACTGATATGTTCGCTGGACTTTGGTCTAACATATGGAGGAGAGCTCAAATTATGTGACTTAATCTAATTTGTTTTTACTATGAAACTAGCAGTCCACCCTCGCTTTGCTCCAGGAAAAATAGTCCTTATATTTACTAACTAAGAACCGCATTTTAACAAAGGTGTATCGGATTTAAAAATAAACAATTCTTTTATCAATGATATTAGAGAACGCTTCTTAAGATTTTTTTTCTCGAATCACTCGATAATATTGTTACGAAGCTTCTCGAAGGATAGCAGAGAAGAGAAAGTCGGCAGGCTTACGAAGTTTCTGGACGGGTGGCCGACCCTTCCAGTGAGAACAATGGAGGCAATAAAAGTGAAACCTTGGTAGTAATAAAAACTACCTGGGACACTTCAGGCCAATCTCGCTCTTATGCTTTAGGCAAAACGGGCGAGATTGGCAGACATTGCCGAAAGGAGATTGTTTACCTGACCCGCTATTGTTATGTCGATTTCCGGGAATTATTGTTGTTATTGACTTCCACGACAGCCGTGGAAAGATCTGGAAGCCCGGAAATCGATATAAATAGCGGGCAGGGTCGGCCACAAGGCATTCGGTTCCCGGATACAAAGTGAAGAGTTCTCTCTCTCCCTACGAAGCGAATGACTGCGATCTACGAGTGTAACTGTGATTGTGAAGTGTGTGTGAAGTAAAATAGTCTCTGCGGAACTATTGTGGCATTTTTACGCGCCTACGGATCCGGACACGTAACAATATTGTCTTTTTTCTAATTTTGTTATCCCATTATACTTAGAGGTCAGCCTTTGGAGCCTCACAGATCTCTTAGAATACGACTTTAGATACTTCGACCTTTCGATATTTATATTCCCGCAGAAATTAAAAATAGCACCGATTAAGTTTTCCTATAGCGGCAGACCGACATCTCTAACAGTTACTGATCCCTTAGGGTTTCACATTGGATATTCCAGACCTTCAGTTTTATATATTTATAAAAATTCTCTCAATATTAAATAAGTTTTACTATAGAAGTATTTCGTTAGCTCGTACCATACATCCTTAAGCCCCAGCCAATCTTCCTTACTCTTGGTCACTCTGTTCAACAACGAAAAAGATATGGCGAACAGTCTCACTTATTGGAGGTGGTTGGGCTCGGCATTTCCCAGTTGAATCCGATCAATACTCGTGCATCCTATATTCGGTTTCTTTACTCGTCAGAATATCTACCATCCATTTGGAATCAACGTGAAGCAGTAGTGAAACGTAATATATTTATAAGTGTTTCAGTTACAACGTCTGAGAGCCAGTAATAAACTGGTCCTTCGATTTTGTGTTCACTGGCAGCGCATCAACGACCTCTTAAGTGTTATGGACGAGCATAGGTAACAGAGATCACTACCAGGTGACCTGTCTGCTTTGCCGGCTATTTACAAAAACCTTAAATTCCTGCAAAAAACGCTTATCATAGTGAATAAGTTTTGCTATAGCTGGATTTGGATATAGCTGGATTTTGGCTGATCTCTTGGGTTCAACAAAGGTATTCCATATAACTAAACTCAGAACTTGTAATACTTTTGAAAATGGTCATTATATTAAATAAGTTTTGCTATATTTAACAATTTGTCTAATCTGTTGTTAGGTTTCTATTATCTCAAATTACATTAATTAGGTTTTTCCATAGCTACAGAAAATGCTAAATGATTATACACACTATGGTTCGTTGATTGAAATTCAGAGCAGAAGCTCATAACTATATACATATAAACATGAGTTTAATATAGAGTCATAAGAAGTACTAAGTGCTTCTTATGGGTGAGTAGGAAAAAACCCTTGGGAGTTTGTCACTCACGGTAAGGATTTGTTGAAGTGATGGTGTAGTTTGACTTTCTAAAAGCTTTTGTAAAACGAAATTTCGAAAATTTTTATTTCATTTTACTTCACGATCAGCCTGCCGTTAGTCAATTCAACTGTTGAATTATTGAATCTATAGGTTATATTTGTAAAGTTACGGCTAACAAATTGCGATAGTTGTGAATGGATATCATGCTGATTTATTAGAGCAATTCCTTGAAATTATCAGACATAGATAAAAAGACCAAGAGAATTGTTGGAGCTGTACAGTAAATAGAATTTGAACGATTTAGTTGTACATACTAAGCATGGCTCACAGATAAGCAGTAGTTCGAATTAAATGTTAGCCAATAACATTATTCTCAGTAAATATATTTCGTAGTAAGTACTAAATATTAATTAAAATAAAATCTCTAAGAATCGCTAATGTAAAGAGTATCATAAACCAGTTAGCCTAGTAGATTTAAATAACGGTTTTTCGCTTTGAATATTTCGATTTGAATATTTTACAATTATGTTTTTCAAAGATTTATTCGTGTTAAAATAATTATGATTATAATCAGACTTCATTCTAACTACTATGACTAAGAAAACTATGGATGAGAATTAAGTCTAGTTTTCATAGATATTATTACTAGTAACGTCAACTTCTTCCAAAATTTTAGTAGACTTACCAATACCAGTAATTTTCTTGAGCCCACCCGTTAATGAAGATACCTGGATGAATTCAAGGAGAGAATTATAATAACTAATTCACTGAATAAAGATGTTCCCTTACACATACAAAAGATCTGTTTTATTTCTTAGCCTCCCATTTGTAATGCTGTTCCATCAAAACAGGTATGCGTCATACGATAAATGAACATACAGTCTACATCATGTTTTATACGTCGGTCTCTTGTACGGAAAACTGGGGTTTGAATTAAATAAAAATAATTATCACTTTCAGAAAGAAAAATATCGTGAGGAAACCTGCACACCTGATACCTGGGAGTTATTCATGTTCTCAAATATGTATTAAGTCTGCCAACCAGGACGGAGTTAGCGTGGCGGACGGTGTCCATAACCCATCTCATTGTAAGAAAATACCCGAGTGTAGCAATATGACAAATGTGACATTAAATAACGATGACAACGATAGCCTAAAATTACTTCCCTTTGTATGGGGTGTTCTATCTCAGTGTACAGGAGGAGCAATGTATCTCGAACCGAACTCAAATGAACTTACGTTAAAGTAGACTAGTGATGGGCAGCAGTGGCCACATGACAGTAGTAAACCACTAGTGTTACCATTACTGCTTCACCACCACAAACAACACGATAAACATCGTATTCGAAATTATCGTTAAAATTAGAACAGCGTGTCTTGTCTCTTAGAAGGCGATAGAAGCCAGCCTGCTTGATGGTAGAGCTTTCCGTAAGGATCATATTACTAGTATTATTATTAAGTCATTAATATTATTATTGGTATTATTATCTTTTCGTGAAGCCTGCCTGTTCAGCTACCACTCTCTTCCTTGAGCCAGCCGCCTAACGACTCGTCGTATTCCGGCTGGGGACTTGAGAAGCAGTACTTTTTTCTTCCATTCTTTCTTCTCATTTCTTGGCCGACAACGCATTAGTGATAACGTTAGGGCTCGTCTGCTTATTTGTCGGCTATTTACATTAAAAGAAAATAAGACATCACTAACACTCATAACCCGAGAATGAATATTTATTTGTTACATAAATGTCATCCCCGACCGGGAATCGAACCCCGAAATCTTCGCTTGACAAACTGGGTCACTTACCAACTGGGCTCCGAAATCGTTAAGTAAGTTGATAAATAATTCGAGTCTTATTTTCTAAGTTACTGTACTTTAGCATCTGAGGCTACATCACCACATACCATAGTATGAGATTGTAGTCAAGAAATGACTTAAAATAAGTAAAAAAAAATAAGTAAACGTGGCTAATATTATAAAGTAAGTTTAAACTTGCGCGACACTATTATATATTCATCTATACCATAATATCCTTTACCCATAAGCTGTGTTCTAACGCGTCGCTTAAGAGTTAAAATAGGTAACTCACGTGTCAACTTTGGCACCTGATTGTAAAAATTTAATCAAGCGTAAGTGAATAAAGTAATCTAAAATTTGTTGTGTGGGATCAAACATAATAGTATTAAAGCACCTAGACGATGTAAGTATCCTGTTTCAAATCACCTGCGTATGAATTAAAGCTTTTCAACCACACTTTTACTTTTATACAGGTCGGCATATACTGTATTGTCTGAAGTGTAAACTCGCTGGTCATTGGTTGGTCTAGGTTTGACAAATAAATAATTAATGCCTCACTGTAGCATAAAAATAGCTAACGCTGCATAAATCAATTCGTAAATCGTATTCGTTAAATAAATTTTGTTCAATAAATACCGAATAAATATGTAACGGATTTTCTTAAAAATATGTTAAAATTCCAAAAAGTTCTTTAACACATATGTACAGTCATGCATATATACAAAATGGATCTTAAGCATTATTGAAAAGTGTGCTTCGATCTTCTATCGTACATTGAATTTATAATATCTAAAATGAAATTAGGTTTTATTCAGCGCTGTCCGTACATTAAAATTTCATTTAAATCCTCAATCCTGTAATACGACTCAATTTGGATTATATCCGAGCAGTTAAGTTGAAAAAAAATTCCTCTACAATTTTTACTCTCTGAAACATTTCAAATCTTTTGTTGAAGGAAAAAGCTAAGCTAAGCCAAAAGCTTTTTAATATAACATAAATAAATGAATCCATATCGTGACATTAGTAAAAATACCTTTCTGTAAGTTTTGTAAGTACCTCAATTTAACACAAATAAATAAAATATTCAAACAATAAAGCGAAATATATTAACGTGGTCGACATTCATCAGCATAAACCGAAGTTCTGAAGTACCTGATATAGAAACTTAGAGAATTAGCGAAACTAGGAAAGATATCGAAATGCTGACATAGCGAAATTTATTTCGTACAATGAACATTTTCTTAAGTCTAGGATACCTGTGTGTAATGCTAACGAACAACCAAAGATTTGAAATATCAAAATCGCGTCCCGAAATATCGCTTTTTCTAACTGCCACTGTCACCCACTGTCACCCGTCTGAAACACTTAAGGAATTATCGACGGGATAGTTCCGCTTATCGCTCATTCTCCGACATTATAAAAGAACTGCATAAAATAAAAGAACTGCATAAAATAAAATAAACCATTTCGCAGTTGATTCTACCAGCACGATGATAGTTTGTCAGGCAATTAAAAATACCTTACCACCATGCAAACGTAGAAGCGAGCATACTGAACAATTGATCGTGAAAAGCGTCCTTTTAAGTTTATGAAGAAGTTGTTGATGTCAAGCTGATATTTATTCAGTGTAATGCGATTGTAAGAACGGGATAAAATAAAAATTCCTTTTGTTTACTAAACAAAAGGTTTATTTATCCAATAGCGATCCATGCTGGGTTGCTAGTATCAAATAAATAATAATCCTCAACGTTTCAACATATCGGATTTCAGCCACGCGTCTCTGTTTAATTTTAGCATTCACTGTGAACTTGACAGCAGGCTACAAAATTCGAATGTGCGATTAACGCAGACATTAAAAGGATCGTAAACATTAAACATTGGTTTATAAATGTTGCCAAAAAATCATCAACACTAAAATCGACCAACCTATAACCATTTGGTTTTAAATTATACATGAATGTGTATAAATACTTTACTACCGGGTTAGATACCTGGTACACGTCATTCAGTCTGTCCGAGCTAATGCTATAAACTTGTGTTGCCTTTGATGTTTTGTGGAAAAAAGCAGTGATTGAAAGATATAACCAAATATTTTCTAAACTTTAATGATGATGGTGGTAAATTTCAAGTATATAATAATTGATTTTAAATACGCACATGACTTTGGGAAATGGAACTGCGCCCAACAATTGAGCAACAAACAAACAACAACAAACAAAACCGTACCGGGAATAGAAAACAGTGTTTCAAATCTCCATGTTATAAAAATATCATTTAATTTTTATCGAATAACTTATTGAATAATAATAACAATAATGAATTCTGCGGAAAAATAGATGTTGATATGAAAAAAAAACATAAAACTCTTATTAAACATTGAAATAAATAAGTACTTCAAAGGACAATATTTTGTACATAAACAAATATGTTTACGTTGACGGTGGTTTGTTTCAGTTTGTCTTCTGTCAAGATTGTGTAAGATTACATGTTACCATTAGGGTAACATGATTATCTTTTCTCATCAGTCATTTATCTTCTCCGGAGTCTGTCCTCTTCATGAGGTTTCCCGCGGGAGTGGTCGGTAGTAATGACAACTACAAATGTGTGTTTAGCCCGTCCCTGTTAAAAGTTATAAGTTACAGACACATACTTTAATTTAATTTAATGTTTTTGCTCCATATATGTATGTTATTATTATTATTTGTTGGCAAAATAAGATGAGTTACTAGGTTAGTAGCTATACTAGTAAGATTTAAAACTACGAGAAATTATCTACTGGACATCAAAATACTTAAACAAAAAGAGAGGGGAAAAAAGATGAAAATAATATTCAGAGCCAACTATTGCAGATAAGTATGTATCCTCTAACTGTCTCTTTAAGTACGTGACGTAAAATGAAACAAAAATTAAAACATCTTTCAAAGAAAATTATTTTCAATAGGTAAATGGTAATAAAAACTAGTTGTAATTAGTTTCTAAGATATGGAATATTTTCTCTTATGGGATTAACTTAAGATAGTTATTCAACTTCAGAAAATTAAGTTTTACTATTAGCATAATATTACCACTACTTAAATCACGTAGACTCTAGAAAAATTACACTCCAGAGGTGTAATATTGTTACTGCCGTCATAAATTACATATAATTTCAGTTATCTTAACTCATCAATCATTCATCTTTACCAATGTCTATGACCTATTTAAGACATCTGGAAATTAAAACAGGTTCATGAATACAAGCTTAGAATTTTTTCCCATGAAATTTACATTAGCATTTTACAGTAAATTTATCGCTGTTAACAATGTTACGTAATATTTTGAGCATGTAAAATTTACCAAAGCGTTGTATGACCACATTACCCTCGTAATATTTTAGCTTGACGTTCAACGTCCCGGAAATCAAGAATAATTACCAGAGGTTACCTTATAATTTTAAAATAACACAAAGCAGGTGACTAGCGTGTAACAATGTGAAATTCAAAAGGCATGGCTATTTTGATATACGGATATTTATTTGTATCATAGATTAGTGTCAACAATGGTAATTCATCTAAGATAGATAGACATTACAGAAAATACACCTATTGATATTTTAAATAACATTGCAATATAATAAATATATATTTCGATAAAATCGAAATCTTTCGTTTATGGAAGTTGGCTAAAAACGCTCACTCAATTTAATAAAAATATTAATTGCATTATTACATAAATTTCGAACTGACACAATACAAATATTATTAGCATCAGTATTTTTAACTTTATTATAGTGATAGTTACTTCAAGGACAAATCGTAATACTTTTCCTAACAAACAAATTACTTTTCAAATTTCTATATTTCCTGCGAACATTTGAGATTAATAAATTGGATTGAAATTGATAAAGTCATCTTGATTTACTCCAAGGAAAAGGGAGATAGATTTCTGTATCCCAGATGGAATCTTTACATTGGTAATTGAATGTTCAATACTCTGCTCAAATTTTATAATACATTTATGATCTCAAATATTCCCATTTAATTAAAGTTAGTAACGTAAAAACAGTATGATATCTATATAGTTCTGCTTATAAATTGTAATTAGTATTAATAACTATTAAATATTATTTTAATTAAACTTTAAAATATAATTTAGTCATATTTTATAATAACTACGTGTGCATATAACATTGAATAAATTATTTAATAACAATATTAATAAATATCACGGACATACCAAACAAAGAGCGTGTGCACCCAACATATGTATATATTTTACAAGAACAATTCAAGCTATCTTTAACTTTTATGTGTTACGTCCGGTTATCATTCTAAAATTAATTTCAAATTCACTGTAGATCTACGTTCTGGAAGTAAAATACTTATGAGCAAAATAATTATACACAAACAAAATTTAGCGTGAATTATTTTATCATGATTCGTTTGAGTGGGAGAGCCAGTAATTAGGCGATTTTTTCGCTTTTTGTCTTGACAGCGCTGACAGCCTTTGTGTTGCAGACAGACGTGCATGGATCGCTGTATCAGCTTACATGATTCATCAGCTCATTCTTAACTGACTTTTAGATACTAAAAAAATGTTAATGTTACGAATTATCCAACAACATTATCATAACATTTCATTGTAAAAATATTATATCAACAAAAATCCGCGATTTAGATACGGTGCCTATACTTTGTCAAAACCAAAAAATTGTATCTTTAAGTTTAATAATAGATAATATCTGCTATTACTCAGAATAATACTTCTTCGGATACATTGTTTTAGGCTTAGTACTTCTTTATTGTGAAAAATGAGATGTTATATAAATTGCATTTGGTCGATCCATCAAAATAAGGGCTTGATTAGTCACTAAATGATTAACTACTAATCGAGAAATTTTTCTTTTGTTCAAGATATCTACGAAATATATTATGTATCTTCACATTCTGCTTTTAATACATTTTTTTCATATATATATTAATAATATATATGTTACCAAGGTATTATACGAAAAAGCAGTGTAGACAGATAGTTATTTGATAGACATCATTTAGATTTTATTTGTTGACGATCAAGTCATTTTCATTGAGATGGTTCTGGTTTCGGAGACAGTTCCCGCTCGGAGTTGGGCGAGCTCCCTCCTGAAGTACTTTGTGGGCTTCTATCACTGACCTAAAACATAATTAATTGAAATAACACGCTGTTATTTTACGTAGTTACACAATTTTGTTGAACGCCTTTAGCATGGGTTTGACCTTTGACCCTTGTCAAGATATATTTGTTTATGAAGGTTGAATATTCATAAAAGTCAAGAGAACAATTTGAAAACTTTAAATCTGTACGTCTTGTTATCGTTAGATTACAGAATAAGTAATGAAGATTAAGAATAACATATATGAAGCATGTGCAGTACTCAGGCTGTAAATGATTCCATTCTCAACTTTGGCTGTCAAAGTGGACTTCCCTGCTCGCAATAGTCCCTGCTGAAAAATGACATCAATTCTCGTATGAAATAGTTCGTGGGACTGTCTGTACTAACGATAATATTCTCGACCAACTGGACTATGGAATTGCCAAGTACTCTAAATTTATTCATATAACAATAGAATAAAAGAAAAATAAAAAATATTTAAAATAAAACGATAATTTCATACCATTTAACTAAAACTATTATAAATTCGTAACGGGATTTTGTCAAAACGAATTAGTTAAATCAAACATTCGCCTATATTGGGGAAGTGTAGAATACTCGGTCCAATCCCATGCTAGCAGAACAGGGTGTCGTAAGAGTCGACAGTTGCCAGCTTGCTAGGTAATAAGGCTTGGCGTAAAGATTATAGTATCAATATAATTATTAATTCATTAATATAATCACTGGTATTATTATCTTTCCGTGAAACCTTGCTGGCTAGCTTCCACCCTCCTGCTTGAGTCAGCCACCAACCGAATCGTCGTGTTCCGGCTGGGGGCTTGAGAGCCAGTATTTTCTTTCTTCGTATTTCTTGGCCGACAACGCATCAGTGATGCCTTTAGTGTAACTAATGTCCATTGGTGAAGGTGACCACTTACTATCAGGTGGCTCATCTGCTGGTTTATTAGTTATTTACATAAAAAATACTAGTTATGCTTTATATATAGTTATGCTTAATATATACTACGAATTCTAGGCTATAATTATTACCCAAGAATCGTTTATATTTAACAACGTACAAAAGCGTCCAATAAACATTACATCGCTAATGACCTCACAGTAAAAAATTAAAATTGACTGCAATAACAGAATTGAATATGAAATTGATATTTTAAGAACTTGTAACAAGCAATTAATTTGTAACCCAATTGAGTCCTGTCAAATTATAATGGCATCTACTTAGAAGCTATTGAACAGGTAAACCTTGTTTTGTAATCGATCAAAATAATAAAAATAGGTTATAAACAATAAAATGTTATGGACACTTCAATTCAGAGCATGCAGTGACACCGATCTGATTCAGTCGAAGCTACGAACAAATTATCTAGATAATATAAGTATATTGTGCGAATTATATTGTTGTCATCAGTCATGTCGCTCTGATGTTTTACGAATGCTAACAGACTGTTTAAAACTATTATTTATACACATGTATAAATACATATATAGATTTCTAACAATTATATTATAAATAACCCGTTCTCGCTTGTCTTCTGAAAAAACATCTTAATCAGTGTATAACTAAGACTGACAAAATATAAAGCTGCATATTGATTGAAATTATACGTAATATACATTAACATTTTTATTGATTATAACTTACCTGCAAGCCGGTATGAAGCATGTTGGCTATAGTTTCCACATCAAGTGTAGAATCTTGAGCTGAGATCTTCTTGATTGCAGAAGATACAATACAGATATCCCCACGCAGTTCCTGTACCAAAGCAGTAATCTTCTGAGCATTGCTGAGAACCTCAACGCTTTGGGTGTAAGGATTGTAACGAACTCCAAAGGGGCGCTGGATGCTTTCAGCAAACGACCTAAAATGCGTCATATATGTATTATTAGAAAAATACCGACACTAATAACAAATCGATAATAGTTTAAGGCATCTAGAATACAAAATCTAATTTGAATTCAAATTTGAAATACCTATTCAAATATATAAAAAAATGTGGGGTGAGTTACTTCTTACTTCTATTATAGACATTAGCAAAATATTAATTTGATTCCAAAATTCGAAGGTTTCGAAATAATCAAATATATTGTGCCTAAGATTTAATAACAAAATATATTTTTATTGTTTACTTATTTACCTCATTTTCTCCTTAGCTTCTTCAAAGGAATCAGTGTAATAATAGGCGTTTTGATAAGATGTGATTATGCATTCTTCATTGACAGTGACATCCGGGTCAAAATGCTTAATTTTCCCAGGAGTGGCGAGAGCATGTTGTAGTTCTGCTACAGAAGACAGCAGACCAGCCCCGTACACACGGAATGTACCATCAGACTGACGACACAAGCCGAACTCCACCGTAAAGAAGTATAACTGAAACAAGTAATGGTAGAAAATTATAAAACAATAAACTAAGGCACCCTTAAGATTTAAGTCGTTGTGTTATCTGCTTCGAAGGTCTGTGGATGCTAATACTTACAGGTACTAAAATATTTACCTGACCTTAACAAATGTAGTCGTAAATTACCTTTGTGCGTACCATTCTCTAAAAAAAAAATATTGATTGATTAAAAATATTTTGTTGTGAACAAAAAAGAATACATACCTATTGAAACAAAAGGGCAACATTTACAAATAATTGCTAATATTGCACTAAATCATTTCTAAAGTATGTCACAAAAAGCATGCACCTGAAGAAATAATTTCTAGGAAAATATTTCTGACACATCAGTTTTTTCTTTCCTTCATAAATCATTTTCCTATTTAAAATGTTCTTGTAAATGTTCTGACGCACGAAGTAAGTGATCATCAATCAAATGTGGCAGCTATTTGGATAGACGCTTTCCTATTATTTTCATTGGTGCATCAAATTTTCTGAAGAATTTTTGTAAACTCGTAAATGTGCAATGTTGGTTCGAAGATTATATTTGATGAAATAAGTGAAAAATATGTGAAAGCTTTTAAATCAAAGTTATTTGGTAAATGAAACGTGATTTTGTGATGCTATAATATACATCAAAATTAGGTAGAGCTCCTTTCCCTGTGTCATGTTCATTATTTAGCATAGTAGTGCACAGGTCACGGCTAGAATAATCGGACCTAGAGGGGTGGTATAAAAACCTTTAGAACTTAACCCCCTTACTCAATCAATATAAAATGGGGTTTATATAGATCCAACAGTTATAGTGTATTCTATTGTCCTCCATTGTAAACTGAAACCGAAGGAATTACGTAACATGACCTAATTACAATTCATCTATTATTTATGACTCAGAACATCACAATGTCTGAATACTGTACGAGTTTTAGCTCGCTTTGTGTGTTTTTCGTTTTGGTTGCTTAGTTACTTTTATTTTGGTTAGTTTTTATATTTGCGTAACTAATATGTATTAATATAAATATTACAATAGTTAAATATTATAAAGATAGCCATAATATGCCTATAGTACTGTAACATAGTAAATTAAATAATAAATTTCTTTCATTTACAAAAATTTACCTTATTCAAATCAATCAATGGCCCTTCAGGAACAGGCACCTTGGTGTTTGTTCTGGTGCTGTCCCAATACAAATAGATAGATATATCATCCCAGTCTGCTCTGATTTCAAATACCTCGGTTCGTTACTCCAGTATGGTGTGGGAGTAGATTGGATATAAAACGGCGAATCTATGTAGAATGGCAGAACTAGAGACAAATAAACAGCACCACATGCGACCCTAGAATGCCGTTTAAAGTTAAAGGCAAGATTTAAAAGTGAATTATAAAACTAGTAATCATATACGGCTCGGAATGCTGGGGCGGCTAAAGTGCGCGAGGAGAAACGTCTCCACTTTTCCGAGATGCGTATGTTGAGATGGATGTGTGGAGTGACGTGAGTGGTTAAGGTCAAGAATGTATATTTAAGAGGTAGTATAAAACTACTAGAGGTACTGTAAAAATTAAAGTAAAAAGTAGGAGGTTGGAATGATTTGGGCAAGTGATGGGAAGGGATGAAGACCATTTGACCAAAAAAGCGATGAATATGAATGTGGATGGATACAAACCTAGAGGAAGGCCCAAAAAACGGTTGATGGATTCCATTAGAAGTGAAATTAAGGAGGTGGAAGTGGACATGAATACGAAAGGAACGCACGATGAATGGAAGGAAAAGCCATACTGCGCCGACCAATGGAATGGAATAAGGACAATGTAATAAGGCAAGGCAGTTGATAACACAAACTGTACGAACATACTACAGGATAGTACAGGTATATGGATTGGGTACATCTGCAAGGTATGTTTCGTTGTTGGTAAATTGTTAATAATAATACTATATGCTGCCGAATATTATATACTTGGTATTTCAGAACTTCGGTAAGTGAATTTGGAATTCTCTGAACTTTAACATATTGTATAGGTACAAGTTCTGTAGTTTGTACTCGTAGATAGACGGCATGTGTCAAGTTGGTAACCGACTAAGTTAAGGAACTTCGATCGGGAGTTGGGTGATCAAGTGGCTAGTTACAAAATTTCTTGAGAACTTCATGTCGCTTCAATTACGGTGACAAACTCATAGATCACGAATAAGTCGATGTTATATAAGGGGTGAGTTTCTTAACCGCTATGTTTATAGGACGTTGGTGGAATTTATATCACCAACCAATACGGCTACTAATTTTTTCGATTAAAAACAAATTGCTCATAAATGAGATTTGCGTCCTAAAAAATAGCTATCAACAAGTGATGCCACTGCTCCCTATTCGCCTCTTACAATGTGAGAATTATAACTATAGTCCATCATGCCAGTCAAATCTGAAATAGCATACTTCACATACCCTGGAGATCCTAATGAAGAACTCTAAGGAGTGTATGGTTTATCACCATAGCAAGTAATAATTAATTTCTAAGACTGACATAACTAGATGTGTGTAAATACGAGTATTGTCTTCCAAAAACTCCTAATTTTGTTCTGGTACTGGAACCCGGACCCCCACCCCCACGAGGGAAACTCTCAAATCACTATGCTATCGATGCTTGTTTAAAATGAAAATAAATACGTAATTAGTGTTTCGTGATTGACTTATATTGGAACCATACAACTAGTCGTATTTGAGGTAGTACTTAACACCTTTAAAGATCATGTTATCTTTGCTAATATTATAAAGAGTATGTGCAAATTTTGTGAGTTTGTGTACATGTATACGGAAGGTAATCTCTAGAACTATGGCACCTGTTTGAAAAATGCTTTTACCATTCGAAAGGTGCATTATTCAGGATGGACTTAGACTATATGCCAGGTGTATGTATATAATTAATAATTGTTGAACCCGAACTAAGTCGGACGTGCTGATGGTATAAAATACCCACCTACCTAAGTAACTTGAATGTCATCACTTTCACGTAAAAACACTTTAATGTCGTAACGATCTCGTTTTACGATACAAATAACGTAAAAATAATTGTGGATATTATAATATTTCAACAAAGGAATTATGCGATCGATATTTCCAATTTTATGTTATGTTAGTCACGTAATGATTGGTAGTTATCGCCATGGATATATGCAACACTAGAGGCTTCAGCTATATGTAATCAGCCAAGAAACCCGCCTGTTAACAGGTTCGCCGGCATTGTGAAAAGTACTGTACTGGATGTGTACTATTACGCAACTTTGAACGACAGATCAAGAAACACTATCATGACAGAAGGATGTCGAGTGAAGATTTTAGTGACAATAGTCAAGAAATGTAAAATAAAATGACTCAAACAACCAAAAATTTAGAATTTGCCTATTAATTAAACTAAAGCATTTCTCAATAGTTGCTTAACATGATCAATGAATCGTCTTTTTTGTGGGCTGTACTGAACATTAGGATGTTTCTACCGATATTAAATCAATATCAGTCTTTTTGCTATTTAATCTGCTAATTTATGACCTGAAAACGGTATATGAATCCTGGTCAAATTGCAGTGAATAACTGTTCAAAAGGTCAAAGTATAACAAAAATAAGAAGTTATAGTTCAATTTAAACATAATAATGTTCCCAGATCAGAAAACATTACATCCAAAGTATTAAAAGCCTTTCGATACACTATATACGCTTAGATATAATATAATAAAAAATAATGTATAATGCATATGATATTTAATACCTTCTAGAAGATAGCTGAATGGCCCCAAAACTGTATTATATACAAAATTTGAGCGTAGGAATTTTCAAATAAGAAGTGTGACCATTACTGCACGATTTTCAAAAGCACAAGCTGAATCTTTAAAACATAAACATAAGACACTTTTTCGACTAGCAAATTTCACAAGATATAGCAGATATCGTTAGCTGAGTTATTTTGTAAAAACTATCTAAATATTTTATTAATTGAAATAAGGTACCCAAAATCTCCAATTTTTTCCAACCTATAATGCGAATATATAATTTGACAAACGATAATTACAGAGAATGGAGAGTTAGGCTTAGCGGAATAAGATCACAATCCTCCGTTATGCTAACGATACAACTTTTTTAATAGATAAATACAACGATTATGACTCTCCACAATCTGCTACCAACGAGTACTCTCCTACTTTGGCCACATAGCACGTGGACAGCCAGACAAATTTGATAAACTGGTTGTAGTGGGCAAAGTAGACGCAAAAAGACCTAGAGGCCGATTACCTACCCGTAGGTTCGACACTGTAAAGAAGATCATAGGTGTTCCAGTCACTGAGGCTCCCAGGAAGGCACAAGACAGAGTGGCATGAAAGCAACTCGTCAGCTCCGCCACCAAGACTTATCAGATCGGACACGACCTTCAGCAATGAAGAAACCGACTAAGAAGAAGAAGAACAACGATTATTTTTAAAAAGCATAAAATTTTTACCGTAGCTAATTTATTGATGTCTTCATCAGAAGCTCCCAGTGAAGCCAACCCAATTTCCTGCGAGAATTGCGCAAAGCTCGGGTTAGCAAGAAGTGGCATGTGACCTAGAAGCTCGTGGCAACAGTCCCTGGAAATAAAAATGGGTTAGCTTATTTATTCCATACGTGGTGCACTCTACTGAACAACTTTTATAAAATAGCAGCAGGCCTATCCTATTGTATATCGCTAAGCTATGTAGGACAAAGTTTCATTCTAAAGTTACTTGTAGATGAAGCATCCCTTGCTGTCCTTTTTAATTTAATAATGTGTCGACGATAAATATGGTATAGTTAAACGTGGGATGTACTCACCATAATGTGGGTCATATGATTATTTGGTGGGTGTTGATATATGAAAATCATCACAGAGTCCGATATTAACTTATATAATCTTAACATGATCATAACTTAATAACTAATTCCTTATCATAACTTATTCCTGTGAGCACTAACGAAAACCTATTAATCAGTTCGGGCGATGTAGACTGTAACCTATAGGTAGTTGGACACAAACGTCTATTTTGGTAAATACACATTGGCGAATAACACTGTAAAAAGTGCGACCATGCACCTGTAAGAAAAATTTTGTAGGTACCTAAGAAGTGTTTATGTTGTGTGTAAATTAAATTTGTGATTACTATTTGTGTGAAGATGAAATGACAAAAATTATAATTCAATTACCATATTCCATTAATACCATTTGTAACATCATTCTATGACAAACTATTACTCTTAAAAGGTGATAGCTAACTCTGTAGATAACTGCGTATTAGTACAAATTAATACAAAAATAATTCTGGATAAAATATCGGTTAACAAGTTCATCATGTATTTCCTAAGTTTCTACTAAATCTACATTCACCGTCACTCACAAATACGTTCACATTTCTGTTGATTTATAATATCCCTATGGATTTTCTCAACTCCCCGCAATTGAAATAGACTCAGCTCAAGTATCGGCAATAATGGCATCTGGTTTCACTCGCTTATACAAAAGTAGTACTCTAAATATCAGCTATAGATGTTCCCGATTAATTTGTACACGATTTTGAAGTTACGTTATGTTTGCTTTTCAAGCTATATAAAATATTTTGAATAATAAAAGTTACTATATTTAAGTACCATATTAAATATTATCTTAATTTATATTTCAATTACTCGTTCATTCGTCATCATCATTACAACCTCTCTCTTATTCCCTCACTAACGTCTCTTGGGTCTCTTTTGACAAAGAAAGATTTAGGTCATAATCCACCACATTGGACAGGCTTTACATATCTTTGAAAAAAATATGGAGAAATGTTAGATTAGGTTAGGTTTCCTCACGATGTTCAGCACCCCTCTTCCCTACGGGGGGTCGCGTCCGATGACGGTTTAGAGGCCGTATGACCAAAACCAATCTCGGGTGGTGTTCAGTGGGTAGGCCCCTAGGTTTATCGGGAGTCCCACAACCAGCGCAGCCGGCTGCGCTGGTATGCATGAGCATTCACCACCCCCTTTCCGCGTATCTCCGGAGGGTGGCCCTTTTCTCTTTGCCTGGGCGCAAAAAATAAATCACGATGTTCTTAAAAGCTTTAAGCTCTTAAAGTATTACGCTCTAAAAAATATGTCGAAAAAAAATCCAATATCAAAAAAAATGAGTCTGTATTATTTTATATAAGAACTTTTCAGAAACTTAAAAAAAATCTCATTCTAATCTACGAATGAGATCTTACTAACTTACAGAGATAAAATCAAAAAGTTTTATTAACACTGACCATAAAGTCCGTCTACTAACATCGAAATGAAATAAATGTTTTAAAATATGTAAAGTAACTTGTAAATAATACTTACGGTTCAGGTGTATAGAATGGATCGGAAGAGTGTCGGATGTACTGGGTACAATGAAACACTCTGAAAGCCAGTCCAGAGAGAAAGTCCCGCGGTGAAAGATATCCGGCAACTGGACGAAGCTGGAATCCTGTTTTCCTCTTAAGGAAAACACTCACGTCTTCCAGCTATAAGAGAAATCTTAGTATTGCATATATTTTATTCAATTTGATAAGGGGCTTTTTACATATATTAACATCCTGCTGATTACCAATCGAGGCGAGAGGCGCAGGTAGGTTCTGTTGAAGGCTGGTTTCTGTAAAACTTAGTTTAATCCTGACTATTGCATGTGATAGTAGGATTCCTTACATACCTGGCTAATTTTTACTGTTCTTCTGGAATCTTAACATTTTAAAGTGTTCCCGTTGCAATGTCGAAAACAAGATTCTATGCGGATTTTTCGCCATCAATTTTCCATTTTCTGCCATTAATTTTCCAATTTTTTGCCAAAAGTTGACATTGCATGGCATACATCAGTGAATTAATAATTTGGGTGATTTAGTTTCATTTGCGAAAATTTTACGAAACTTTACATATATATAGAAATAATGAACACTCGCCCAGACCTGTTTCGCAATAAATATGTTTCGCTCTGTATAATATTCTCACTAAAACTATTGCAAAGGATGCGTAAGGATTCTTACCTTATAATATGTTATAATAAGATTATTATATTGGATTGTCAGACAATGATATTTTTTAAATTACCGTTTATACTTTGATTTAATTTATACATCATTTTGAATATTAGGATTGAACACTCCAATATATTTAAAAAGAAATAATTATATAATAAATTATTTCAATTCAGTATATTCATTTAATTCTAAAGTACGTCATGTTACAACATAATAACATTATGGTGTCATAAGCAATATGATTATTAACGAATAAATAATAAGTCAGGAAGTCTAACTCAGAGCAAAATTCACACAAAAAGTGGCCCTAATTCAATCCTAAACGACGTATGATTCAAAATACAAATCACATACAAGGTTACAAATAGACATGCTTGGTGATTGATTTAAATTCAGAATGAAGTAGGGATTGGTTCGCGCGCGTGCTGCAATGTCGACTATGACAGTTGAGTCATAGCGGCGCGGACGATGTTATGCAATAAGTGTACCGGACCAAGCCATTATTAAAAAACCAATAGTGTTGAACTATAAACAAATGTTTTTTTAATACATTTGATCAAAAAGTAAACTTTTCCATGTGTGTTTAGCGTGTAGAAAGTTATTCTTTTCCCCACAAGTGCTTTTGGTTTTCCTCCTGCATGAAGATCCTTCCATGTATGAAGGTTTTTAATCAGTCATGTTTTCTGTACAAAATTTTTCCATGAAATGACTATTTTATAGCCTAAATACTGTTTACATATGAAATTATTTTAAAACAAATTTATTTTTTAATATATACGTATAATATTAATAAATAAATTTTGAATTTAGATAAATTCGTGTCATTGAATTGGCTGAATGCATAGAATCCGTTCTCTTCTTAAGCGGTCGTCTTGCAGACTTGATATTGGCGATTGTATATATAAGTCGCCACAACTTTATGTCCCGCGAAATATTATTATTTTACTAAGATTTTGTCTAGAAGACATTAAAAGAGAATCTTTCTTCGCAATGTAGTGAAGACGGATTTTGATAAATTCAATGACCATAGATTTTATCAAACAAATGGTCATTATTTGTTTGGTGACTGTTTTTCAGTAGGTACAGAATAACTTCACTATCAATTATTTTAGAAAAAACTAGTGTTGATTTTACTCGCTCGAGTGAGTGATTTTCCACTATCGTTTATTTTTATTATTTGTCATAAAAGTGCCTCTGTGCATATTTTATATAAGACCACAGACACATACGACAGTCGATCGAAATCTTTCAAACCAATCAGCTTGTGAAAATACAATTTTTAATTTGCAGGGAACAAAGATAAGCATTCTGGGCAGTTGATTTTTGCTTGTAGTTTTCTGGTAAGAAAGCCGGCTATATAGCCTACAATTCATCCTACGGTACCAAACTCTTGTCTTTCTAGCTGAACTGCATCTATCCACTTATTTTTCCGAACTGGATCGGTAGGAAAACTAAAAGTAAAGAAAATAAGAAAAATACATAACTGTTATAAATATATAAAAAAAATTATCGTTTTACATTGCAATATATTATGAAGAATAAAAAAATACCTTATAAATTAGGTAAAAAATTACTTCATCTTGCATCAATATTATGCAACATGAAGTACATCTCGGTTTGATAACGTACTTGAACATTTTTGAATTTAATTATAAAATAATTTTGCTACTTACTAGTGACAAGTGATCTCTGAACATTTTAATTTTGTTCTGCTCCTGCACCACTTCGCAATACATGTTGGCATGATTTCTCACAACTTTTAAAATCGAAAACGTGTACAAGAAGATTTGTCATGCTCGTTTGCAAGACTGAAGTTCGACTGATGGCGCTCTGAACACGACTTTTAGCCCCGCCTACTTGCCCACGACTTTCGTTAGGTCATTTTTTAACGTAGTTAAATTTCCTCACTTATTATTTATTCGCAGCGTATAGGTAACATCGGAAGGTTTTAAATTATATACCTACGTAGCGTCATCTGTCGTACGTTCCTGCAATTAAAAAGCTTAATCCTCGTGGTTTTCCTACTCCGTTGTTATGTACATATGTATCAGTAGATAATTTTTGTGACTAATGCCACCTGGCGGCTAAGTTTTACTTTATAAGTTTGAGTTTTACTTTATAAGTGTGAGTTATATTGTAATTTACCCACACGATGTATTGAAAATTGAGGTAACATGTCGTGTCGTAATAGTTATCTCTTATCATCAGTGATTGCACAGCGGTTGAAATTCGACTGAAATTCTTCTAATTTTTATTTTGAACGTTATTGGAGTTCTTTTGTATAAGTCCTATATATTCAATGCATACAATTTTGTTTTATAACGTCTGCTGCGAGTGTATACAAATAAATATTTAACACAATTTTCAATTTATTTTAAAAATACAAACAATATGATAAGCTAAGTAATATTTGTGAATCAAAAATGTATTTCTTAACATTTCCTTGGGTTTATATTTGATATAGTGGCCAGGTCTCCCCAATCTATATAGGTAATTAGCCTATCTTTTTCATATTATGTGAAATTAAAGTAAAATTATTAATATTAGTAACAAACCGCCCTCGCTTTGCTTCAGAAAAATCACGCCCTAAGCTTAGAAATAGTTTTAGGACTGGGTTTTAATCGTTCTGACAATTAGAAATCCATATATTAATTTATAACTTTTTCAGTTATGGACGGATGGATGGATTAGCGCGAACAAATGCACAAACAAATGCACAAACAAATGCAGAAACAAAAATTCTAACAACTATTGTTTTGGGTTCTATTGGTTTAATAAAAGCTCCTAATAATGGTTTTTCTTATATTTCGTTCATGAACAGAAAGCTATTAGTTAAAATTTTATTACATGTGTAAATAATATGTATACACATTCCTTACAGACAATATATCTCTTTACAACTGTTTGACCACAAATTAGTACTCGTATGTGACAATAACAGATTTCAATCAATCGCATTTTGTATTACACTCCGAATTTTTTTACATAAGTAATCTGAATAAACTCCCGCTTAGATGAGATTTTACTGCGAGGGGAGTAAATCAATTACAAATCATCCACGCAAAATTCACTCCGCCAATTTGTTGAACGTAAACAATGAATGTATTATTTAATTCAATATATTTCAATTTTTTTTTATTTATCGATACGAGTAAAACCATTTGCTCAGCAATAGCTACCAGCTAAAAAACGATTAATAAACTGAGGAGGAAAACGGTTACATAGTTTTAGTCACGTATAACTAATAAAGACATAATGATATGTGACTATCGATGAATTACTTTTATAAATTAAGGAAAACAAATTGATGTACAATTAATTAGAACTGACGCTTGATAGAGATAGTTTAACTAGTAATACACATGATTGTTTTTACTAAAAGATGAAAACTCATTAATTCAGGAAAACAATTGAACAACTTCATGATTGAACAGTATAAAATAATTGTACAATACATTACGTAATTGCACAATTTATTACTAATACAATTATAAAATAAGTGTAAAATTTATAATTAGGTAGTTACAACATAGTTCGTTTCAACTAATTCATGTTGAATACATTTAAACCCTGAATTAAAATATGAAGCTCCCAATTTGCATAACATAGGTATATATTACGCGACTATATAAGTTTTCATTAATATTACATTTTTGACTGCAGGTACCTGTTATTAATGACGCTACTGTGAGAATTTACTTCACTTGTATAGCATTGATTGAGTCTCCACAAATTCATTATCACAATTTAAGATGTTAATAACACCTCGCAGATGTAATGCATATTAATTTTATACAATCATAACGGCTTTACCTGAGGCAAATTGTCCTCTCTATATCCACAGTATTTGACAAGCTGCGGCCAGTTTTCAAGATACTCCTCGCAAGCAAATTTCTGATAAAGCTTGTGGAGTTCCCTGAAGACTATACCCCTGGAAGAAACATTTGACAAATTAATAAAAAAACTGCTATAGATATTTTGGACCAGTTGACAATAATTAAGTGTGACAATGACATGATTGTTGAATAATGTAACAGTATTATGTACATATGATAATTGATGATTAAAATGTTTTATTTTATATAAAACGTGATAATCAACAATATTTTTTCAGTCAAAATTGTATTCATTCATCAACTTCGAAATCGTGTCAAATCCTTTTCAATATTTTATACATATTCAAAAGAGTTAAATCGAAGCCAGCTTACTAGAATGATTTTAAACAACTCTAAGAATTGATTCGTTATACTTCAATTAATATTTTCATAAGTTTCCGTGTCAATTTAGACTTACTAAAATTTGACGTAACACTATTTATTGGCTAATAGATCTCCGCCTAGCATAGTAAAGGGCGATAATAAAGACGAATATAAAATGTGCAAATAAAATAAAATAAAATAAAACTTTTGCCCATTATATTAAGCAATAAGTAAAGGGGATCCTGAGATCGTGACAGCCCAGGTCTCAAAGCACCATGGTCTAAGCTCTAAATTACACTATTCTCCTCAGACCTCCCATAGGTACCCGCTAAATAACCTTACAACTAGTATTAGACAAATATCAAAAAAAAAAAGAAATAAGAAAGTACAATTACAAATTTTGTAATTAAATATTACAAAGATTTTTATATTATTTCTACCAGTCATTACTTAATCATAATCATTTAGAGTACATATTATAACAACAACAAACACCCTTAATGGACACTTTTGTCTTTATCCACTGATAATAAGGATAGATAAACTACTTTTTCACTTTGGCAATACTGGTCCATGGACTGTGTACCCCCTACTGTGTCCTGTATAATGATATATAGAGTGCTTTTATGAAAAAAAAGAACAGCTTTATCAAGTATTTGTTACGAGAATGAGCGCAAACTTTTGCTAGTTTTATTAAAAAAATTACATAGTAATAAATAAATAGTTTAAAAATTTGCTAAAACCTAACTCACTCGTTTTACATCATATTTTGTACATCAAACACTAACACAGTGCTACACTACTAATAACAACAATTGTTGATTTTATTTCCTAGGGCAATACTAAACATTTTAATAATCCTTCTTTATAATAAACATTTAAGATGTAACGAGATGAATATCACGAAAAATCCAAATCGCACTCTTGAGAAATAAAGACTCTTAACAGAAAGTCTTAGGCTGGGACTACAAACATCTGGAATATTTCGACCGGAAAAAAACGCGCTTCGATAAAACGGCTCGGATTCAATTCGTCGTTGCGAGAAACAATTGAATTGTTCCTACATATATGGATTACATCGTTTCTGTGGTCATCTGTTTCTGGTTCTGCCCAAACAGAGCCGGTCACACCCTGATTTTACTTGTTCCTATCTTCCGTTTTCATAACTTTTCAGCTCAAATAGACGGAGATAGGTTAGTGGTTTTCAGTGCACTTTGGAGTTGACGACAATTCATTTGAAACTTCGTGTAAGGGAGCTGACAGGCGAATAAATTCACGAAGACCAGATTTAGCGGATTTTCAGTAAAAATAATGTGATATCTGTTTTTTTATATCAATATCCTATCAGCTTTTACCACTTTATCCTCGCATTTTGTCCTGAATTTCATCCCGATTAAGGGATTTTTAAGAGGTTATAAAGTTTCCGTAGAAATTTTCGAAAAAGATTCAAAAAGCTATTAAAAAGTGAAAGGTTGACTTCTATATATGATTCTTACAAGAAACTCCCAAAGTATTTTAAATACGACTATATATAGCTACTAATATATACCCAGAATTGAGATTTATGTATCTGCTACATAAGAAACGATATAATAGTGCTCGCAGCTGCTAGTCTTTTCAATGCAACGTCCGAGTTAAAAGGCTTAATATTGATGAAAAAACCATTGTAAAGTTTTTAGATTTTAAAAATAATAGAAGTTTAATTGTCTTCATATGAAGTATCTTCATATTTCCGTTTCGATTTATTGCAACAAAAAGGTAATCAGGAAGATAACGTATTACTTTATATTATAACCTGGGAATATAGACTTTAGTAAACTCTTAGCCGGTATAGAACTACAAGTTATCTACTAGTATTACCTACACTCTGGCGTTCTGCTTGCATTTATAATTAATATTACTAAGAAATTTATAGTTTCATTAAAACTAATTAAAACAATAAATAATAAAATAAATCGGAGGCAGTCATGAGGACTGCCGACAAACTGTATTTTGAATTTTCAAGCTGATTGTAATATTAAACATTAAAATTTGATAATGTTTCAATAAAAATTATTAACACTAATCTGATTTTCATCATTAAACTATATAATCATAAAACAAGTCTT
Source organism: Megathymus violae (assembly GCA_003671415.1). Taxonomy (NCBI): domain Eukaryota; kingdom Metazoa; phylum Arthropoda; class Insecta; order Lepidoptera; family Hesperiidae; genus Megathymus; species Megathymus violae. Next base: position 9,455,543 of record PDGT01000004.1, on the reverse strand, counting down.
GATATGAATATCGAATATATTTTAAAATAAATGCTTAGTTTTTGAAATGTTTTAACATTCTTTTTTGTAAATATTTAAAAAAAAATTACATACATAGTACTAACTGTTGTACTTCATAATGATCTAACAATTAAACAATCGAAATAATAATTAAATGAAAACAATTTAAAGAACAATGTAAAGAATACACACATTTAATATACCTGAAATATTAGCATTTTGCTGACGAGAAACCATAAGGTTTTCCCCTAACAAAAAATCGTCTAACGCGCTTATAGTATAGGCTTTGAAAAGTGGTTAGGTTATCACTTTTTTATGTAACTATTTATCTAAGCATAATTAAACTGATAAAAAAATATGAAAAGTTTGAAAACAACAGTAAAAACAACTGGTAGAAATCTTTAATACTTTTTTTATCTTCAAGGTGCTGACCATGGCCATTCATAGGCATGAAGTTATTATAGGTAATTTAATCGGTTTGTAACATAAATACAAAATTGAAACATTTATAACAGCAGGATATTTTGTAATTACACTTATTCACGACTTTTGAGAAAAAAAATGACGCAAGAAATTCCTCAACACATCTTTATGATCCATATATTTATTACACAGAAGCTTTCCAATCTGCTTAATTTCAGCGCTATAATAATAATTACTATGTTTGTCAGTGAAGTCAATGTGTGAAATAAATATTAAAAGATAGCTGAGTGTAACTACGACCCGCACTTAGATCAAATTAAAGAGAGCGTGTTGAAATCGATAAAACTTTCTACACGTGAATTCTTTATGGCTTTAAGAAAATGCTTATGCTTATGCTTTCAGGAAAATGTATAAATAACATACCAAGTCTTGATTTCAGTTTCCGTGTACTGAACCTTAGGGATGGGCTGACCACTGCAAATAAAATAATTAACTTGAAACTCAATAACTACGTCTGTTTATACGTACATTGACAATTACGACGTTATCATAAGTCATACAAATTTAATATAGCAAGCTAAAAAATAAACTTCGTTTCAAGTTCAACAAACAGAATCGCTTCAGACGATATTCAATGCCTTGTTCTCAATTCAATCAATCAATAGTAGGAAATTGTTAATATAACCAGTATAAATGACAAGTGTGATCTTAACAGAAAATTGCCATCGCGGTGTCAGCAGTGATATCGACATGTGAGTTTTTACAATTGCTATAAAGTTTGGGTAACGTTAGCCATTTATCTGGCATACAAGATCTGAGTTTTTTTTAAAAAACAATAATATAACATCTCTTACAAAAAAAAATTTCTTACATTATGATTTTTAGTAAATACTATTGTCTATTAAATAGTTTAATATGACTTACTACTTATAATTATTGGCAATCGCGGCGAATTGCTCCCGACGCTTACGATAAACAGGATCTTTGAAGCCTGGATGATCGGCGTCAAGCTCGGAGCCATACATCAGCACGTTTTGAGCCCGATCCAGATCCGAAATATTGCGAGGAAACCATGGCATTTCCCCGAAATCTACGACAACAAATAACTTAATGTTTAAGATATAAAAATATATATGACCCTACGATTTTAAATACTGGCTAAAAATATTCGCTACCCATAACAAAACTGATGTTATATGACCCAAGTATAAATGATTAAATACAGTCATGAATATGGTTACAAAACGGAACGCGGCACTCGGTCCGAGTGATGGCTGCAACATCACTAGGACTCATCACTCGACAACTCGGTCTCGAACAGAACGCAGCTTAGGGACAAAGGGGCCATAAATGGTCATCATCATTCATAGACGTACCTTACTCTATTACTAGCTCCCCGACACAGTAACCGAAACATGTAAAAATACTTCATAGACGATTCTAAGAGCGTGGTAGGTAGTCATACACCTAAAGTACCCTATCACTATGCACGTGTATCGTCGGGGTTAAACTGAGCGGGGACAGTTCGCCCTTGCCTCTTCCTTTACAGTGGGTGCACCAGGAGCAGGGAAGGTTGGGTTCAGCTCCAAGATTATAAATTATATGGGATATTTTGAATACGCACTATTTTAAACTCAACTTTTATACGTAGTCGTTGTCTGTTTTTGTCTGTTTATAAACTTACTTATTTAATAAAGATATGGTGATTAAGGCGATTTTTAAACAGAATAAATTCATTATAATCCAGGATTGTTTATTGTTGGTTACATGTTCCTTCTTATAAGGAGATAGTGCGAAGTAATAAGTTTAACACACCTTCGAGATCATTATTAATTCTACAAAAATTTAGAGGTGCTTGCAGGATTCGAACCCCAGATTTGTACATTTATTTTCAATTAAAAATATCAAAGAAATCTTTTTACATCCAACGAAACCGGTGCGTACCATAGACTTATAATAAATATAATTTTATTTAGTTTCTTAGTTATAGAATCGAATAAAAAGAACTGAAACGGAACGAGTACAGGCCGTGTACTTTTGGTGTTTCCTTGGATTTTGATTGACATGTAAAAATATACAATAAAATGCAAATAAACCTACATGAAACTACCTTAAGGAGCATAAACTAAAAGTAAAATACAATTATTAATATCGAATACGTTTTTATTCATGTCTTTGCAACATAAAGTCTGCAGGAAATAGGGAAAAAGTTACATTGGTAATATAATATATATTATAATATATTTTGAGCCTTGTGCATACTATGTATTTCATAGCCCATACATGTGTGACAAAATTTTAAATTTATCAACATTTTAATCAGTTAAATACTTGTTGAAACAAATCAATATATCGCTCGAGCCTTCATTTAGCTTTAATCGTTGCCTAGTTAAAAAACAAACCCTTAACAACCCGTTTAGCTACTTTGGCCGCCAAACCTTGTGTTATAGGTTCGATTCCAAGCTAGGACGAATATTTATGTGAGATGTAATTTATGTTATAGATAATTGTTTATTGATTATTTATATTTGGTTATCCTACTTACAATACCAGGAAACTTATTCCAAGGTGTAAAAATGTAATAATTTATTTATTTATCTACTAAAAACCCTCGCTTCGCTTCAGAAAAGTTACGCCGTACATTCAAAAACAAATTCAAAAAAAAAAATTCAAAGTGGTGTTTCGTTAACTCTATGAATTAGAAACATATTAATTTATTATAATAGCTGTGTCACACAGTCCAAAATTTACTGCCCTCTTGATATAATGGCCACATTAACTTTTATTTCCCATTCCGCGAGAACAAATTAATTTCCTGTATTGATAAGTATCCTAGGATATGACCTATACTTTGAGGTTCTAATATTCAAAGCATCCTGCAAATATGTTCAGTAGTTTCAGAGTGTTAACATGTGGTTAAACAGACAGATACAAGTTCCAAAAAATATTTTATGTAAGGATTCGACCCCGTTACGACATTATTATCTGTATTGATAACATTAATAATAGATAAATAACACTTACCGAAACTGGCAGCAGCGGATAGCGGCGTCGGCGGCGCAAAATCTCCCCCACTTTCAGTTTGTACCACCTCGAAATCGGAGATCTCCCGTTTCAGCATTCGCTTCAACTGCTCCATACGACGCGGGTCGCATTGAACGTCCACAAGAATATCAGACTAGCAATAAAAAAGATTTAAGGTTATATAAATCACTCTAAATAAAACTTTCTCCAATTTGTCATTTAACATAGTGGCGAAAATTACACAACTTACAGCAGACACCTTTGTGAGGGATTTCCTTGACTCAATATGAAGGACGTTAATACCAAGGTCTTGGAAGACGGAAAGTACTCGAACCAATCCCCCAACCTGATTCTTGACTGTAAATATTACTGAAATCTTTTCTCCGCCATGGTACACCTGTTGCAGTTGGTTGATCTGATCAACCTTTGATTGGGAAGCTTCTTTTTTAACTTGCCAATCAGATCCATTCCTATATAACCACAGACCGAGGAGACCTTTGCCGGAGCCACTCATTTTGAAACAATGACAAATGTTAAATATTTGAAGAGCTTTTACAAACTTCCGAGAGTGGCGCAATATTTGAAATTGGTATTTTATTGGGTGAGGGATGAAGCGACCAATGTGCTGGCCAGATCCAAATGCCGCAACTTCGCGTCCGCCAGGTCTTTATAAAGACAAGAGGCGCGGGAGATATTCCGGAGGGTGGGTATATTTGATTGGCTGAATCAAGTGTTCTGAGTACCTTGGAAATCTGTTCTCATGTTAAGTCATAGACACACTTAAGTGTCGTGTTTCCTTTATTTCAACATTTAATCATTACTTGTAAAACAAACGGTTGTATGACATACCAAAAGTTTGTACAAAAATTTAAACATAAGACATAAGGTATTTGTTTCTGGTAAAATAAGGATAAACTACTCACAACGTGACAGTTACTAAAAAAGTATTAATTATAATCTGTTAAGTCTAATTAAATTCAATCTTAATGTACATTATCCTTCACTTATGCTTCTCTCGTGAATGCCATTCATCTGAAACTTAATTTTTCACCTTTATTATGAACATGATTAAAAATATATTACATAGACATATAACTAAATTACTGCAGCACGATATGTATTTTTTCTGTTAAAGTAAAAGTGAAATTTATAGTGATTAAAAAACAATGTTATTTTGTATTGACATAAAAATCTACTGCATTTTACTGCACATGAATTAAGTACACTATGTAACATGCTGACAATAAAATGATCGTCTTAAAGTCTAATAAACTCCTATATTTCAATAATGGGTATAGAACATTTTTCCAGGAACTCGAAACAAATTGACAAGACAATTTTTGTTTGCATCTACATACGTCCCGTATTTTGTGGAGTAAGTAGAATGATCCCATCGTTTAGTAAAACAAGGGCTCATTCCTTTCCTCACCTCACCCGATAACACAACACCCGCGCAAAACGACCATGTGGGCGGCTATCTCTACAGAGTTAAACTCGAGCCACTGTATTTATTACCATTGTTTAGTGAAAAGAGCGTTCCCTATCATTCATTATCCAGTCAACCCGGCCATTACTTCTCCACCGGCCTTGAGACCGTATATAGGATAGTAAAAGTAACTATTGAATGTTACAGGTTCTTGGACGTAACAGTTTTAAAACAATTGCTTTATAAATTATTTTTCTAGAGAGTTTTTTTTTATGTTAATAGCCGACAAACGAGCAGACGAGCCACCTGATGGTAGGTGGTCACCGTCGCCCATGGACATCAGCAAGACCAAAGGTATCACTGATGCGTTGTCGGCCAGGAAATGAGAAGAAGGTTAGAAAGCAAGTACTGGCTCTCAAGCCCCCGGCCGGAACACGACGAGTCATTGGCGGCTGACTCAAGCAGGAGGGTGGTAGCTAGCCAGGCAGGCTTCACGGAAAGATAATAATACCACTAACAATATTAATGATTTAATAATAATACTGATAATATAATCCTTACGCGAAGCCCTACCACCAAGCATGTGGCAAATTTTTCCTTTATATAACTTTAATTACACTAGCAATTGTGAAATTGATACATGTTCAATGTATGAATGATATTTAAAGATGGAGTAATTATATCACCTTGAAAAATATTATTATACAGTAAATTACGATGTATCGATCAAAGCAAGCGATATTTCACTTTAAATATACATATACAGGTATATTAAAAAATATATTTCATGAACTATAATTTCTACTATCCCATTTCAATGAAAACGCTACTTTAATACGAATACCTATAATTAACGCGACTAGTGAGTAAGTTAGTTGAGCTAGGTTAGTACTATTATATCAGCTTAACGAAGCATAGTACCTATGATAGCGTGACGTAATAATATCTTTTGTTAATGTCATGTTCGCAGTATGAGGGTTATATGAGGTCTTGCTCTTTCATAGAATAATCACACGATAACCGGCTATGTTTGAATAAAGTCTTCAAATATAATAAAATTCTGATCGAATATAATTTTATTTTGTTACTTGCGTATTAAATTTGTCGAGCCAAAACAAATCAAAATAGTTAATCAATTATCAGTGATAAGATATTAGGCAACACACGCTTTATCTTGAAGATATGTATTTCCTGTACATATAAATACCTATACATATATATTAATGAACATAGATATGATGCCTTAGAACTTAAATCTCTCTTGGATATGAATTCCCGAAGCTTAATGAGAAGTAGGTATGTATATATCATTATATGTAAAATAACTCATTTAGCCAGATAACTACGACGCTAGCTGAAATGACAAAAGCATTAAAATTTATTTAATGATAACATTCAGTAAATTTTCTTCAAAGAAGTCATCACAATGGTATCATCAATATAATAAAGTGAATGCGAGAAATTCTGCGTCATTCAAAATGATGAAGCCGGCTGGGAGCGCCTCTGAGGAAATCACATTAAAACTCGCTATGAAAGACGCAGATAAGTACATATAATTTGATTATACTTACACTATATTTGTCAATAAATCTATGCATAAGTAAGGTAGTGTAGCGGAAAGATGCAATTTATACGATAGTGTAATTGTATATTGTTGGTTACGATGTCTTTAAAAACCTTACTAATAATAATAATAATATATAATAATAGTAAATAAATAAATACATACTACATGTTCACACACTCATACACCCGCACTATTACTCGTATTCCCTGTGTAGCGGGTGGCATGAGCATACACAAATATGACATTACAAACACCCATGACCTGAGAACAAACATTTATCTGTCACATATATGTCTGTCGAACCCGGGACCTCTCGCTCGGCAGGCTATACTATATTTTACTTCTAGTTTCTATCAACTCTTAAGAACTTTCTGTTTTAAAATAATACTTTCAGTATTGTCTGCAATTTAGACGTCTTCAAATAATAATAAGAAAAATATATCAGTTTTGTGCAGTATTTTTGTATAGCTTGAAATATTAAGAATAATTCTAATTGTACCGAGATATATAAATTATCGGCTTCGTGGAATACTCCATATTTTATCTACAATGAATGTAATTTTGTGTTTCATTATAATAATTACTAAAATTCATAATAAATACCTTGATTTGGAAGCCAAACTTGAATATTTGTCAAGTTGATATTTTAACAAATTAATGAGATTTTTCACGCAAATGTCTGCATATTGTTTAGAGTACACTTTACTTATTATATCAGGCACACGTAAATTAATATAAGTCACTTCATTTCAAAAAACAGGCAGTGTTTCGATTATTGCTACTATTACTACGCTTCTATACAGACTACGGTTTGTACAAGATTATTTGGAGAATTAATAAAAATAGTGACCTGTTTTCTAAAAAAAACGCCAAATAAAGTTGAGCAGAGATTGGTGAAGTATAGCTTAAGCAAAAACTTTAGCATATCCATAGCAAACCTTGATAGTGATTGAGAATTTTGTGTGCTTGAAACCAAAGAAAAATTGTTAGGGTAACTCTAGTTGACACCGATTGAATAACATTGGTACACTGATTTTGTGGACTATTATATGACGTATAACACGGGCAGGAAGTGTCGTTACATGGCAATCCGGCAAATTAAACTGGGTGGTACAGTGACCAGCGATTTTCAATAACAGGAACCATTATTGCCGCTAGTCAGTGAAGGGTAAACTAAACTAAAGATAAAGCTCTGTACTTGACAAATCTTAATTTTTAAGTGAAAATATTTAACAAGAAATATCTATAAGAATAAAAGAACCGATAGATAAATCTGACGTCAAATTTTGCGTTGAAACTGGCGTAGGCGTGGATTAACAACCACAGTTTACTTCCAAGGGAACTTTTAATACGATTTCCTTCGGGACGCCAAGTTTCAGCCTCGTTGTCGCTTCTTGACATTGCCTTCATTGATGTTACTTGATACATTCATAACGAACCATCTTGTGCTATTCTTGCGTTTAGGAAAACTTTGTCTTTCGTTTTGCAAGTTCCTTGAAGCTTTTATAATAATTGAGAAATAAAAAAAAGAAATGAAAACCTCTTTCATTAATAAAATGCGTCTACACGACAAGAATTTAGAATACTTTACATTAATAAGATAATTTAATACTTATTACTTCCTTACTTGTGTGTGTTAATTGTAATTTAATAAATATATATAAATATAACAAAAAGTGAGAAAATAATTTATAACTACTTACCTTGTTTAAGAGCAATTAATATATATATAACATTGATATAATATTAATGGTTTATTAAATATATAAGAGCATTAATATTAATGGTTTATACAATATGCTTTATTTATTCTAGTATCTACGCGGCATTCCTTAATATTTTCCTATTTAGTTCATGAGAATTAAATGACATGACGGAGAATTAAAATCAACGTAAAGTATAGTGTACTCGCAGACAGCATTTACTAATTCTATAATATTAATAAAGTGTAACTTAGATAGATATATGTATCTTTATAAATAACGGTAAGGTTTGTTAAGTCGTATCACAGCCTAAGCCGTATCCGAGTAATATCATCTCCGCTGCTTATAAATTACACAATCTGGTGTCGTAAGCCTAAAGTATTTAGTCAAGCAAGCAAAGGTAAACAAGTGGTTGTTACTCGAAAAGTGGATGGATTACATCAGTTTGTGTTCAATGGCTTCAACATTTTATTAAATTCAAAAGATTAGACAAAAGTAACCAAAATACAAATATTGCTTTTACTAGATTATCATAGCAGACATACCAAAAAAATTTAGAAGCGATTTACATTGCTCGCGATTATAACATAGTAATGCTATATTTTCTTGCGCACACTACACTTCGCCTACAACCGTTGGATCGGATCGTTCTTTAAATCATTAAAAAGTTGTTACAATACAACCGCATCTTGTCGTTACGCTCAAATCCTGATAGTATCATAAAACAAGCTAACGTTGCAGAGCTGCTGTGAAAAGCATACGCAAGGTCAGTTTGTAAGGATATAGCGCTAATTGATTTAAAATGCCACAGGTTTTTGCCCGTGTGATGGATATGTCATTAAGAAAGAGGATTTTGTAGTCTCAAATCAAATCAAGAACTTGGTGATCCAACTAAACCCACTACGGAATCTACTGTTAGAGCTACTTCGCCATCGATATTAACGTCAACAATAATGGTTTTATCTCCACTGATAATTTCATCACACCGCCATTTTTAGTATCAACACCTCAGAGAATCAACACCGCCCATCATCAACAAATAAAGTCTCACTAAATTAAGATACTAAGCCAACAAAGGAATTTAACTTCAAGTCCGTACAAATATGAATAAGAAGCCAAGGAAAACATAAAAAAAAATCAAATCAAAAAATCAAATTGATTGCCTTTGTTTTGATTTTTGATTTTTTTGTTAAAGAAAAGTAAAAAACATTCATGACGACACGTTCATTCATGATGACACATTCTAAAAGGACAAAAAATAAAAGCTAATAAATCGTTGTTATGCCAAGTAAGTAAAATTGCGAAGAAGACATGATCTAGCGTATAAAATATAAAGATTGGCTACATGACCTATGTGCTGGCATTGAAGGTAAAATTAAAAATATATGTATTTGTGATATGTGATATATGTGTAATCTCAATAACTTTCTAAGCAAGGACCAAAGGTATCACTGATGCGTTGTCGGCCATAAAATAAGAAGAAGGTACAAATAATGTACTGACTCTCAAGCCGCCAGCCGCAACACGACGAGTCGTTTGGCAGCTGACTCAAGCAGGAGAGTGGTAGCTAGCCAGGCAGGCCTCACGGAAAGCCAGTACGAATAATAATATTAATGGCTTAATAATAATACTGGTAATATAATCCTTACGTGAAGCCCTACCACCAAGCAGGCTGGCTTCTGTCGCCTCTTACGACAACCTGTTCTGCACGCATAGGATTGGGGGGAGTATCCTAGGCCGCCCCAAAACGGCCATACACACAATCGGTACTCCACATAAAACTGTTGTACGACGTTTTTGTTGCAGCGAGATTATCGATATCCCGTGACTGATGCAATATAAAACCCAATCCATGGTCGTTGAAAGACAGATCTTTCTTTAGAACTCCAAGGTTTTTAATAGAGGAATAACATACGAGACTCACATTACCTAAGCGGGTCCTTCGTTTCCGTCTTGGTCATGGCATCTCGTCGGTGATATCTTAGTTATAACGGACGTTCTTGGTTGACAGAAACACACTGAATAAGTCTTGCCATAGCATCATTTTACTTAGTGATATCTTACGGTACCAAACAGATACCTCGAACCTACAATTTGCGTATACTTCTAAAAAATTCTTATAACCTTAAATATATTTTGCTATAGCGGCATTTCGATATCTCTAATAATTTGGCTGATTCCGTATCACGCACCAGACCTTTAGATTTTATATACCTACGCAAAATATACATCACATTGTATATATTTTGCTCTGACGGCATTTTTAGGGCTTCATACTTTTGCATTGTGTGAGGATGAACACCTACTTAATTATGGGGCACTTTGTGATAGTGACGATGATAATATGGATCTGATGGTTATATTAACCAATATATTTTTGGAGATAGATATTTTGACAGAAATTATTTGAGATGCCGTCACAATCGACTAGTCATCATAAAATTCAGTCCCAGAAGGTCATTAAAACACATAATTAATGTTGCCCTACAAACTCCTTTGTCTTCTAGTGAAAGTCCCATTAAAATCAGTCAATTCGTTTCGAAGATTACCCCAGACAGACAGATAGTCATATAGCAGATAGACAGTATTTTTAAAAGGTTGTACTGAGGTATACTGGTATTATTATACTCTCTCATATATAAAAACGTTTTGCGCATAATTTTCTGCATGTCCCGATATACAGTGAGAAGATTATTTTGCTCTCGAGTGTGTATGCGAGTATATAGAAATGATTAACATATACCTAAAGCGCGCTTCTAATTATTGAAATTATATAATTAATTATTAACAAATATCTTTTGCGTAAATGAAAGAACTGTGATGAAACCTGCATAAATGATAATTCTGCATATATTTATTAAGTCTTTCCAGTCGCTTTTGACCAGTTTTTGAACTGTATATATACATATAACAACCCGTCATGGGTAATAATGAATTTTGGTTAGAATTAACGCTCGAAAGATTTGTTGGTTATAAACATTGTACTATTATAATTAATATTCGAGCTGACATTGTTTTCGAAATTACTGATTTTCTTTTATTTTTTGTAGGTTTTTGGCGCTGATATGATCTACTGTTGGCAGATCTACTAATACAACTACTTAGTACATACAAACTAAGTGTACTAAAGTATTTAAGTGATCCTAGAGTTACTGTGGAGCTTAGTATGTTGACTTTACTCTTGGGTCGTGCGCTTTCCGGAGTAGCAAGGATGAGTAAAAGAGCGACTTTTTCAAGTGCAATTTAAATCAATGACCTTTTACAAATACATTCATTGCTCTTCTTTGCTTACAATGAGTTTATGTCATATCTATATTGGTATGTTTGAATAGTTCTCCGCCAACGTTGTATTACACAATTGCTATATGTTTATTACAGTATAAGTTTTGAACAGTACCATTTTAATTAATATGCATTTTTTACTATGCACGATAAATACAATAACAGCCAAACATGATGAAAAAAAAGGTTGTTAGAAGTCGTTGAAAAGTCATTGAAAGTTAATGCCCTGTACATTTGCTTATAAGTTTTGTAACTTAACGTATTTTTTTATGTTTATTGTATCATTGTATAGATGGCGTAATGTGAATTCACCACAACACCGGCCGATTCAGCTGTGAGGAACGTTATTATAAGCGACCATGTATTTTGTAACGATATTGGGGCTACCAATACTTGTGGAATTAAGTTTAGTTGGCAGGAGTTCTAAAATATCTGCGACTTCATAAAATATACCAAACGCTATTTAAATCCTAGTGAACTTCATTCTTATTTGCTACATTTATATGAACAAAAAATGTTGAATTCAATCACAAATAAGTTTTTAATATAAATATTTACATACATATCGCTGAATGCTAATAGTGTCATAATTTATTTCAGATACTATATACGTACATTCTGCGTGACCTCAATGTTATATGACTTTTACTCTATCTGTATTAAAATAATTTTGAAGGGTTTCCCGCTGATTCATTGAATTTATAGGGTGACAGTAATGAATGTACGGTCTTTTTAGTGCATGGTCAACGCGTGCGCGAGGGGGATGAGAATTGCGCGCGCAACGCTTAGGTCCCTACAACGACAACGAATAAGAGCCGAACCACATTGGCGATTCACTGGCGTGTTCACAACTAACGTGGCGGTATAAAAGGAACGCAATGCGTTCGTTGTAATGCGCGGAGAGCTTGCCAATATTATAATATCGAGTATATCTAGAGTGCAGCCTGATAATATTCATCGACAGTACCCAGTGTGTTATTAACTCAAAAATCCCAACAGCACTCTACGTAACTTGTAACTCGTTACGCCCATGTTGCACAAATGCGTGGTATAAATAACGTTAAATACAATACATACACGATAAATAGACCATTCCTCCCATAGGTAATACATTCGTAAATCGCCAATGTGAAAAAGTCCTAAAGCCGTGGAGTTAGCCAGCCAGCCAGGATCGATATGACACACTAGTTAGTCGCGCATGCGGCAAACTGTACTCAACAATCAGGTGTAATAACGCCATGGCCGACAGCGAATTTGAAGAATTTCGCCGTGTTTTCGACAGGTTACCACAACATATAAAAGCCCCGACGCCGTTTTACTCGTGAGTAAACTTTTTTCTACATTTCTCGTGATCGATACATGTCTTCAACCATGAGGTTCAATCATGTGTCAAGTGAATACAAAAATTGCTACTTAGAGAATCATTGACATTAATAGGAAAATCTTCTTACTAAAAGGTTAGTGCCAAATGTGGGCTTGGAAGATGAATCCCCCTCCTCGAAAAGTGGAGACTCACCAGAAGAAGATAGAGTGTGCGTGGATGAAACCGAAACGGTAAATTCAATGCCCGCAGAAGTGTCCCCAACACCCCACACAGAAGGTACAGATGCTCAACGGAGTCCGCGTCATCAAACAATTAATAATGGCGAAAGAAGAAGAAGAAAGCTCCCAGACATTCCAAAGAATCGCAAATGTAAGTATTTTAATGTCTCTTATGACAGTTGTATTTTCAGCCCATTCATTGAGTGTTGTCTTTCTATTCTTGTTTGTCGATAGTTCAATATCAAAGGTCGAATGAAAATAGCCTGCGATACGCACCTCTCTACAATGATAAATATTGCAACGGCGCTTTAGCGAGATTTATACCCCTTTCAAGATATTCGTGTGATATAAATACGTCATTGCTTTTAGGAAATCAGTCGACGCTCAGCATTATACAGTTAATGTTATAATTATTGGTAATCTAATACGAAAGACGTACAATAATTTATATGATGCGGTACAAGATGATTCCCATAACTAATGACATATTATTTGTCTATACAAATCCGCCTATGCGGATATTAAATGTTTAAATTGGATCTCTATACACTCTACAAAGATCATATAAGTGTTAAGAAAATTTAATATTTTAATTAGCTTTCATAAGGTTATTTAATTACAGATTTTACACAACAATATTTTGCCTAAAGGATCGTATCCAACTCCTGTTGTAATGACCGCACATGTAACCTATGAATTTTTAATTTTCGTATTCCTAATAAATAATGTATTTACTAACCTCATTTTATACACCACGTTTCATCATCTTAATAATTATGAAACCCTAGTAAAAGCAATAAGTTTCGTTATTTGGAGAATAGCTGAGCGAACAATAACAAGACTCATGCATAATATTTTATTATTCGCCGACTCTGACATTACAAATACTATGTACTAGGAATGCTATTATTGAACAATTAGAAATAGCACCCTGCTTTGCGGAAGAATTAACCGTTGACATGTGAACTGCGTGAACACTACTATTAATTTTCTGAGACTATCTGAGCTGAATTAATTCGGTAGATAAAATTTTTAATTTTCGAAACATATGTATCTATATTTTATTCCGTAGCAATCCAACATTGAGAAAAAATATTTTATGTCGAACTTGCAATGGCTTCTTTATGTAGTTTGAATAGAAAGACAACAACAATATAAGCATGTCTGTTTTTAATTAATTTTCATGTGACCATAATCACCTTCTAGTACAAGAGATCGATGTTTCTATGGTAGGTACTAAATTTGGAATTTAACAGAGTAAACACAACTTAATTTTCACTTTCTATAAACTAATAAAATGTATAAACTATAAAAGACATCGTCAAGAATTTAGGATTTATAAACTGTACAAAATACAAATCATGATAAAAATTTCGACGCCATTTGTGACACTTGCGCACCAAAATAAGGATATGCACAAATATTTGATTGAGACGACGGCTGACCGGAAGTCAAAAAAATGATTGATTATTTTTTACGAAATATTTTATTGACCTAGTTTACTTTGTTTGAATTGGTTTACTTGATTCTTAATGCCATGATTTAATTATAAAAACATTATGAACATAAATATTATTATTAGTTTATTTATTAAGTAATATTAATTTATTTATTAATTTAATTTATTTTTCAATTTATTTATTAATTTAATTTATTTTTCAATTTATTTATTAATTATTTAACAATATTATATTATTATGATTATTAGTTTAAATTTAAATTAGGTTTTAAATATTTTCATATAAAATTTCATCGCCATCGCTATTACTAAAATAATCCATTTTTTTTTTTAAATTAGAGACCTTTTATGTATATCATTTGCTTCATAATATAATTTTGCTTTTTCCACATTTTTATTGTTGTTTTATTATACGTACCTGGTTGCCCAAGCTCGTCTCCTTTTGATTATACTTTAACCAACATAATTAATTCCTAATAACTGTAGTTTTAGTAAGCACAAAAATATTATTTGTCTTCCCTTATCACGTTTCGTACCTGGCTTGGTGAACCACGCGAATAATTATTGATTGTTATTGGTTCTTGTAACTTACATCCTTCATAATAGTTATATATCAAACAATTCTAATAATTTATTACGCTTTGTTAAGGCACTCGTGTATAATATTTAATTCTTTTAAATTACATGAACCCAATATATTTTAGACGACTAAACAAGCCCGCAAAAAACTATAATATTTGGTTAGGCTTTGACTACTGCAGCATAATTAGAGGTCCCCACACTAATTGGCTTAAATTTGAGCTTCCAAAATATTTCTGACTTCGACTCCCCTATTTTCAGCGACTATCGTAGCATGCAATCAGCCAGCATCTCTGGCAGACGAATTAGGGGCTTTAACTGGTCTCATTATAAGACCAGGATGTCAGGGTCGGCCACTCCTAGTTCTGAAGTGCGGGTACCTTCTAGATGAAGATTCCAGTCCGGACTCCGAGCGGCTGCAGAGCTTGGGCGATGTCGACAGCGGTCACAGTACTGCACATTCACCCATCGACACCGGGCCTAAAAGCTTATCTCCGACCCCGTTACAACAAAACGGTAAAACCCGGTTTAATTTTTTTTCTCTACTCATATATTTGTTACAATACACCTATCCGGTTTTTGGGGAGGAAGGAGCTCCACACAACTTTAACCACAGCGAACGCTCTCTCTTATTGTTTATCGGTGGGCTCTGCAACAACACGTGAATTCCAAAAATACTCATGGAATATGGTAAAGTTTTTTATCCACCTGGCTAGCTTGGTAGCTAGCTAGAAATATAATATATTTTTACATGTCTCGCACACACTATTAGAGAGCCAGTGATAAGTGCGTTCCCATTTGGATATTAGTTGGCAACCCGTAGATCAATGGCCCGTCATACTATCAAGTGGTCCGTCAACTCGTTCGACGACATCTTATACTACCGTTGATGTTTGATGATGATTTCCTTTATAAATACCATCATAAAAATCATATAAATTAGAGCATAATTTATGAAAAGTACATGCTTATTTGTATGAAGTTGGCATAGGCTCCAAAAATGCATTTCTTTCAGTTTCACCTTCATCGAGTTGCAGCATTAGCGGTATAAACTTTGGAGGTAATATGACAACAGTTCCTCATAATCAGTTGGAAATGCTGGAAGCTACTCATAGGGGTCTTCACAAGTTCAATCCACGACATCACGATGAGATTGAAGTAGAAATAGGGGATCCCATTTATGTTCAAAAGGAGGCCGAAGATTTATGGTGCGAAGGTAAATTCATATTTGTTCTCTCTGACGTTATAACAGTTTGTTAATAAATATATTTTTGGCGGCTTATTTGGGTTCCCTATTATGTTTTTCAAAAACAATTCATCATACTATATTTCTAGGAGTGAACCTGAGAACTGGTCAGCAAGGAATATTTCCATCAGCTTATGCTGTCGATATGGATTATAATGACTTCGACCCTGCTAATGCCAAAGTAAAGCGAGAAAGATACTTATTAGGGTACGTATTTTTTTAGTAGGCATTTAATTTTTAAAGTCACGACATTCGCATTATGGTCTATTTTAATTTAAGGTACATGGGTTCAGTAGAGACTCTAGCACATAAAGGAACTGGAGTGGTATGTCAAGCTGTCAAGAAGATTGTGGGTGAAAGTACCGGTGAACCAGGAGCTCAACCGTGCATATTGGAAGTGTCAGATCAAGGGCTCCGTATGGTTGATCGATCCAAACCTGATGTGAGTATTGTGCTTAATATTATTATATACATTTATTAAACAAAAACATACGTAAATTAAACAGTATACTTCATAAGTCGCAAGAGTTTAAGTTTTGTTCAAGTCAAGTAAAAAAATTAATATTTTATTTGAGATAATCAATTTAGAGTACACTGGAAAAACTGATGATAATGTTACATTGTTATAAGAACTATTTCAAGACACACGAGGATTACATTTTTATAATTATTTACAAATTTACTTTTGTATCAAGCAGAGAAGCCGCAGCGGCCCGTGCATCGACTATTTCTACTCGCTTAAGAACGTGTCGTTCTGTGCGTTCCATCCACGCGACCACCGCTATTTGGGATTCATTACAAAGCATCCCACGCTGCAACGTTTTGCTTGCCACGTCTTTCGAGGACAAGATTCCACGAGGCCTGTTGCTGAAGCTGTCGGGTAAGATTTCAGTATTTCTTATTGTTTTTATAATTTCAAGAGTTGAGCAAACACTTCTACCATTGCGGAATGTAAGGGGCTCCAAATTTCTTTAAGTCAAAGTCAATCTGACGGAGAATGGACAATATTTTGTCTTGTAAAAAAATTAAATTTTTTAACAAAAGTAAAATAGCCATTTAGAAAATTCGCGTTTATTTATTCATCGCTTGTAATAAATCTTTTGTTCAATCATCACTTAAAGAATACAAATAAATAAATATTAAAGTACTTGCTAAACAAGTATTTTTTAACATACACATAATTTATTCATATACGTTACATTCGTTTCAGGAGGGCTTTCCAGAGATTCTATCAGAAGTTTATAGAAACAGCGTACCCGATTGAAGATATCTACATAGAATAAAATTAGTATCTACTTATTTATAATTCACCAAAATACCAGCATTATCAGCTTTCGACTTGTAATTTCCAGACTCTTAGCGATCAAATCGACTGTGTACTGCGTTTGATGATCAATAATTGTATAAAATTAAACGAGTAAAAGTCACGAAAAATTTCACGTTGGACGTTAGGAAATACTTCTATAGAGCAATATTATGTTATATTATTATTCATATCATTTAAATCTCTTATTATGTACGGCTCGCTACAAACGCAACGCCAAACACATTGTACATAGCGTCAATTCATTCATTATCTCTCGACAATCTTTGTAGTTTCATTGAAACGCGAAATAAATAAGATTGTCAAGACGCACTGTACAAGATTAGAGATTTATGAAAAGGTTAATTGTCGACTACAAAATCACCTACATAATTTTATTCCATTAAAAAACAAAAAGTGGGTAGAATTGATCAATAATTCCATAAATTTGTGTACCTAATATTACATATGCAATTAATATTCATCTGAATATTAATTCATCACAATGATGATGATGAATTAATATTCAACTGTTTCTGGTAGCAGACGCACATAGTTGTTCTTTTGTAACAATAATAATGGTTAAGTTACAATAAATCGATAACTGAATGAGTACTTTAATATCAATCTTAGTGAGATATTATGATGACTTTAATATTTAATTAAATTACTATTTACCTACTTTTACAATAGATGTAGAATGTTTGTATAGAATCGTAATGGAAGGGTTAAAAGCTTAAAGCTTAGCGGATAATGAAACGATCGATGTTATGTAAATCACTACCACGTATTTTGTATAAACCAATGTTAGCTCAAATCGGTAATGCTAAGTGGCTGCGAAATGTTTAACCTGAAGGTTCATAACTGTCACGCACGACATCTTGCCTTTTTAAGTATAAGATCTGTTATATGTATGATATTATATATTCATACTATAGAACTATAAAGTATCGAGATCAATTTACAATACGTTTATTACCTACGTAATTATAATTATATTATAAAAAAAACACTTGCAATGCATGGCGCCTTGCTTGCTTGTATTGCCGTTTTAATTTGTGTAAAAATAGGGTTAATGTATCAATTCGTATACATTTTGTATACGATAATTATTTTGATAGCTAGTAGAACCCTATAGCCTAGGGTTCATTGCATTAAAAGTCCATAATAAGATTGAAATGAAATGTGTTATTCTATACAATAAATATTTAACACACGAAGCATAAAACAACTTCCTCCTGTAGAAATTAACTAAGAAGGTATATACAGTATTATTATTATTTAAAGGGAATGGCTATGATTATTATTTCAATTATCATTGTATTGAACTGTCTCGAAATTATATAAAATTATAATAATTCGACTAGTCACTTATGTATCTATTGAGCCAAGTATAATTTTAAAATATATTTTATATATACATCAATGTATCCAATGTTACCTACCAAATCTGGTCATAATACAGAGTTACCAAAAGCCAACTAAACAGTTGCCTGTATCACAGTAAACTTTAACTCATACCATAAAATCCTCTCCTGAGTTAACCATTCATGAGCTAATTTTATTTATCACTAGCTAACGATCCTTTATTTTTTACACAGCAATCTTCACCATTATAACTGAGTTTAATTCACTTAAACTTTTCCTATCCACCGCAAAAAAGATTCTCGAGATTTGATCCTTCAAGAGGGTATATCACGTTTCATTTCATTTCATCATAATAAAAACAAGTAAGAATATAAATAACATTTTATTATGTTTAATTAAAAACAGATAAATAAAGGGTTCTGAGACTTATAATAACTTGATGTAAGTATCCGAGACTCTTGGCTAAATGGATACACTCACTACTAGTAGAATAGATTATAATCATATCTTATCGAAATTGTGTCGTTTGTACAATATGTAGAACTTCCCTTATGTAAGTTCCTTTAATGTTCAATACCAAAACGTGATAATTTCTTGATAGTACAACAATAAAAGTGAGATACAATATTTTTTCTTTTTACGATAATAATAAACTTGTACCGTTTAATATACTCGTGAATATGAGACATGATATCACAATTTAGGTACATGTAAAAAGCTAATGGGTAACGTGAAAGATAGATATACAATAACAAAAAAAAAAGAATAATGTCCATAACTCGATTAAAACTCGGCAAGATCATTTGTTCGACCACGTGATAGTAAATAGTGAGAGCCGTTTATTTCAGTCGGACGGCATAACCACACAGGTGCAAAACATTGCCATCATTAAAAATAAACACAGGGTGGTACAAAACTAGTAAACTTGTTTGGGAGGTCGCTACAATGGTATGTATATTTCTGCCATTGGTCACCACGACAACGATAGAAAGAGAATCTCATCCATAAATTTAATCTGATTGATAAATATCTGATGAGTCTCGTAGACTGTGATAAAATTAAACAGTATCGACGGAATCGGGTTTATTTATAGTTTTAACTAACTAACTGGAGGTTCGATTGAATGTACGTCTTGTTAAGGCAATAAAGTATTTTACACATCTTTTCTATTAATTATTTATTAAGTAAACACAGATTGTCGATTCATGCTATTTTATCCAAAAAACTACTTGAACTCTTTCAATTACTAAACTTGTAACTATATAATTGTAGTAATTTCTATGGTTATATATAATTATATATATCAATGGCACTATGCTAATTATACTACATGTAGACCTCTTACAGAAATAAGTATGTACCTACATTACACTGTTTACCTTGATTGACATTATTTCTGTTCAGTTTTGGCAGTCGTCTTTTTTGACAATAAAAGGGTTATGATCATAATCATCCACGCTAGCTAAGGGCAGATTAATAGAATAGAAAATTATTATGTACTGTCTTATAATACTTTTATTTATTTATTAAGTTTTTGCAATTCAAGTCGTAGATTAGTCAGTATTGATTATGCATTGATGACGCCATATTAATAATAATACCAAAAATATGCTTAACTACAATACAATAAATAATTAAAACATAATTAATGCTTATAAACCACCATAAAATGGTTATGTTAGCAATATATCGAATAAATTTTGCATCGCGCCTTCAGTAATTATTTTGACTCGGTAACATTCGAGAATCATTATACTGTATGTAGACGAATACATAAAATAATGTAACGATAAAACCATTGGAAGATGCACAACAAGCTTTGTGGTTTGTCGCCTCATGCCTTCGTCGCGCCTTCTATACGATTATCAGCTTCCCATCCATCTTAAGAACTAGCGTGGAATAACCCTTGAAATAAATTTTCAATCACTACTTCAGTATTTTTATCCTCAAATGTTTCTACTAACGATAATTTGCCTAGCACAATTGATAATCTCACAGTATTAATAATTTTGACAAAGCTCTAGTTACTATTATTAGTGTCTTAACCTAACTAGGTATACAGATAGGTACTTACGTTTTGAATGTCATACCACACCTGTTATTGATTACTTACATAGGTTTTTTTTTTTTGTAAATCTTCCAAAAAATATTTGTTTTGTTGTTAATTACGCATTGTAAAATTAAAAGAACCTCTTCAGTATTTAATAATCGACGCTTACAAAACATTTTTACATATTTAAAGTGCTGACAAACGTCACTTACATTTTATCGAATGCTTATGTTTCAGCGATCAAAACCAAAGGTTTGCTCGTTATGAGTGTAACAAAAATTAAATCTTTGTAAATATTCTAGCGCATATTAGGAAAAAGAAGTTTAATCTCAACAAAGCTGTTTAAAGCTGTGAATCAAACAAATAATGAAATAAAAAAATATTTATTTTTCCTACTGTCATAGCGTATTTGACCTAATATTGCGTAAGAATAATATAGATACTGTATTATGTGGGACTGATTGGATGTGTTTTATTTCACACCTGTTTTTTGTTTTGGAAGCAAGAAGTTTCCAAACACGCGATCCTGTGTTAAATTTTTGTTTACATAAACCCTGTGAACAGGCATCCGAGTAACAGAACTCCAGCGCAGCGATACTTGGAATCGACTGAGGGAAATCAAGCAGTCTTCGTACATAGCTATACTGCGGGGTAATTTGAGGCCTCATTAGACATTTGTTCATTTTCTAATATAATATTTATGGTTCATAGAATTTCTTTACATCTAAAAAAACAAAGAACAGACTTTCAGACTATACAAGGTAGAGAGGTCCGCGTGTAGAAGAACTAAGCGTACTTTGCACAATTTACAAATACGCCTAATGTAGAAAGGGAAGCTACTGAAAGTAGACTTCTAACAAAACGATGAAAAAATTTATGTACTTCTATATAAATGGTCTGAAAAATCTGTAAAGTAAGCGATCATTATCGTACATCGTATACAGATACTGACATCGTTCGTTAAGGTATAATGGACAGAGGGATAAAACATTATACAGCATGTAACACAGTATGAAATACATAATGTTGGCAGTATTGGGGCGGCCTAGAATACTCCCCCTAATCCCATGCTAGCAAAACAGGGTGTCGTAAGAGGCGGCAGAAGCTAGCCTACTTGGTGGTAGGGCTTCGCGTAAGGGTTATATTACCAGTATTATTATTAAGCCATTAATATTATTATTGGTATTGGGTTTTCGGGAGGCCTGCCCGGCTAGCTACCACTCTCCTGTTTGAGTCATCTGCCAAACGATACGCCGTATTCCGGTTGGGGGCTCGAGAACCAGTACTTTCTTTCTTATTCTTCTCATTTCCTGGCCGACAACGCATCAGTTTGGTCTTGTTGATGTTTATGGTCGACGTTGAACCACTTAACATCATGTAGCTTGTCTGCTCGTTTATTAGCTATTAATATCAACAAAAAAAATACAGCATAGAAGAAACTTCTCATATATTCCAGGGAAGACGGATTGGGAGCGACATGAACTTAGCACGAGGGTCAGAAACGTAGTCATATTTACAGAGCCCAATTATAAATATAATACATACATTTTGGAAAGGCCCAAGCTTATTTCATTGCTCTAGTAATATCAAGATACCAAATATCAACATAGACAAGTAGTGGAAGAATCTTATGGTTTAACGCTGTTTTGGAATGAATGAGTATAAAGTATTCCAAACTTCCAAGAGGCGCTATAGCAGCAAGCATCGTTTAGGGCACGCAATAAAATGTCATCCATTGAAATACTCATTCAAGTAAATGTACTGAGTTTGGAGTCTTCTCTAAGCAAGAAATCCGAAAATGCGATACAATATCTTATATTATATTAAACAAGATTTGACACAATTTGAGAATTTAATTTTTATTAAAAAAAAATGTCGTCGATTTTATATACTCTTTATTAATTTCTTTTTATCTCTTATATTTTATTGACTGTATCGAGTTCAAAATGGCATAAACGATTCAAAATGACATAATTATCGTTAGTGGGTAAATCTTTGTAACCGACTTCAAAAAAGGAGGTTCAATAATCGTATGTATTTTTTGTAAATATATATACGGATATTGCAACCTTACGAAACGGTAGTAAAAAAAAATATGTCGTACATAAGTATAATGCAGTAACAATGGCATTTGTGTTTGGATATAATTTTTAATATACAAAATATTTGTCTCACTAAGCAACACACGCACCTTTACTCCGATTAAAAATAAAATGTAAAAATAGCGTCAATGATGCATTTTATGTTTGTGCCAACACTTTCATAATAAAATGAAATTAATATTGTTTGCGCCAGAAGTGGTCGGGGCGCGTGTTGCCTTTTACTTGCTACAGGCGTTCAAATAACGTCGGTAGTTTAGAGACTTATAATATTACCCACGAATTTAAGATATAGAATCGAAGTTTCCAGTGAGGTGTACGGACATTAACCTGTTTACGCTCTCATGTAATATACAAGAAATCAGTTCTTATATCAAGAAAATAAACCAAGTTGGCACTACTTTCTGTTTGATTTGAGCATCAAGAAGCTCCAGTATACGAGTATTGTACATAATTAGCGACCGTGACAGGACGGACACACGCTAACCGAAGTCCAACAACATTACGCAGTTCCAAAGTCTAGCTAAAACTGGTCAGCACAGCGCCGCAGCCATCAGCCGGTCAGCATCGCACCACATCAAGCCTTTGGAATATTCAATCACAATAATTGGAAGGAATTTACCGCCCCCGGACATTCATCACATATGCGACGTCATTCCGCAGCGTGGCAGGATTTGTTCAGCTAAGTGCTTTTCCTTTTACCTAAACTTCCTATTAAGTCAACTTCCTATTCTCCTATTTGCTAAATGGTTTTTCACTTGTGTAAATTAAACCAATAGGTTCAAAGGCCAAAGTTAAGAATTACGTCATACATTTTTATTCTAATTATTAGTTTCAATTAATGGTTTTAGCTCTTTAAATTGTTATTTATAAGCCCCAACGAATAATATATACGCAATATATAACTCCTAAATATTTTAATTAATAATTTCGCAGTAAAGTCCAATAATAGTTTACGTAACTATGGTATTATTTTTATAATTTAATATCTCCTTTCCTTAGTGAATTACTTATAAAATAAAGACTGCCGTGCCTTATTCCTTAAGTACGTTTGGTCATTTTTCCGCCGAACATTCCAGATTCGTCCCTGTGTCCCGTACGTAGCGCGTTGCTGCGTCCCGTCGCCGTGGCAGCAGCGCAGCAGCCCAGTCCGCAGCGCAGCCTGTGGCTTCGGTCTCCCGTACGGCAGATAACACCAACGAGGGGCGTGAGCGTATTATTTTTACGATTTAAATTTCTTTAAAGGAAAAAACTTAATTTTTTGTTCGTGAGAGTTAGTTGCAAATTAGATTTGGTTTTCATTACGTAACATTAAATAAACAATTATAATGGGTTTAGGAGATGGTGCCAAGAGCCTGGCGGAATTATATGCTAGACGCAGTTCCGTCAAGGGTCAAGTCAAATCAAGTCAAGTCAAAATTTAAGAATTATTTAGAGAAAATATCCTGCTTAGAGACCTTTACTGCTACACAACGGGCGGAACTTACACTTAAACTTAGTAAATTTGAAACTTTATCTTCAAAATTTGACGACTTACAGAGCCAAATTGAAATCTTTAATTCTAGTAAGTTAGAGGATGAACTTGAAGAACGAGAGACCATTGAAAAGGAGTTCATTAGTAATATAGTAACAGCTCAAGAATTATTACATTTGCATAGTAGGGATGAAGGCGTTCATAACTCGAGTGGTTTTCATAATGCAACACAGTGCGCTCTTGATCATGATGAGATGGGTTTCAAGCTACCTTTGATACAAATAGCTAAGTTTGACGGATCATATTTTCGTTGGATGGAGTTTCGTGACACTTTCAGATCGTTAATTCACGACAATAATAGAATAAGTTCAGTGAACAAGTTTCACTACTTACTTTCATATTTAGAGGGTGAAGCAGCACGAACCATGTCGAACTTAGAGGTATCTTCTGACAATTATAAGGAGGCTTGGAAATTACTACTTGAGCGTTATGACAATAAACAGATATTAATTAGACATCATTTAAGTGCATTGTTCAATGGCAGTTCTATAGCCAAAGAATCTGAGAGATCATTACGTTTTCTAGTTGATAATGTCACTAAAAATTTACGCGCCCTCTCCAACTTAGGTCAAGCTACTGAGCACTGGGATATAATTATAATTCACTTAGTTGCTTCTAAATTGAATAATCATACTTTTAGGAAATGGGAAGAACACCGTAATACATTGGCTACTGACACACCTACTCTTAAGGACTTTTTTAAATTTCTGAATGATCGTGCATCTGTTTTAGAATCTTTACATCGCAATAAGGCAGACAACATTCCTACAACTGCTATTGTCAAACAGCGTCCAGAAATTAATTCTCACAAACACGAAAATAAACATTTTAAATCCTATGCGTACCCTAGTGATAACAACATTCAATTGCGACCTCATTCATCTTCACTCAACCGCTGTCCATGTTGCAGTTCTGCAGATCATAGGATATACGATTGTCCTTGGTTCAAGGCGAAGAGTATAAAGGAGCGAATGACTGAGGCAAGTAACTTAAAATTGTGTCTTAATTGTTTAAGATCTGGCCATTCTGCTTTCAAATGTCGCTTAGGGCGCTGTCGTGAATGTAACAAGAGACGCAACACGATGTTACATCTTCCTATTAACACTGTAGATTCTTCATCTAGTTCCACTAGTACTTCTGAGACGCTGGCCAACTGTAATAATCAAGGTATCAAACAAGCTATTTTATCTACCGCTTTGATCGAAGTAGTGAATCCCAACACTAAACAATTTGAAACAGTACGTGCCCTACTAGACTGTGGGAGCCAATCTTCTTTCATAAGTTTGAAACTGAAACAAATGTTGTCTTTAGAGGCAAACTCCATTAATGCTACAAAAATAATCGGCTTTGGCAACAATGATTCAGGCACAGTTAATGAATATTGCATTGCCCAGTTAAAATCCAAACATTCATCATTTAATGTTGTTTCAAACATCTTCATCATGAATGAATTAACGGGTGCAGTACCCCAGACATTTATAAATATCAAATCCTTTAACATTCCAAATAATATTACCTTGGCTGATCCCAATTTCAATTAGCCTTCTTCTATTTACATTCTTATAGGCTCAGATTTGTTTTGGGACGTAATAGGTTGTGAGCAGCGGTCAATAGGACCTAACAACCTAAACCTAAAACCTAAACCTAACCTTCCCAAATTGCATAATTCG
Organism: Megathymus violae; assembly: GCA_003671415.1. Taxonomy (NCBI): domain Eukaryota; kingdom Metazoa; phylum Arthropoda; class Insecta; order Lepidoptera; family Hesperiidae; genus Megathymus; species Megathymus violae. The sequence continues at coordinate 9,429,268 of PDGT01000004.1, read as the reverse complement.
AAACTTGGTGGGTTGATTGGAGGTCCCCTGCGATATAAACAACACTTAGGTAATATTCAATCTAATAAAATAATTACAAACGTTTGTCACAATGATGATTTAAGTAGATTTTGGGAGCTAGAAGAAATCCCTTCAAAAATCCTTTTGAAAGATACCGAGCAGGCATGTGCAACTCATTTTTTGAAACACACGTACCGATTAGAAAACGGCAGATTTTCAGTTAAATTGCCTCTCACTGACTTACCTGATTGTCTAGGCGACTCGTTTAACCAAGCTAAGAAAAGGTTTCGTAACTTGGAACGTAGGTTCAGGAGGCAACCTGAAGTTAAATTACAATACGCTCAGTTCATTAGAGAGTATGCGGAGCTAGGTCATCTTTCAGAAATCTCATTACATAATCTAAAATCTAGCTTATGCTATTTCTTACCTCATCATCCAGTTTTCAAAGAAAACAGTGAGACGACAAAATTTAGAGTTGTTTTCGATGCGTCGGCTCCCACGACGTCCGGATTCAGTGTCAATGATATACAAATGACAGGGCCTCAAATTCAAGATTCACTATTCTCTATTTTGACTCGAGCGCGGTTTTACAAATATATTTTGGCAGGAGACGTTGAAAAACTATTTCGTCAAATATTAGTACAGGAATCCGATCGAAGTCTTCAGCTAATACTATGTAGGGAAGAAGAACATCAGCCACTTAAGGTCTTACGTTTAAATACCGTTACCTATCGTTTCGTAAGTGCCAGCTATTTGAGCACGAGGTGCCTGTGGCAGCTGGGAGAGGAGTGTGATGATCTATTTATTAAAACTATAATACAACACGACTTTTATGTAGATGACTTAATTACAGGCTGCAACTCTGAAACGGAACTTATGTATATACAACGGACCGTGTCAGATGTATTAAAGAGAGGTTGTTTCAACTTAAGGAAATATAAATCAAATTCGTATAATGTTCTTAAATCATGTTCTGAAAATTCTACAAACACTGACCTTATTATTAGTGAATCTTCAACCGCCAATAATAAAATTACTAAACGCTATATTCTATCTACATCGTTTAAAATTTTCGACCCGCGTGGATTCGTTAGCCCCTGCATTATAATACCTAAACGAATAATGCAGCAGCTTTAGCTTGACAAGGTCGACTGGGACGACGCAGTTTCTAGCGAAATAGAAAAGTCTTGGCGTAAATTTTCTGCTAATTTATTCCATCTTTCTCTTATTAAATTGCCGAGGCGGGTTCTATGTGACTCACTTGTCATAACGGAGCTGCATACATTCAGCGACGCCTCCCAACGGGCATATGGCGCCTGTGTCTATGTAAGGTCTATTGATGATGTAGGTAATATTCATGTAAAATTATTATGCTCTAAATCAAAGGTGGCACCAGTCAAGGCCTGTACCATACCTCGCCTAGAACTATGTGCTGCGTTGTTGGCCGCCCGCCTCTGCAAGACCGTCGTCGATTCTTTGAGGTTTCCGATAGATCGGAAACTGTTTTGGTGTGACTCCAGTGTGGTACTTGCTTGGCTACGCACAAGCTCTAGGAAATTAAAAACTTTCGTAGCTAATAGAGCAGCAGAAATACTAGAACTTACCGATATTTCTAGTTGGCATTACGTGCCTACATTTAACAACCCTGCTGACCTCGTTTCACGTGGTGTTTACCCAGAAGAGCTCAGGAACAACAACCTATGGTGGTCAGGGCCGGACTTTCTATATAAAGGAGAAGCTTATTGGCCCAGCATGCTTAACAATGAAATTAATGATTCTGAAATTCCTGAAATAAAATCAATTGTAGCTAAATTCGATAATAATTCATCTAAGTATATAATTCCATTTAATAAATATAGTAGCTTAAATAAAATTAACCGTGATTATACCTATCTCTTAAGATATTTTTATAATTTACGTAATCCTAAATCTCTTAGACGTTTTAATGCTCTCAGCCTCGAAGAATTACAATCTTCATTTTATCTTCTTTGTCGCAAGGCACAAGAAGAATCCTTTCCTATGGAGTTTGAATTACTTTCTAAAGGAAGGCCCATTAGTTCAAGGTCTAGCATTATTCCACTTACACCTTTTATGGATACAGGTGGTTTAATCCGTGTAGGGGGTCGTCTAGACGCTTCAACCATAGCTCATGACAGTAAACACCCAATCTTACTACTCTCAAATCACCATCTCACTAAACTAATATTCGAAAGAGAACACCTTCACAAACTACACGCTGGGCCACAGCTTCTTCTTGCTAGCGTTAGACAATATGTATGGCCTATTAATGGTCGACACCTAGCTAGAAGAACTGTTCATAACTGCATTAAATGTAGAAGGGCACAGGGTAAGACCTTATCGCCTATAATGGGGAACTTACCCTCACAACGAGTTACGGTGGATTTTCCGTTTCGCAGTGTAGGAATAGATTTTGCCGGACTTTCTCTTGTCCTGAACAGGAAGGGTCGCGGCGCTAGGATTACTAAATGTTATCTGTGTATTTTTATTTGCTTAAGATATAAATGTATTCATTTGGAAGCGGTTAGTGATCTCTCGAAGGACGCCTTCATTCTTACTTTGCGTAGATTTATATCCCGAAGGGGAAAACCTGCGGAAATTTTTAGTGACAATGGTCACAATTTCGTAGGTGCAGCTAAAGAAATTGGCAATTTCTTAAAACATAATCATAATGCTATTCTAGATTTTTCAAAAGAAGAAGAAATTAAGTTTGTTTTTTCTCCTTCTTATGCTCCCCACTTTGGTGGTATTTGGGAGGCCGGGGTTAAATCGGCAAAATTTCATCTACGACGAGTAATGGGCAATACACATTTAACCTTTGAAGAAATATCCACATTATTTGCACAAGTGGAAGCCATTTTAAATAGTCGCCCACTTTTTCCAATGTCCTCATCTCCAAATGACCTTCTTTTCCTTACCCCAGGGCACTTCCTGCTTGGACGCCCGTTGACTGCGCTGCCCACATCCAGTCTAGAAGATTATAAAACTTCTCAATTGAAGCGGTATCAAAGGCTGGAGCAAATCCGACAGCATTTTTGGCGAAGATGACAGAAGGAATATCTGTCTGAACTCCAGCAAAGGTCGAAATGGCGCACAAAGGATACTTCATTGAACGTTGGTGATCTGGTGCTATTACAGGAGGACAACCTTCCACCACTCTGCTGGCGCACGGGTCGCATCAGCAAGCTCTTTTCTGGTCCAGATGGAGTAAGCCGCGTGGCAGACGTTCAAACTACTCATGGATGTTACCGGGGGCCCTTCACGCGGCTCTGCCCCTTGCCAGCGACGGAGCAGCATATTGAAAGTTAAAAGTTGGAAACTTTTAACGGCCGGGAGGATGTTTGCGCCAGAAGTGGTCGGGGCGCGTGTTGCCTTTTACTTGCTACAGGCGTTCAAATAACGTCGGTAGTTTAGAGACTTATAATATTACCCACGAATTTAAGATATAGAATCGAAGTTTCCAGTGAGGTGTACGGACATTAACCTTTTTACGCTCTCATGTAATATACAAGAAATCAGTTCTTATATCAAGAAAATAAACCAAGTTGGCACTACTTCCTGTTTGATTTGAGCATCAAGAAGCTCCAGTGTACGAGTATTGTACAAATATCTTGTAATCAGTGTAAAACATTAGTGTTCAAAATCAATAAAGATTTTTAAATATATTGTTTGGACCAATAATATTACTGGCAAGTATTAAGTCAATATATTTTTACTGTTCTTTTGAATTAATGAATCCATAACGGTCCACTGGAGAACAAGTAATTGATGTGGCCTTGTGTGTACTCCTTCATGCTGCTCCAGTGTAGACTAGTGAATGAGTTAGTACTGTAGGTTAGTGGTCCCCAAGTGTCAAAAATTCTTATGCCTAACGAAATCCTCCGACGTGATTTAAGGCACAGAGTACCTTTAAAGATCTATATAACGATAGCAGTCGAGATCGACAGCTGTTTGATATGTTGTACCAGCGGTCACCCAACACAGACCACGCCCATTCTTTTCGGTCTCTTAAGATTAATAGAAGCTACTGGGCTATGAGAGCTTAACTTGTATTGTTACACACACACACAAATTATGGGAAAAATAAAAATAAATGGAATGTGATTTAATAAAATATTTAATAATTTAAACGAAACTCAAAATAAACTGTTCCAAAAGAAGCAAATAAATCTTTTATTACCTAAACTTACCTTACCTTTTATATGTCAACTGTGCAGCGCCATCTGATATCGATTTTACAAACGAATTCAACTTACATCTTATAATGTAATATATGTATATGTCTGACATTGTTCATCCCCTCTGGACAGCGAGGACTAAATTTACACTGTTTATTTCAAATGGCTGCTAGCCATGGAACAATCGCTATTCTGCATAATGCTAATCCGTTTTTTTAAGTACAGCTGTTGATTGTTATTCTACGTAAATATAGTTTATTGTTTTAGGATTTATAGCTTAAGTATGTGTTAGTTGTAAGATTGTGTATCAAATTATGTAAAACTTTTCCTTAAAGTAATTTTGTAAAACGAAACATTTGTTTGCTAAATTCAAACTACGGTTTTCATGTCACTCATGAAACACTGACTTATGTTTTTTGCAAATCCATAAATTAATATATTTTTTTAAGTATGCATACAGTCTTTTATTAAAAATAAATGTAATGAGTGATCAAATGATATAGTTTTCATGTAGACTTACTGCTGGGTAATGCATTTTATTTACTATATTATTGCCGGTTACTGCGAATTTTAGTAATACTTTTTTGTAGCTAATTTTTTTCTTTTAATATAGCTTTCTTTCAATTTAATTTCGGTTCAGAAAAAGTACAGTAATTGCACCGCAATGATCCATTCAGTGCAGTCGGTCAGTCCACGCCAAATATTATTTATACGACTCTTATTGTTTGTTTGTAAACATAGATAACTTTTGATGTGTTTGACTGATCCATCATAATTAATCATTTCTATCAGCAATTCGTGCAACATTTTGGCACAGATAATTCCAATGCCTGATGAAGTATCCTGTAAAAATTTAAATTGTCGTTTCTGGGATTATTTTTATAAATAACACATTCACGCAACTTGACGCAACGCTCCTAAACACACACAACGCTAGACAAGAGCGAGGGTGGTGCGCAAACAACTCCCGCACCGGACCATACTGATTTGTATATTTTGAAACATAATTAAACAAATTAAAAAAAATATTATTTTAACCGCATTAAATGATGTTAATAGCTGATACCACTTGTAATTATTATTATTATATATTTTGAACGTGTCTCTCTGTTGCATTTATTGATCTGTGGATCAGACCTAAATGTAGTAGATGAAATCATGATGTAATGTTTCTTTACTCTATGGTACACTCTCTAATAATATTCTGTGATATTGACGTTAAAGTCAATCAATTAGTAGAAATAATTACAGTACAGTAGGCATATATATATAATACATGCTTAACATTAAAAAATGTTTCTGAATATTAAAAAGTAATACAAACTGGATGGAACAATGTGAAAGTGAAGTTTGTGAAAATATTTTTTCAAGAAATGGAGGTGCAGATACTGAACAACATCTTAAAAGGTATACCTAATGATTTTTACAAGTGTTAACGTAAATTACTTTAACTATTGCCTCGCCCCATGTACTTTAAAATATTTCGCTCTTTTTATCTTAATTTGTTGAAATCTACAGAACAAAGCTATAAGGTCTGCCCAACCATGAATAATATTGATTTCTTATTAGGCACAGATTCACTATTGATCCTGATAGAAGTGAAAAATAAAATGGTAATATAAATTGAAGTTTAAATTCAAAATGCTTGGATATAGGAATTACATTACTCTGTAACATTTGAACTGGGCGTGGATGTCAGCTACCAATGAATGCCTGGTATTCTAGAAAAAAATATTATTTGTTTTTGCCTGATGCACTCTTTAAAAGGAATTGAGATTCTTTCGGGGTATCAACATATTCGTTTTAGTTTAATTAAAAAATGTACCTAACGTAACCTAACCCCCTTATTCAAATTCCCCATCTTGTAAATAGCAAAGAGATAAATGAAACAGAAACACCCAAACTGAAGAATAAACATTTATTAGTCAAATAAATATTAGCCTTTTCTAGGAATCATACCACGCACTCCGCAGTCAGGGTTGTCCGATCACTTCAAATAAAAAAGCTAGACTTAGAAATATGAAACTATGAATACAAATCAAAACTATGTTAAAATAGGATTAATTTTTGTGTTGTAGGTTTTTAAATGTCAAAATGAATGATGGCTTAGTGTACTGACCCCCATGTTTTCCAGATCTATTAGTTCTTTTGCTGTTCTATTGCCCATCACAATTTCTACATGTTATTTCTCTTTATATTATTTGTCTAAAATATTTGAGATAGTGGTAAAACTATAGACATCCAGTAAACGCCTATAGCGATGGGTGTAGAGGGAGTGAGAAGAGAGGGTTCAGTAATTTCTCTTCGCTAAATTCCACATAGAGAAATTGCATACCCTTTTTTTTAGTCTAATTTTGAAATCCTAACCTTAACATTACAAAAATACTTAAATTTTGTGCAGTTGTATCTTAAATGGGGATTGAGGGGGAGGGTAAGGATGAATAATAGTCCCGTCTTCACATAACATGTAACATGCTAAAGGCACATGTTTTTTGGAACTTATTTATATCGTAATTAAATCAAAACACATTTTTTAGATTTATTGATCTATCAATATTTTTAGTCTTAAACATTCAAGCTAAACCCCGACAAGGTCCCTTAACTAAAACCATCATTAAAATCAAGTACTAGATATGTATATCCAACCCAAACTTTTGTACAGACAAGTGGTGGAGTGTAATGGGGAACATTTTAATAAAGTTTACTTATGTGAAGATAGAATGTGAAATTTAAAATTAACATAGTAAAGCACATGCACTAAATTTATAACACATAAACACTACCTATATGTAGCTATTGCTGGCTGTGGTTCAGATGATAACCTGATATAATTATCAGGTAACATATAATACATACATACATTGATATAATTATCAGGTTACCATCAAGTCTGCTAGTATCTGTATAATATACAGTATATATGTATAATATACAAATAGTAGCAGACTTGATAAACACTTATCTACAGTAAAAGTTGTTAAAATGTGAATAATTTTGATTTCATAATTATAGAATTTTTCATAATTTAACTATTGCACCAACTATAGGAAAAATATTTCCTTGAAAAAAAAAAGTGACAAAAGTTGCGAAGTTGTTCAGAAGTTACATGATTATTTTCTCACAAATTGTATAAAACTTGAAGAGGGCTAGGAATTAATTGACTTCTTGTACTCTTCATGTTTTTAACAAAGGTACTGAACAGTATGGTGAAAATGACAATATAACAATGCTGACTTGTAATATTGTTGAAATCCATATTGTTCTATATTATTGAAATTATACTTCCAGAATTTGTTGCTTATGCTCTTCTGTGTATTTGCACTTTTATCTTTCTGTAATATATGCACTTAATTGATGTTGTGTTATGTAATCTTAATGCGATTTTTTATTATTTAATAAATGTTTGGGTTTGTGTTTTTAAAGTGCAATCAGAAAAGCAATTTTATTAACATATGTGTATAAATATGAGTTTGGTTTCTGGAAGATACTATAGAAAAACCTCTCATTTATAGTATATGTGAAATATAAAAGCAGCACTACGCTGCTTTGTATTTATAATGTAACAAAGTTTTAATTAACTGTTATCAGTCAAATGTTCCTGGGTACTTACAAATATTTTAATAGTATATGTAATTTGAATAACTTGAATAAAAGTGTGAATATTATTTTTATTGTTGAACGAATAGTATTAATAATTATCTGTTTTTTTGTTAAGGAAAACATTCTGAGAAAGCTGAATATGCAGGAGTATCTAATCTGTTCTTGGTCAGCATGGTGTATTGTGGTCTCTGTTTTTCTCGTTGTTAGAGGTGCCCTGAGTCTACCAGTGGAACATTCATGGGTTGCAATATATAAAATCTAAATATGGTTTCAATAGATCATAGCTATTACATTTCTGTTGAAAGGCCGACTGATTAATTGATATCAGTCAATTTAGCTGTAACCAAGAATGCGATAAACAGATAACAAAATGTTATGTTAGTTTATTTAAGCAGTACCTGAGTATGCTGGGATTGTAACATCTGTTTTTTTTTGTTATCATTATTTAAGTGTTTGATTCAAATCTTGACTTTTTTTGCTGTCTATTTGTTAATTAATTTTTACTATTATATGTTTTATTCAAATATGATTTTCATTTCTTAAACATATCCTACCACTGATATAAAATAAATACTAGTTAAGTAAAAACAATACCATTGAATAATTTTCTTTACTCCAAAAGAATAAGATTGAATTGGCAACAGTTAATTTATTTTTGAAAGTAAGACACCATGTCATTCAAATTATACAATTCAATTTTCCTATTTCTTCTTATTCTGAAATAAAACGTAAATATTTACACACATCTAGGATTTCCTGTATGGGAATGAGGGCCATAAATAAAGAATAGGAGATGTTAACAAAAACAAACATTTATCTGTCATATAAATATCAATTGCGGACTAGAATCCATCTTAAAGTAGGTTACCAACTAAAGTATGTAGTTGATGTATTTATCATTTCATTTGTTAAGTGGTCTAAGACATGAAGTCATAGTATATAAAAAGTATAACATGCAAATTTTTCTTACAAACTGCTACAAGTAGTTACTTGATGTTAGATTAGTTTTCTGAAGTCATAGCAAGCAGTGTTGTGTTAGTTATTGTAGTATGTAGTGCTTAGCTGTATTCTATACATTAAAACATGCAAAAGATTTCAAATTGACATCTTGTTATCTAATGCACATGTATTTGAAAGTTAAATACAATGTAATACAATTAAGTTAAATATGACAAGTAAAACTTCCACATTACTCAAACACATTTGCTAAACCTTGTAACTTGCTTTGTAATAAGACTATTCAGTGTACAAAAAACCAAGTAATTGAGTGAATTAGCAACCTTACTGATGCCTATGTCAAATTGAAACTTATTGCAAGTTAGTGTATAGAGGTGGCGCTATTAGTGTAATTAGCATAAGTTACATCTTACATCATAACAAGACTGGTTTATAATTTTGACATATCAACTTAAAATTTTATGTCCTGTTTGTTTAGTGGAATTTAAAAAAAAAGATTATCCAAATGCTTAAAAAGCATGTCTCCTTTTTTTTTACTCTGTATTAGGCCTTATTTGTTCTTTGTAATTTATGATCAGATGCTTCACAGTGACCTACTTTTTCGCCTAATTCAGGATGACCTTAATATCTTTCTTAATATATATCTTTATATTTAACTGTAATACTCAAATGCAAGTCATGTTGGGCAGGATTTTAGAAGGGTACTTTTTGGGAAAAAATTTAAGATTTGGGCCATTTGTTTAAAATATACTTAATTGTTAAAAATAATTTTAAACAGTTAATGCATAAAATTGTTCCGTCAGTCCCATTGTGTCGATGGAAATTGAACTTTAGAACTGTAACATGGGTATTGTCAAGGGATTTCTGAAACCAAAACTGATGTCACTTGACCCGTGGGACTTCTGGAACCAAAATTTTGGCTCTCGTTTGTTCCATGGATCTAGTGAGACTCTACTATCAGTTGTCTCATCATAGAACAACGTTATGGGACTAGTGGCACGGACCCGAAAAAACCTAGTAGAAATTGATTTTATTGGTAACGTGTAAAACGTACATTTGTAATTGACCAAAATAAATATTATTTTAGTGGTCTTCAACAGATTAGAATTTTTGTTATGTATTCAGACATTCTTTCGTCTTTATTGGTAAACATCTATTCGATTCCATCTAACAGTCATATTAGGCGTTTGTTGAGAGCTTCGGCCACCTGTTAATTCAAGTCGGCCCTTGTAGTGGCGACCTGAGGGCTTCTGTGCGTCTTTCAGTCATGTTGATCGCGAAGTGTGCTGGCTTTTATAGTGCTGCCCTCGTCACGCCGCCAAACTTTTTACTTTTTTTTTTTTTTTGACGAGGGGAAACCTTCAAAAGGTACCCGGTGCCGTGGGAGCGACGCCGGGGTATGTGGGATTTTTATCGCATTAAAACCCCCCCGGTGGCCTTTCTCAGCGCTTTGATAGGACTCCGGGATCTCCAACGGAACACAACCGGAGTCCTATGAGCGCGTGCCTCGCCGGGCTGTGCTCGGGGTGGCGGACTACACCCCTTGCTTCCTGGTTTTACGCCAGTATGCGGCCACGCATACGGACGTCCTTCCCGGGGTCGTTGGCTGGACGGTTCGGGCTCCAACCCTAGCCGCCCACGACCCCGGAAGCCCCCTTTTAGTCGCCTCTTCCGACAGGCAGGGGATACCGTAGCCCTATTCTGGTCCCAGGCTACAGGGACAAACTTTTTATATCTAGCTACTTTTCAACTGCTCAGAGTCACGCCATAGATTGCACATACCTATATGATATGTCTCTTTATTCAATGCTAATAGTTTTAGTTCCTAGGACTGAACATGGCGTTTTAACCAACTTTTACGTTGTTCCAAATTTAGGGAATTAATTGTTAACACTGAATTAATATTACAAATTAAAACGGTATATAATAATGAAATTATTAAAAAATATACAGTGTGAATCTCCATTATGTGCACATATTGAAATAGGTGAAATGAAATCGCATTTGGTCGACAAAAAAAAATATTTTTTTTTCGACAAAATGTCAAAAAAAATACCTACCAAGTTTTTGATCTAAACTAAAGGTTTTAAATTATTATTTTTTATACATTTTTTTCAAATTTGGTTTTAAATGATAACAAATTTCATCATCTTTAAAATAAGAGTGACTTTCAAATATTTGGATAACATAAGATCATAAAAAAAGTTTCAATTAACTCGTAAAAATACGAGATATGAAATTTAAAAATGGTTCCCATTCAGAGGGGTGAGGGGTGCGACCCCCCTTTGTATGGTTTTTTGTCGATAAAGTTTGAAGTATAATACGTGGGTAAAATATCGGAAATCCGATCCCTAACAAATTGTATTTATACACACACACACACACATATATATATATATATACATATATATATCTTCTTGAAAATAGGCACCAGATTACTGCTACTCCATTCCAAAGGGATAGTCTCATCGTCTATGAGTTTATTGAAGAATAAAGTTAACTACCTATTTCCCTCCACCATGAATTCCATCCCTCATCACCAGGTATATCATTTGGTTCCACTGCCTTTCCCTTTGCCCGCATTTTTGAGTTCTTCTATGCATTCTTCCCTTTTCAATCATAATATATTTTCTCCTGGCACATTTAAGACAACATACCAATCATTCTCTACATTCAACAACGTATCGAAACACATCTTTTAATATCCTCTTCTTTCTTGAGCTCTTCCTAGCATTGCCCTCTCCATTGTCCGCTGAGTGACCTTGAACCTTCTTATGAGACCCATAGTTATTGGCCATGTTACGCTTCCGTATGACATCACTGGCAATACACATTGGTCAAAGACTTGTCTGCGGAGCTTGGACGCGAGGATTTCCCGTAATTTCCCGAACGCTGCCTATTCGAGCAGGATACGGCGAGAGTTCTCTTTTTCGAAGTTGGACTTACCTGATTTGTCTGTTCTAGGTAAACGCAACGGTCAACAACTTCGGTCCCAACTTTAATAGCAGTGGGTACAATATGGCCTTTCGACATGATTTTTGTCTTGTCTATATTATCTTAAGATCCACTCTTTGAGAAGCATTACTGATTCAATCTTCGAGCATTGTGCTCAGGTCTTCCAAGGTCTCAGACATGAGAACTACATCATCGGCGAACCGAAGGGTTAGGTACTCGCCGTTTATATTGATGCCATGTCCTTTCCGTTCCAGAAGCTTAAAAAATATCCTCTACCGCAGCGGTGAACAGTTTCGGAGAAATAACATCTCCCTGTCTCACACCTCGCTGCAGTTGGATCGGATTGGTGTTTTGATTCTGGAGTCGAACTGATATAGTGGCGTTTCTGTATAGGTACCTTAGCACCTCAATATAGCTGTAGTCCACTTGGCACCTTTGGAGAGGTCGCAACACAGCTTATATCTCGATTGTATCGAAGGCCTTCTCATAGTTCATGAACGCCAAGCAAAGTTATACTCTTCCGTCCTCTATATAATTAGACGCAGTGTCTGAATGTGGTCTATGGTACTATATAGTCTTTCCGGAAACCGGCATGTTCGGGAGGTTTAAAGTCGTCATGCCTACGAGCGAGACGATTCGTTATTACTCTTGAGAACAACTTGTAGATATGGCTCAGAAGCGATATGGGTCTATAGTACTTTAGGAGGGTGTTGTCACCCTTTTTGATGAAAAGCACCACCTCGCTTCTGCTTCATGCTTTTGTCGTTTTGCCCTCGATGATGACGGAGTTAAAGAGGCTTTGGAGGATTTTAAGTATTGGCTTGCCACCCGCTCTCAAAAGCTCTGTTGTAATTCCATCATCAGCCTCTGCCTTGTTATTTTTATGTTGTTTGAGAGCGATTCTAATCTCGTACAAGCTGACATTCGGGATATCTTCCTTATAGTGTCGGGTAAGCTTGGGTCTGGGATCTTTAGCCTTGTTTTCAACAGGCGTTTGCGTGGAATACTACTTCCTCTAGAAACTTTCAATCTCCCTCAGGATTTCAGTCTTCGTTGAAACGACGCAACCGTCATCTGGCTATGCCCAATAGACATATCTCTTGCGAACCCTGGAACCTTTATTCCGCTCAATGGCCTCTTTAATACGTTTTGTTTTAAATCGGTGTAGGTCGCTCTTTAGCATATTTGAGATCCGCTTATTTAGCTGCCGATAGTGACCTGCTTTTGCTGAGTCTTGTAGCCTCATCTCACGTCTCTGTTCCATAAGTTCGATAGTCTGATCAGAGAGTTTCTTTAATTTTGAACGATGCGTTCTAAAATATTTAGACCACCATGTTGTGTAGATCATCCACATCTACGCTGTTCTCAAGGGCTTGGAAGCGGTTATGAAGCTCGAGTTGAAAGCTCTCGGAATTTTGGATTTGGGCAGGTACTGGTCGGAGCGTTGATTTTATCAGTCGAGACCTTTCAAGCTGGACGTCGATATTCAATGTGCTTCGCACCAATCGCTTCTTCGCTTCCTGTCTTGACAGCGTTGATCACGGGGCTGCCGGAGACTAGGGACCGATTCTTTCTGGACATTTCCTTGGCTTGGCTTGGCAGGCGGGTTGGCGATCGCAGTGAGGCCAAGAGTGTAGGAGACGCTGCTGCCCATCTTCTAGTGGGCATATTTCCTTAGACGGGTCTTACGTCACCCACGGGAACAGATGGGGTGATACTATTCTATGCCGGCACCACACGGCAATAATATTAATTTATTGATAATATTAATTATTAACTTAGTAATAATACTGATAAGATAATCATCACGCGAAGCCCTGCCACCAAGCAGGCTGGCTTCTGTAACCTCTAACGACACCCTGTTCTGCCAGCATGGGATTGGGGGGAGTATTCTAGGCCGCCCCAATACCGCTATAGCACTATCTATAGCACTCTTCCTGATTGCGTTGACAATCTTTTCCCAACATTCATTTACAGACATTCCAGGTAACCTTTCATACATATCATTCAATTTATCTACCACCTGTTTTTTAAATACTTTCGCATGGTCTTCTTTTTCAAACATCAACCACAAAATTTTTGGAGTTGGTATTGTTTTTAATTCTAATTCTATAAATATATAAATAGAAATAGAAATATAATATAAATAGAAGTCTATGTCGTATAACAACTACTTTTCCTGGGGTCACTCTGCAATCCTATACTAAATTATGCTTATTTCTGTTAATCAGAAAATTTTAAATTTGAGTTTTGTTATGGGCCATTCTTATGTGTCATAAGGTGTTCCTACTTTTTTAATAAAAATATGTTAACAATTGCGAAGTCAAAATCGCTAGCAGCTTCTAGGTTTTCTCTCTCGTTATTCCCAAGGCCAACCCTCATGCACCTCATCTTTCATATTCCTCATTAGATTTCGTTACATGTGCATTGAAGTCCTCGCCTATAATCAATTCCTCGTTCTCCGGTATGGCCATTATCACTGTATCGACACCGTTCCAAAATTCCTCTTTTACACTAGTATTATATTTCACTTGTCGGGCGTAGACGCTCATTACATTCAAAACTATATTTTTCAGTACAATCTTTATCGCTATTATTCTATCTTTAAACTTTTTTACATCTGTCATACTATCTTTTATATAACTATCTATTACTATCCCTACCCGGTTTCGTTTCCCATTATTATCAGAATAATATAGCTTGTATCCTTCTCCAATGTCTCTTGCCTTTGCCCCTTTCTATTTCGTTTCCTGTAAGCAAGCTATATTTATTCTTCTCCTTTTTAATAAATCAGTAATTTCCCGTCATTTTCAGTCATAATTCTCACATGCAGACTTCCCATTCTTAGCCTTTTTTCCTGGACTTGCTTCTTATGACTTCTTAGTGCGTGCCCATCCAGGAAATCGCGACAACCGTTGTCCACTTCAGCGAAGGATGTTGCAACTGCGTGTCGCCTCCGGGGGCGTTTCATACTCTGATACGCTCTATTCTGTGTATACTAATGAGATCATACCAATCGGAGGCATTAGTTTATAAGTTTTTATAATTGGGGAATAGTAGGCGAGTGATATCCTCAGTAGTAACGCAAAGAGAGGGGTAAAACGGGTGTCGTTAACTCTCTTGGGTCTACTTTTACTTACTCGATGGCGCTGCTATCCATGCGCCGTTAAATACAGATATTAATATAATAATAAAAACATAACAGTGAACATTTAATAAAACAAACTGTTAAAAATAAGTGATTTTGTTGTTAATTAGAATTCTTTACCAGGCATCCTTTGGAGAGCGGAATAAAAGAAAATAATAAAAGCATAGGTGCATGACTTTTTTTTATTTATAACGCATTTTGTATAAATTTAGATATATATTATGATTATACTTGAAAAATATATATTAATTAATCAATAATAATTATAAAAGATATCTTCGCTCCTTCATATTATTTCCCTTTATGTAGATTAATCATAAGGGAATTAGTATGTGATCGATCAAAGGCCCTTTTCGGATCCGTGTCGTTTGCCTATTTTTATGTCTATCTTGTATTTGGTCACATTAAATATGTGGCACTGTAAACAACAACCTAAGGAGAAACTTCTAAAGATTTCATGAATGCTTGTAACATGCACCTTACATGTGGCAACTTACATTACGTTACTACATTTGACATTGTTCTAATAAAAGTTGTTGTCGTCATTAAAATTTATTTTATGACATGTTTTTTTTACTTTCATTCACCAGACTACACGCGAAGTATTATGCTATTATAACATTGACGTCTATAAAATATTGTAAAATATTATTTTACTCTATATGTTCAGTTTAATTAGCTTTTTCAAGCTACTCTAATTATTATGTGTGTAGTGTTGCAGTAGTGTTATGTTGCACCGGAGTAGAGCATCTGACTAAAAAAAGTACTTATTTATGTTACATGGGGTTCGCTTGGAAAAAGTAAACCGCACGAAATTTTTATAACAAATACTTATTTGTACCCTAAAACAATACATAATAATTTATGAGTGTAATATTAAATTTATACTGCCAAAAATTATATTAAATTTGTAATTAAATTTGTAAATATTGCCGAGCAATGCATACTAAATATTATTGAAATTTTGTTATGTCAACAAACTGCAGCCAAAGGGTTAAATTTTGAATTATGAAATATTATATAAAATTATTGTGTCAGAAACAAAGTTAAATTAATAAATTTTGGGGCCTGGATAGTTTAATCCATCCTGTATAAAACCAAATTTGGGAATAATTCCAGGAAAAACCTAGTCTTAAAATAAATTGCAAAAAGTAATACGTTGATTTATGTTGAATTCCGAGTTCTTCAGATTGTAAGAAAATATAATTACATACTAGAAAGTAGCAATCCAAAATTATGAAATTGTAAGCAAAAATGTTGAAAATCTTAGTACGTACCGGCGAATCCGTCATTACAAGAAGTAAGTAAATAGCAGTGACGCAGCGTTACTCTAAAAAAAATTGTTCAAAACCTACCTTAATAGAAAAGAAAAAATAAAAACACTGTAGGCAAAAGAGAAACACTAGGTTAATTTCTAAACCGAGTTATTAAAAATTACGGAATCTGTCGATGCAACTCACCCGGGAAATACTACTAAATACTTTTTCATTAGAGATTCCATTAATTACGACAAAAGGTCAGTAAGAATCCGGTAAGAATAGAAACACTACGTGAAATGTAAATTCGAATCGAAAATTGAATTCGAGACGAAATATTTTTACGAAACATACCATAAAGTTAATATGTAAAGTTAATCGGTTTTTTTTATGGCGAATCCACAATAAAATTGAAATGCAAATGCAAGCGTTAAAGCTTCCAATTCGAAGGCTAGTTACATTATTTTGAAGTTTAAATATCAAAAATAAGAAAAAATGGAAAATTCACATTTTGAATATATCTTGACTTTCAAAGATCGGCCGAATTAACCAAACATCAATGACAACTTCTTAAAAATTCGAAGAAGGTATTCAACCAAGGCATTCATCCATTCAGCCTAAATAAATGAAAAACGGATGAGAGTAAAGTACTGGATGACTGCATAAATTGCATATAACTAATTGCAACAAAAACAACGCGCAATAGTGTCATCTCAATTAAGATTCCGAAATTAATGACACGTCAAGTGACAGTTTGTCAAATAAATTGACAGTGACAACGGTACATCGACATTGACAGCATAAGAGCTTTGGTAAAAACGATAAATGAAAATTCAAAGTTTAGAATTGTAAGCTAATGTGTGAGGTTATAAATATAAACAAACGAAGTATGAAATATTTTGTGCATAAAGTTTTGCATTATGATTTATTTTATGATAGGATACACATGTAATGTAAAATACGTTACAATACATTGTTTGTAGCTTTTGATGGAGGTAGTTATTACTGTTAATTACAAAATGCCTCTCAGAAGATATTTTAAAAATGTATAATAGGTGTAAGTTTATTATATAAACAAGGTAGTAGAGAAATGTAAAATTCGTGTTCAGCGTAGCAAGCAAACGATTGATAATGGACAAGGATCAGGGGAAGGGTAAAACAAAACAATAATTGTGTTAATATTTTGAGTACCTATTTTGTTTAATAATGCTTCAGAACGTTATCTATATTCATTTTTGTGTTTGTTTAGTATGATTAAAATGCATTAGATAGCTCTATTTTAGATGCTGTATTTCTTACAGGTGTTGTCATTTACTTTATACCAGCGACATCTACATAGGTAGTAGTTGAAACTGACAATATGATTATATTTTACAGAGATGTCGTTACAACATTTCCTGCCATCTAGTGTCTAGTAGAAAAACTAGCCTGCCATCTGGTGTCGAGTAGAATATATTAGGTACAGTTATACGTTACTGAGCATTAAATTATATTCTCTTTTTTATTTTCCAATGCATTTACTTAGTTTTACGGCAGAATTTGAAGTTACGGAAGATGTGAATGAATCGTATAAATCAATAAATGGAGTGATATTATAAATGTTGGTGAAATAGTGCTATGAAATTTTAACAGATGGCGCACTACTATGCCTCGGAACAGTGTCAGACTTAAAAGCACTTATGTTGTCATTTTCGTAAGAGATGTCGCTGTTAAAAAAAAACTTTATACAGTTGATATGCTCCATCTAGTATCAAGTGGCCATACCAAATTTTATTTATTATTATTTTAATTGAAATTTAGTAGTAATAAAAATGTATGCGTAACAGATTTGAATATATCATGTCTCGCTGAAGTGAGGACAATATACCAGAGCTTCTTCAATAATTTTCTCGAGGGTCTGTGAAGTCTATGAATTTTTGGGCGATCGCGATTGAGTGTTACCTTTACTTCTCTCATTGTTAGAGCCTAAGAGTTGACTGTGAACTGTGATGGTAATATTGACAGATCGTATTCCGTAGGTAGTGGTACTTCAAATAATATAGTCGAATGGTGTTCTGTTCGGTAGGCATTATTTATACTTATTTTTTAAAATATTTTAAGAACATTATTTATTTTTCATCTCGTCATTATTAATACAATAATGTATGATACTGTTGTATAATATTCCAAGTCGATATGTATCGATGGATTTTGTAATTGATATTAAGGAAATCTTGCGTAATATTTGTATTATTGTCTATGAACGAACATTTGGAGATTTTAATCACAAATTTATCTTCTGGGAAGAATGAACTAAAATTCCTATTTAGTCTGGGTATATGGCGTCTCTTGTGTCGAAAGGCTATGCGCGGGTGTTTCTGAGTTAAGTCAATAGCATTGTCGGAATATGTCGCAAAGCAACTGTATTCTCGCAGTGTTGTTCTATGATTTTTACAATCATAAAGAAGAAAATACAAGTATTTTTAATTTTGTGACTTGGGAACATAATATGCGGCACCTTAGTACTCCAGTAAATAACAAGTTTTGACGAAAATTAAACTAAAATTTGTCAGCTGTCATTAAAGCTTGCCAAAATAATACGATCTTATTATATGAAAATATTCTTTTTTAATTATACGATAAATAACGTAGCTACAGAATAGTCCTGCACCCGCCATATCTTCAGAATACATCATTTTATAATATAAAAACAATGCAATGGACCAGAGTCTGTACAGTAAAAAAAACTTTAGTGTAGGTAAGCTTTGCTATCCATATAAATCCAAAACACAATTTTTCTAATGTTCGTTTGTCTGTCTGTCTGAACGCATCAGGTGGAAAACTCTAAATGCTTTATCAAATTTATCAATTACGCCGCGTAAATCCAGCTGAATTAGACAAAAACATACTTAAATTGTTTTTTTATCCTTTAAAAATAATAGATATAAAAAATCCCACTTTCGATTTGTAATATAAACTGCTCATTATTCTGAAAATGTTATTTATGGGGCAGTCGTGAGAAAGTCTTACCATATTATTAATCAGCTGAAGTTCATCAATCACCACTTACGAAATCACGAGTACTAATTGGGAATATATTTACCTTACAAGCTGTAATTTTTTTTAATCTTTTTTTTATTTGATCGCAGTCTGTTATTTATTGAACATGTCAAACACTCTTAGTGATGATCAAGTTTTATTACGATCAAACTAGACCGAAATTGTTGGCTATACCCATTTACGGCCCAATAGATGGTACGGATTGAAGTGGTTGGATCAGTGGGCGTCTTAAGCGTCAAAAATCCTTAAATCGCCCTACAAAGCACGGGATTGGTTTAAAAAAATTGTACTAGACATAGTTAACGAAATCGATCACTTTTAATTGCTGTGCTCGTTGAGAAAATTTGCCCTCGCCTACTTAACAAATAATACCAACTTTGATCACCTGTTTAATTCCGAGTGCTGTCGACATTTCTCAAGTTTTGTTGATCGGTTAAAAGGTTGTTGAAGGTTATATTCGAGTTGTGCGTCGGAAATCTGCGAGCATTTTAAACACATCAAGATATCGTATGAATACGTTCGAACTAGGCATAACATATCAACTGATACTGAGCTGAGCACGTCAACAGTGTAAGCGGGTGTTATTATTCAACGCTGCTGTGCTGTTTCAATATGAATTTCTGAGGTACTATCAAACGCAAGTGCCGAAAAACTTTCGATACGGCTTAAATCCAGCTATTTGTCTATAATAACCAAGATTGAAATATCTTAACATCACCAATCCATCTAAGGTTATTTATTTGATCGTTTGCAGCCTAAGAACATAGGAAAAAATTTGTATTTAGTACTATGAACATAGATTTTGACAACAACGATGAATGTTGTAGAGTTCATCAATAAAATTTTACTGGTTATAATTGATGTCGATCATTTTTAATTCGGATAATAATAGCTAAAAATGTGTTTTTTTTTTCTCAATTGTAAATAGTAAGTACGATTGTAATATCACATACTACCGCTGTATAAGATTTACGAACAAATACTAAATCAAATACGCATCAGTTTCGCAATTTTTTTTCTTACTCTCGATATAGTAAAAAGTATAACAACGAAAGTAGTACTGCGAGCAGGAGTACATGTTTGTTATCCTGTGTAGTAATAGTAGGTAGTCACTAATTATCATAATGAGCCTTAACATTTGTAATGAAAATAACACATTTTGTTCAATGTAATACATGTTTTTTGATATAGCGGACAGCCTGGAAGAACATTTTTAATTATTGTTGCATCTACTTTACGCTTACTTGCTGGTTTAATTGAAAATTTTGGAGACACCAAAGGCGGCGCTTCGTGTGATTTGTCTCCCAAATAACAATCAAACTTATTATTGGTAGTTTATCCTGACAAGCTTCCGTATGAATTTAAACGTATTAGATTGTATATTAGTTATTAACGAGCAAACCTAAACTAAATTTAATACCTACTAGTATTTATAAAATGAGGTGGCAAATAATAAAGTTTGTTTGTTGTATTAAGAATCTAATTAATGACGACAGCCTCACATATACCATATAAACAAAGCCCAAAGAGTATTTCAATGCTGGCAGGAAACGTGTCTTGACGTGTCAATAACGCAGGCTGTGTGAAGGGAAATCCGCTCCATCCGGAAGTAGCAGAAGGCAGCAGTCGGAAAAGAGTGTTGCGTTTTAACTGAATTGTAAATGATACACTCTACCCACACTATATTTATTTGTTTTGTGTAATTTTATTTAGTAGCATGTGACAATCCTGCGGAAATGACGCAATGTATAGGCGATGACAATCTTTCTGCAGACATCGAGGGCCATGACCACGGAATTTTTTTACACTGCGATATAATTTTGCAGCTTGATAATAACATAGTTCATTATTTAAGTTAGCAATCATCGCGGTGTCATGTGGCTTTGTTGGACAGAATTAAGGGACCCTACAGTTTACTAACTTGATAGGTAGATTACAATTATAAAATTTAAAAGGGAACGGTTTGAAGTTGTTAAAATTTAATATTTCATTTTAGTGGCGCCTATGTTCTGTGAACTTTCGTTTATTGCTAATTTCCATTACATTGTACAGTGTAAGTACTCTGTGCATCGGAAGTGTAGATAGGGAGCGAAGGAGGAGAGATAGAGGGGGAAAATATGAAATTTCCTTAACGTGCCTACTCAGTACGATAATTTATCTGCAAATATATTTGAAAAATTTAAAAATAATTTGAAAATGTTTGCAGAGTACCTACAATTGGGTTAGTGGTCCGATGATTTATTGGCGCGGGTAATTAGGTGGTTACCAACCTTTAGTTTCTGCAAAAGTCGGTATTGAATAAGGCTGCCAGTTGCATTTTCGATGTCTATCATAGGTCATATCGAGAAAAGGTCTCAATATTGCGTATGTTCCTCACATATTTTCATTGCATTGTGATATCACATTCAGCTGTACTTCACCTGCAGACACAATGTATAATATTTACGAAAGCCAAGCCAATTGAGATTGCTAGTTTTTAAATAAATACCTAAGAATTATGTAACTGTACATTTCGATTCTACGATGTAATCTAATCTCAATATCCTTGACAAACTTAATTCCCAACCGTCTGGACCGAAGAGCCGAGTCAACTCTCTCGAGCTAACTTTAGCAGAGCGAGCTATTAAATAATTGAGTGATGACTGTATTACCTACGGTATTTTCCATGTAGTCGGTCAGTTTCTTATTAAAACTACAATAACGTTGAAAGCTGGCTTAATAATACGAAATCGTATACAAAATGAACATTTTCAATACATTACAGTAAGGTCCCTGGCAGGCCGTTTTTTACATAATGAACATGTTATTTGAATAATAAAAATATGAGTAGACTAGTTTAACATTTTATTAGAAACAATTTGCTCTATTTTAGTTCTATATTGTACAGGTTATCATTAACTTTATTTTGGGGTGTA
Source organism: Megathymus violae (assembly GCA_003671415.1). Classification (NCBI taxonomy): domain Eukaryota; kingdom Metazoa; phylum Arthropoda; class Insecta; order Lepidoptera; family Hesperiidae; genus Megathymus; species Megathymus violae. Next base: position 9,407,202 of record PDGT01000004.1, on the reverse strand, counting down.
AGGAGCTACAACCACCCTTGATCTACGGCTACGGTTAACCTCGTCTTCTCGTTGTCCTCCTGAACAATGAACGAGGGTATGGAAATTAGACTTGCACGGTGATTGGGCAGTAATAATGCGGGTCCCTGGTACCTTTCTGGTCGGCAATCCGGCGGCGTTAGCGATGTCCATGGGCGACATCTGCTCGTTTGTCGACAAGTTGCATAAAAAATGTAGGTTTTGAAATGACGCTCGATTTTATCATCGCGAAATCGGAATCCGGAATTGAAAGTGAAATCCTAATAATTCATTCCATACTACGTTGTTGGTACGACGAGGATTTTCATTTGAAAAAAGTACTTTTAACGTCGTTGATCTCCTAAATGTTACATACAACATGTTATACAAGAAAATTGGCAAGCATAAGTGTACGCCAACATTTTCGAATGTGTGGCCATGAGAGTTATGTAGTATCAAGGGATATGCAGATCTTACTGGAAATTAGTGTCTGCCATACTTTTTAATTGACCTTCTGATGAGTCGAAATGATTAACTTTAACATTGTAATATTCAATGTCTTCAGAATAAACGTAAGAACCCCGTATTGGAAATCACTGTCTTTTATTGTTTCTATGTTGCATTTTCAATAGACAGTCCATTTCGCTAGGATGCATGTGTACGAGTAAAGTTTTCCACCAAATTGTTTTAAAAATATTTCGTAGTCGCTTTGGATTTTGGAGAATCCGTAAATTAATATTTGGGTAAGAGATTCTTCTCTCTTCTCTTCTGTCCATTCCTGGAATGGACTTGCTCATATGTCTGATATATCAGGGTCGTTCATAATTTGATAATCTTCAAAACTCGTTGCATATTTTGCGTAATAAAACAATAATCACAAACGGTATAGTTCCGTTTGGACGAAATAATTTACATTGTAAATCATACCAGTGACTCGCAATTGACAGTGTATTTGCTCCCATTTATTCATTTTTCCCACCCATCTGAAATAATCCGACATCTGCCGATAATAAAACCAATTTCCAATTATTCAATTTTATCAAAATGATCATTTGACTGATTTTCTCTCCTCTGCTTATTTTATTATGTCTTAAATATGCCTCTAAAGTAGATCCTTTTTGATCAATATCAGTTTTTTTTGGGTTTGATCTATGTTTGCAATTCGATATTGACCTGGTATGAATTGAACATTGAACACAGAACACTGAACACTGTGACTTTTTTTCTGAATTTCAAAAGCAAATAATCGTTAGCAAGATTTTGGCGGCGTGACATAACGTCATTCTATTAATGTATTCACCTCATTCAAATTTAAATGCACGTTTTTTGTTCTTTTATAACTTTGATCGATGCTCAGTCGTGTCCTTTATGAAAATATTTTCCAGACAAAATATTTCACATTAATATGGCAGTTATTTTTTTTTTCAATAAATATGTTTTGTAGGGCCTACATGACCATTGTTTCGTGTTATACGACATCCATTTATATCTTTAAGATAGACTGTTTATTCGTGTGAACATTAACAACTTTGAGGGTCTAACTGTGGGTTGTAACGACGTTTGGTAATTTGTCTTCATTAATTTTTGCTGCGTTAGGGTTTGATTCCTCTAATGGAAAACGAATCAGCCATTTGAGTACAAGTTCTCTTAACTGTAAGTCATAATTCCCGAGTATTTCCGCCAAAATCAAGTCATTGAGCTCTTCCGGTTGATGAATCTTGTCATTAGGGAAGCAAATAAATATGTAGTAAACCTCTTTCGTGAAGTTCTACAGCATTTACAAAAGCCGATACCTTTTCAAAGATCTGCTTTCTATCCAAATCTCTATTATTTGTTCAAATTTTAATTTAGCAACTCTAGGCATTATGTTAGGGAAATTCTATTGAAGTTGCTCCAAAGATGTCTCATACTGTAATTTTAGTTACAGTGGTTGTTTTTTTCTGGAAAATATGAATTTTATGTCATAGTGATAAAAAAATCAAGCGATCGAGACCATCGAACAATAGCCATTGTGTCTTTATAATGTTCTATGTAATATCACGTTAAACCAGGAAACGCGGAAGATAAAGTAATATTCTCACTAATTGTGGCATTTTTTTGGGGTAATTTGTTAATTACTCCCATGTATTGTTCTGTGAGAATCTTGTTTTGATTATATTTTATCCTTGGAATAAAGTCACGCTTTACACCAGTAAATTTATCTATTAAATATTGTTGAAATAACGTGCCACCGAAATAAAGCGCATTAAATTCTTCCATTAATAATTTATTTACTCGGGTTGATACGAAAGTCTGTATTGTGCTAGCTCAAGCTGAATTAAATGGCTGTGACTAGAATTTAGCGTTTGAAAGTGCAAATGTTCTACAGTATTACCATCCGTTTCAGCCGGGTACATAAATAAATAATTTAACTCGTTTATAATATTCTTTAAAGGCAATATGTTTTTAATTTCAATAACCACAATAATAATAATCATTTCGTTATCTGGAAAGTATAGTCAGCATAAGAGTAAACAATACATAAACCTCATTACGGGCGGGTACAATAAATAAATGCGAAACTTATGGTGGAGGTATTCCTTGGGCAGAAGTTATCTCATTTATTTTCTTTTCTATTTCTTGCATCATTATTTAGCTCCGTACATAACCGTTATACATTCGAATATTTATTTTCAATAACTTCATGACCGAGGTACTAATTCCATAATTAAGAGGACGATTTACTCTTTCGTTTATAGATTATAGTGGCCGTTCAAAACCACCTTCATGGCTTTTTGTTCTAAGAGCTATTATATTCATTTTTATTTTCATTCACGAACAATAAAACTATAAATACCATGACTATTTATTGTTTTATGATCTTCCAGGTTGAAGGAAGCCAGCGCAAAAGATGGCTCTATGTTTTTTATTTTTTGTAAAATAATTTCAAATGTCTGTGACAGTTCAAAAAATTATGGTGGATCGTTTCGTCCATGCAAAGAACAGTAACCAAAAAAAATATTTATCCAAATAGAAACACGTGAGACGTCTTTTTTTCGATGTCTTTGTTCTTCGAACCGGTGCTTTCATCGTTCATTACTTCAGGGTCTACGCCGTTATGGCGCATGTTGTCGTGTAGCTTCTTAACTTCGTTCATGTTGTTCGATCCTCTCAAAGATAACGTGTTAAGACGCACGTTGTTCTAGAACTATTAAGTGTTGCTCACGCTGAGCGACACTTTTGAAGCCCACGCGTTGTGACGCAAGTTGTTGTAGAACTTCAAACGTTGCTCACGTTATTTGACACTTTCAAAAGCCACGTGTTATGAGGCTCGTTATTAGATCTTCTAGACGTTGCTCACGTTGTTCGACAATTTAATGGCCATGCGTTCTGACTCACGTTGCTGTCGAATTTTTAAACGATGACTTTGTTGGACATTTTCGATGGCGTCACGTGACGCATGTTGTCGTAGATCATCTAGATTTTACTCGTGTTGTTCGTTTCGTTCAGTGGTCATATATTGTGATGCGTGCCGATGTAGATCTTCTAGACATTTCTCTCGTTGTTTAAATAGTTCGACACTTTCACTGGCTACTCTTTGAGGTGTAAGCAATCGAGTATGTGTATGTAAATTATAGAAACTTTTTTTACTTGTAGTTTTGAACAAATTTTGTACGTATCTTACTTTTGCAGCACGTGTGGGAGTGGAACTAAAGGCTGCGTTTCTTGATTTGGAAAAGTCCAGGAATCTTGTTTGGAAGGATTTTATTCTATATTCTCTTGAAATGAACATTGGCTAAGTAAATTGGAGTAAAATGTTTTTCACGAAGGTTTTTTAGGCTACAGAGCCTAATGCATAGTTGGCTACAAATAAACGTCTATGAATTCCTTCCTCTAACCAATGATTAACATCCACCGTTGATTTGACTCCCCAATTTAGATGTTGATTGGTTAACGTAATAATTGCATTGTTACAAGTTAAGTTGTTATTATTGTTATTGTTCTAGGCTGTTAAATTTATTTCGCATATCTGGAAACAGCTCTAACGATATTGATCAAATTTTGAATTTGGATTAAGTTTTGCTTCCTATGTTTACCGATATAGTTGTATAGACATAGAATATGGATCAGGCTTTTTTTTTCAAGAAACCCAACTGTATAGTTAAAGTTATACAATAATTCATCACTTAAATATATAAGGTGAGATATTGTAGAACATGGGGTAATTTTTTTTCAGCTTAGTTCTACCTCATATCACCACTATAGTTTAATTTGCGACTTTGTAACTTTTATTTTTGGGTTTATTTTTGGGATAGGAACGGATGCAAACACATTTCTAATTAAGTCTTGAGGAGTAATAAATATCATCAAATGCAAAGTATAAACATTTAATACGTTATTACAATTTTCATTCTTTGTATTTTATGTTATACCTTCGTGAATAGATGTAAAAATTTATTTCTACCAGTTATACTTTAATAACGTTATCAGCTGGCTTTAAATATCCTACATACTGTCGTGTTCCCCAATAATAATACCAAAATTCAGGCAAACTGGTGCAGAATTACCGCACAGGTCATTCATAAGATACACGTTGTTCTAATACACCAAAACAATAACATAAAAGACCTAGGTATCTGTACGTAATAAAATGTTCAATGTTTCCATGTGAAGATTCCGAGAATATTATGATGTAGGATAAACTAAAAATTGAACAAAGTATCAGGTTCGCAAAAGGTACCCTTTCTTTTAGTGTCTCAACCATAAACATTGTGAACGTATTCAAAAAATGTAATAGTAAACACTTGTGTAGTGACTTTTTTAATGTCACTTTAACACTTCGGTTTGATCTATTCAAAAATTCCATGATAATTAAGGAGTGATGCACATATTTAGGATAAAAAATTCAACCAAAATCTTAAAAGGATTAATTTCACTTTTCGATATTACAGATGGATAATTACCTAAATCAATGTTTAAAGTCATTTATCATTATTTACTATGGGATTGCTGTTAGCAATAAAAACCTTATTACATATACATTTTTTTATTTCGATCACAGAACTAAATTTCGTACAGCATCACTTGAGCAACGTCATCGTCACACCAGTATATTTTTTGTAGAATTATAATATGATAGACTGATATTCACAACTCGAAATATTGATTTGCAAGGCTATACAAATGAATTATGCTTACTGATTCCGTGACGATATGCCAGGCAATAATAATTAACACCCATTGCTATGAACTATAATAGTTATGTATATTTACATGTATTATATTTAGGTAAGTTAAAGGATACAGTATTAGCAAACGGAAGATCGGTGTTAATAAATTTTCTCATAAACATATCGAGTTATGAATATCAAATACAACAAATTCAGGATATTAAAATTTATGATAAAATTTAAACAATTCCATAATTTTACACAAATACAACAATCATTCACAAAAGTTTATCTTAATGAAATCAGGACATAGAAACACTAAGTCAGTCTCAAATTAAAATACAATGTTGCTTATAGAATGTTACGTTCAAGCTCCGTAAGCTAAGGCGAAATGTTGTTTGAAATATTTGAAAATTTGCAATGCCATCATCTCGCCGTCAAAAGCCGGGGTACTGGAACTCAAATCGAGCTAAATAAGTAAATTATAACATTAGAAAAGGGCGTGAGAAAACTATATTATCGTAGGAAGTATATCACTGCAAAGAGCACAAAAATCAGCACCGAATGCAATACCAGATGAAACTGCATTCCTAAGGAAAGTTGAATTGAAAGTTGGAAAATTAATGGTTAGTGTAACAGCGTGGGTTCTGAAAAACGAGTTAACGCTAAATGTAGTTCCCAGATGGAAAAAATTGCGTATATTTTGTTCGATCAAGATTTGAAGTAAACATTATGCTCGTTTACATTTGCATGTAGCCGAAGGGTGAGTCTAAACTAATAGCTTTTCCGTTAACTTTAAATGACATATTACAACTGTTAAGAAACAATAAGATATAAAAACGACTACTCGGCAATTTTAGGTATGTTTTTACAGCTGCTAGTACGTACTTTTCTCGAGGTTTATTTAACTGCGTTTACCAATTAACTCTTTAATACTTCCACGATATTGTTTTTATTGCTAAATTGTCTACTTCTATTGTTGGGTTAGGTTTATGGCGTAAGGGTAAGTCACCTTAAGTTTCACGATTTATACTAAAAAGACATCCCAATCGTCAAACATTATGTAAATATTTAATTTTTATAGTGTTTAAAATTATATCACCAATAACAACAATTGTTACCACAGTAATTCAGCTAGGTTTTCTTCGTCACTAATATCAACTTCTTTAAAACAACCTGCACCTACTTATTAATATATATAATTTACAATAATTACGTAGTCCCTACTGTTTCACGATGATTTAGAGCTTATAGACACCAAGGTGAAGTGACAAGTTATGATAATTAATAAGTATTAATCGCAAGTATCTCCAGAACGCCTTAAATTTGATGATGTACTCTCTCTCCTTTGTATGAAGAACATAGGTAACATATTATACGTTAGGACTGGAGAACCAAGGTGGCTTCTTTTAACTGTAGTGCAGTGCTTCGAGACATTTAAGACCATCATCGCTACACAAAATTATTTAAAATTCGTAATCTGATTCCTTTAAATTTATACCTGGATTAGTGAAAGTGAATCGGAATTGATTTAATTTTTTTAATCATAATATATTATTTTTGAATTACGTAGTATATGTTTCATCTAAAACCAATTTTACTTGACATTTATACGATTGTGTTTGTATTTTTAATAGATAAATTTTCAAGATTTTCATGTTTATAACAATGAGGTTTCGTAAAATTTTGTATAAATACAAGAACGTCGTTCGAAACCAGACGACGAATAAAACAAAGACTTATTGGTATATTTACTTAACTTTTATGATTTTTATTCAATACGTAAACTTTATTATAGTTACAAATCGGATATGAATGACGTATTAGGTTTAATTAAATTAACACATTCAAATTGCAAAAAACGAGGAAAAAGAAAGTTTCGCATCGATATCTACGAAATCACCTTATTGGACGTGCTTAATGTGACTTTTTAGAACTGGGAATTGATTATCTCAATGATTGCCTAAATTAAATTGGAAAAAAAAAATAGATATGTATGAATTTATATAACTTTTGTAAAAGTCTTTATTGCCCAAAACTATGTTACCACAACTTCTACTCTTATTATTAATTTAAAGTTCACAATATCCGGGATCAAATCTACATAAAGGTTCGTAACATTTTATAAAACAGTATCTATACATTTTAAATTGAGACTATTTAATTTTCAACTACGTTTAAAACGGATTCAATTGTCATATTACATATTGTTTCATAATCGAATAATATAACACACATTTAAATTATTAAGTAACAAGTGTCTCAATTGTTTAGACTCATCTTATACGACTACCTTTTTTAAACAATTATTTCAATTCTAAAACAAAGCTCAACAGCCTTGTTTCAAATAAAACAGTTTAATACCTATTCAATCGATAAAATGTAGCTTAATTAATGATAAAGAAATATAACTATAAAATACCATTCTTATCCCTTACAGATATTACAACCGTGATAAAATTGTGGTACTATAACGAAATTTAATGTCATATTTATTAACATCGTCGTACTTCAACAATTTATTGTACAATTCACAACAAGTTTTATTTTTTCAATAATGATAAAAACAAATTCCTACGTAAGAAGAATATTCTTGTATAATTTGAAAATATATTCTTGATATATTTTAAATAAAAGAAGCCTATTGAAAAATAATTTGAGGATAGGAATACATGGAAAATAGGATGTATTATTGATGAAATACTTAAAAAACTGAACGAATTCCAATATCGATATGATGAATGCAAGCAACTGCCTTTCAACTGCACTGCAAGGTACTTCTATTATAACATACTCGTACTTGTAATCTATGTCAAGAAGAGTCAGCATAAAAATTGTTTTTTTAATTGAATTCAGATTGAATGCAGACTTTTTTAATAAATTACTAGTTTTATAATATATGTGGAGAAAATTTTAACTAGAATGAAATAACTTTGAATACCTACTATTTCATTTCTCTCAGACACATAAATAAATCGCATTAAATACGCAAGGCCAATGTTAATATAAAATCACCGAACGCTTTCGTGAATTAATTAAAATTAAATAAGCGAGGGATCGTGTCCATGAGTTTGTTAGCAATGCAATGTCAGTTAAAACCATGGGTATGACTTTAGGCAATCACATTAAGAAATAGCAGGCAAACACGTCACCCATTTTGTCAGTAAGGTAATAAGTAATATGATTGTCACTTAACGTTTCTTATATCGTTACAAAATTAGATGAGTCATTAATAAATGTACAATCAGGTTTTTACTTCCAGCGTTTATTACTTAGCCGAAGTAGTAAAAGAAACCTTTACGCGATAGTTATTAGCAACTTCATCTATTGTGTTATTTTCTGAAGTCTGTAGCAATTTATAAATAAACTGATAATGCATAGAATAGAACAAACGACAAAGCATCTGAGAGATTCATCAGACACATTAACTTTTCACCTTTCTCCAAGGTATTATTACCTTTCCTCCAATATCGCTGGAGTTAAATGCTTAAATGTGTTAGATTGAAGATTTAAGGATAATATTAGTACTACACGGATTTGGAGATATCTAATGTTTACAGGGGAATAATTGCTTTGGAGGGTGCGTAACGCCCTGCGGAAAAAGTGCGCGCGCATAAAAAGTACGTGATTTAACAATATCTCCCGACAGCTCTGCAAGGTGACGCCCTTGTGGATCAGTACCGTAGAAATTTTCATATTCAATTTATTTTCTTACGGTGAAATCATTCCACAAATCAGTGAGGAGAATCTTCATTATTCTAACACACATTTAATTGAGGATATTATAAAAAATATGAACTATAACAGGTGAAGAAATTTTTTTTAAGTTATCACTTTGTTGTGTTCAGAATTTAACAAAATGAACACAATTATTTCAAAATAACCATCCATATAATACCTCACCATGATTCATAAACGGCCCCTTGAACATTGCATGGTATTGTATTGAGGTAAATTATTTGTTTTGTATTTTTACATCCATACATATACACTAATTTTAAAACGTTGCTTGTAGTAAGTTTAAGCCATACCCTACTTAAATGAGTAGTTAAACGGCCTCTATTGATTACCTATTTATCATTTAATATGGAATTGTTATCGTTTAGCTATTTTATGTTAACGTATATACAAATAGAAATCTGTGGAAATTCCGAGCGTGATCACCATTCCATCAATTCATACTGATATCTAATACGATGTATCTCATTTGATTTAATTTTTACAAACGTGTAATTAACAATAACGACAGATATATAAATAAACCTAAGATAATTTAATATTACATTTTAAGGTTTCAGGATTATATATTGTATAGTGATTGTTGTAAATTATATTCTTTAGTATTATTCCATATAAATTTAATTTATGTAAATAATTTAGGTAGGTACATATGTAAAGGCATTAGATTAGATTTTATTTTCCATTTTTGGATTTTTTTTGGATGAAGTTACCTTAAACGTGTTTATTTATACGTGACTGTTTTGAAAATTTTGTAACGGCAATAAGTAAAATATTTCAACAAGCAATAAAATATTTGTACATATTTCGACTTTATTAAGGATACTGTATAGTAACGACTAACGCATATATCGAACAATCTTGGTAACGTATGTACCATTTGAAATATACAAAAATAATTTGATTTGCATGATTTATCATTGTTGTTTCGGTAGCAAACATTTTGCAATTCCTTTCATGTCAGTTAACCCCGTTACAATGACAAATATTTTAACATACGGTTTTACTAAAACCATCTTTAGTGCATTGGTTTAATTAGTACTTATATATAATTCTTTTTCTAAAACAATTTATGTTATAGTTATAAATAATTATTTTATCTTTTAGCCGTTATTAAAAATCCTAACCGATAATAAAAAAATATAACGACAAATTTGGCACGACACTACTGTAAGAATGTATTTATATATTATGGAATAACATTGATTATATAACAAATAACTTTTATGTAATAGTAAAAAAACATAAATTATTAAACTACATCAAACTAGAAACATGAATAAAGCAAAATCATAAGTTCTATTATCTATGCCATGACCATAACCGGAAAAAAAGGTTTTTTACGTATACATTTCGCTTATGTGCTTTTTGCAGACTAAACTTCTTTCTATGAAACGTTTTCCATAAACAATCTTTAGCATAATCGAACGGTTATTAGATGCAGCGCCATCAGCGCTTAGTACGTTTGAACGTTGTTACTTATAGGCTTATTAGGCTAGCAGAAACTAGCAAGAAGCAGTTGATGTCAGTAATTTCTTAACATTGAAAGTATTTTTCAAAATTTGTTTTACCTTTCATATGTAGCTCACGACCAATAAAGCTGTTAATGCAACGTACAGCAAATGCGCACTAAAACCATTTAAAGCTAGGTGGTATTATATTGTTTAATATGTAATTTATATTTATAAATGAATGTTGGGTTAGTTTTTCTACTGTACTGATCGATCCTGCTATAAAAGCAGCCTTAGTTATAATATTGCTTCTACTTGCGTTACAAAGATTTTTATTAGTTTCTATACAATGTACCTTTAGCGTACTACTTTTAGTGTAATACATTTATGATATCAAAATAATTATCCATTAAATTTGTATCATAGTTCCATGGTATCACCTTCTGTTACTGTGCCTCTCTGTAATACTCCCCTTGGGTTAATATTCAATATATAGTTGAGAATGTAACATTTTTATTTTGTCTGTAACTTAATGCAATTATATTATAATATGTAATATTTTTCTAGATTGATTTATTTTATCAATATAAGTTTGTTATAATTAATCTAAATTTTAAATGTGATTTAGAATTTGGTTTCACGTATGAGGTTTATCGGCGAGAACGGTAAGGTATACTCTGACCTGTTCAGTGGCCGTATTCAGTTCTTGGGGATAAAGAATCACCTTCAACACCGCACACTTTGTTGTTCAGAGAATTACCTGTTTCGCCCATGCCCCCATACGCTACGCTACACTACCTTCTTACTAACTAAGTGCAGTATATTACTTTATTTATCTTACATCATAAATTCCTTTCCGTAATTTACATTTTTATTTAGTTAAATCATCATTGTTAAATTTCCTGGCATTTGCTACTATTACTTTAACAATAATTGTTTTAGTCACTGACTTTTATTAATTAAACGAACATGTACCATAACAAATTAAAAGTTTATTTTGTATGGTACTTACTGTATTGCTACAATTATAGATAATTTAGGATACACTATACAAACTATTTACGTCTATAGCAGCATTATAAAGTAAGTTCACAATTAGGGATTTATTGTGGAAATTGAACTTTATGTTAATTATATTATTTACATCATTGAAAAATTCACATACATGTAATATTTCCTCGTAAACACTTCAGAAATTACACAATATATATTTAAGATAATACTAAAAATACGGGATGGATATGATTGAGCGTGCAATACAAATAACACCGAAAGAAAGAGACCTTATGATTTTAAAATAGATCAAATAATTTACGCGTGAACACAATGAATGAATAACGAATAAACAGCGAATTTTAAATATTTTTAATTAAATCTCGTAACTTCTAAAGTGATTATTTAGCTGCAACGTTTACATTATTTTATATATCACCATTTTAAAAATATTGAGCAAGTTCAGAAAATAAATAAAAATACTCATAACATGTGACTTGTATTTCATACAAACTACCCACCGTTTCTTTTCGCAATAGATGAATTTTTCCATTAGCAACATTACAAATAATAATAATGATATTACAGATTTCTATCCATTACTTTAATGTGTTAACTTGTAGTTATACATATATACGGTATCGATATATGAATATGACTAACAAGCGAAATGGGTGTATCATACAGAATAAAGGAATGCCGATGGGGTACACATTTTCACGCAATTATCCACTAATTTATGTCTACTTTTTCAATAAAAGTGTACAAAGTGTATGAGTCAGTAGTAGCACAGTACTGTTTTTCTTGATGTGTTTTAAATAATATTTTCATGAACATTTTACAATTCTAGATAATTAATGACTACAACCTGAATAAATAAATAAATTTGTTTGAAAACTATTGGTGACCTATACATACCAATAGGTAGCGGAAGCAACTATTTACGACATTTATTTTTATGATAATAACAATTATAAAGAATAAATTTCCATGCCTTAAAATATAGTTTTTATATTACAGTATACTCTGGTATATTTTGTAATTATAACAGCGCATTCTATTCGTACTAAATCGCTAAATACTTTTGCTACATTTTATGTAAAAGTCAATTCAATTATAATTTATTTAATTTTAACAAACATTTTCCGTATTTTCCTGACATTTATAAAATGATTTTCTATTTCACTTTAATTATTTTTATTTGCAATGCAATTACTAATATAAAAATTTTGAAAACATTTAAAGGAATCGCAAGTCATAATAATTGTAATCGTAAATTGTTTACTACGTACACATTATCTAGGTAAAAAGAGTGTCTCGTGCAATTTTTTTAATTTTAGCGGTGTACTTTACGGGTGTATATTTTTGTAATTGAACTGTATGTATATTTTTTATAAAACTAGATCACTTATGCTCGAATAATCTATCGTTATAAACATTATGTATATATTGATTTACATTTTTTATACAACGTGGATATTTTATGATATCCTTTATGAGAATCGCATCTTTAATATAATAATGCGGTGGCCGATAAAGTAGATTTTATTTGAAAGGGATAATAATTTATATTTTAACAATAATCATCTATGTTAAATTTTAACACGGTATCTGACCGTTTTATTTGCCAAATTTCGTTACATATCTATCAACGTTAATATATTTTATATAGAGTGACTGTAGGATAGTATTGCATTGTAGGTATAGTTATTATATATGTACCTAATGCATTCTAGATTTATACAAAGTTGTAAAATATTTTAGGTACCTAAATGCAAATAGTTTTCTACAGTATTGTATAGTTATCACTACAAGTATCAATTTACACTAAATTTAGTCTTTTTTTTAAATAAGGTACTTAAAATGCTTGAGAATGATATACTTTAGAATAGTTACGCATTGTGAATATTCATTATAATTTAAAAACATCAAAGCTACCCATGCATACCCGATTCCTGTAAACAATACAATTATGCATCACATCACGAGAAGGAATGTATATTAGGTAAATATTAACCCCTTATCGTGGGTCTATATGCAAATTCGAGATCTTGTATTACAATTTTTTTTAAGTACTTATTCAATAATTCTCATAAATATTTCATACTTTAACGTTTAAATTTTCAGTGCCATTTAATTTTTTTTTGTTATTTTTTAATATGCCTATTCTCATAAGGATCTGAGTGCTAAGAAATTGCGGTAATTAGATTAAATATTGTAAAAAGCACTTATCCATTGTACATGATGAATTCTGTTAAATGGGAATCTTTATAATAATGTGTCGATATTAAAAGGTTAAATTGCGATACCTTTTGAGTATCAGACCATATTTAGTTTTCCTCACCGAGCAGTACCAGGTCATCAGCCACGACATCAGATACGTGCAAGTAAATTATCCAATACATGAGGTTAAAGCAGACGAAACATACGGGGAACACGATGCGCGAGTACTTGTCGATGTCCGACGGAGTGATGCCGAGAAGTTTGTTGATGCTCTGAAAAATTTTTTCAACTTGACTCTGATGATTAATTCAGGCGATGAAAGCGCAAGCGACAAATCGCGTGCAATGGCTTTTATGCAGGCAATCGCGATGCCAATCGCCCAGAGCATGCACGATCGCTTTGCTGATTGTTTAGTACACTCGCTAGCTAGAAGTCGCTACTTGATAAAATTAAATATAGCTAACCTTTGACGCGTGAAGAATATGTGGGGGGATTGCCTCTTCCTCGGGTTGCGCGTTGATAGGCGGCGGAGGCGGTGGTGGGGGCGCACGCGAGCCATTGATCGTGTTCTCCAGAGTGCCGCCCTTTGAGTAAACTTTTGGATCGTGGACTTTAAATCGAACTTCCTGGGTGTGGGGATTGTATGACTGTGAACAAATTAGTCGTATTAATTTTAAATGTTAGCACATGAATATTTAATTGGCGCGCGTATAATTATATACGATCATTGGTGGGTTATTCGATCAGAAACCAGTGTGGTGGAGTAGGGAGTAGGTTGTGTGAGTCAGGGTATTTATGGAATGATCGTCTTATATGGTCGATAGTAAATTTGGATTTATAAAACAAAGGAATTAAAATGAGAGTACATTCTGCATCAAAGCAACTTTTAAGAGAAATTAGTATCTTGAGTGTTTGTCATGTGTGTTCTTAAGTTTTAACGTCACTGCAAAGATTTTTATAAAGGGACCTAATTAGTAATACTATATTGATGATTGTTTCACAAATAGCTTAAAATATCCTCTTAATTGTTCATTATTCAATTACTGATTATTTTCAGAAATTATACAATAAACAAAGTTCGTACAAACATATAAATAAAATTATTGTTAGATTCATAGATTTTCATATTTTTTTTAATCCCTATTTAGTTTATTCCATACAACCTTACTTATTTTGTACCTTCTTCGTTTATTCCTTATTTTTTTCCTCTTTGGTTTCAATCTCCGAAATAAATTGATATTTCTATTTAATAACAAATTAAGTTCTATCTTTAGTACGATTAATTCAAAGACTTGCTATGCAAAAACAATGGGTAGTTGGTAGTTAAATATTGTCTTGAATCAAACTGAATATATTCATGTGTGATTAAATATGCACTGTGTGCTTATAGATTCTACAAGACGTACCTACTATACAGAATAATTTAAAACTTTAAGCGAAGCAGATGGGTAACGGATAATACACGGTAATAATTTCGTGAATATGGCGTACACTGTCTGTCTTACCGAAGATCTGCTCGGTGGAGCGGGACGAGTCAGGGTGCTGGTTCGCGGAGGTGGTAATGGCTCAACGGGAGCCGGGGGGCCATCTACGTTCTTCTCGGCAGCCATTTTCTGAGCAGCAGTGAATCGTTGTTTTCTCATCTGAATTCGTTTAGCCATGTAGCCAACCGTAGCGTATTCTGAAATATAAAACGTATAAATGGAACACGTGAGGCCACCTGAAAAACTTGTCGCAAGCAACATTTTTTCATTTATTAATAGTTACTTCAGATGATATAAACTTTATTAATCAAATTAATTATGAACATAATTTAGGTATACATCAAAATTGACATTATCAATATTTAAACTTCGCAAACAGCGATTGGTTTATTAAAAACATTGAAAGCGTAAGAACTAAGTAAATTATTCGAAATTAAAAGTATAAAATGTAGTAAAAGTAAAAGTAAAATGTAGTAAAATTTTCCGCTGTTGATAAAGTCATCTTAGTTTTAAAAAAATAATATTTTCTCAATAGTCTATGGTTACCTAGAAGGCTCGCGAAGACCATTACGAAGCAGGTCCCAAGATACACGTCAATAGACTTCACATACGAGATCTTAGGCAGGGCGGCATTCGTTGATGACATTAGCGTAGTCATTGTCAGTACGGTAGTCACTCCAAGAGATACTCTAGCCGGCGTTGCATTCCGGTTTAGCCAAAATGAGACCCATGATATAATAACGATCAGTCCCGAAGGGATATAAATCTGGATTAAATAGTAGCCCATCGATCGTACAAATTGAATCTCGCAAGCTAGTCGTGAATAGTTTCCTGTAATAAATTTGGGTATTATTAAAAATTCAAACATCAGTAACGAATGACAGTACTTAATTATGATTTTCGAGTGTTAAAAAGAATTTTGGACTTTTTAAAAATACGAACTTTAAATCAAGCGAGAAACATGCAAACTGTATCGTTCCGATACATTATGGAGTGATGGTAAGTACTAACAATATTTTTGTTAATGACCATATCGAAGTCACGGGCAGGTGCCTTGGTACCTGTTGTAAGGGAGATCTCCATGGCTCGCTGTCGATGCCCGAGCACCTTGAACTGCGGTAGCGACACCTCGCTCGAAACGCCCACAGAGTTGGGCCCCTCGTTCCATTTATAACGGATGTCTCGCATGGTGTAGCCGACTGTACCATGCAGAGATATGAAACGATAAAATAAGCACCCATCGCACTGGGTTTTTATATATTCGTAGTCGTGAATGACTGATTAAACTACTAAGCAGAAGAGAAAGACCATGATGTCGAAGGATAATAACGAGCGCCTGATGACGGAATTTTAGGTCAAGAAGCGTTTTAATTTTTCATCTACAGCATAAGAAAGCCATAAGGAACTGCCAATCTTTTGCGTC
The DNA here is from genome assembly GCA_003671415.1 of Megathymus violae. Classification (NCBI taxonomy): domain Eukaryota; kingdom Metazoa; phylum Arthropoda; class Insecta; order Lepidoptera; family Hesperiidae; genus Megathymus; species Megathymus violae. Next base: position 9,390,743 of record PDGT01000004.1, on the reverse strand, counting down.
TTCGATGTTCTCAGATAGTTATTACCTAATATTATTTTATTGCAAAGGTAAAAATAACAATAAAATAAGATTATTATTCTCATCACAACCAACATAAGCCAAGTGTCTTGAATTTTTAATATGTAGCATATAAAAGGTAGAAACTCACAACTTTCAATCTCAATGTTGCATAACTGACGATCCATTGGAAAGTATTGCAAATCCATTGGACAAGAAGCGGTGATAGTCAGTCTGGAACAAAGAAACTTTTAATGAAGTCTAAATTTAGGAATACCATAGCAGCGCTTGAATTCTAACAAAGTAGAGATAAAATCAATATCAATAATTTTATTACAAATTGTGAAACCTTAATTATCGTTAAGCGGCACATAAATCACTACCTCTTCACGAGTCAGTCACTGAAAATTAAGTTCTCACCTTATACTTCGTGTAATAGATCCAGAATGATGAATGCGAATGAATTCGTTGCTCGTAGTAGCGATATGGAAATAAGACTGCTTTTCGTTGACAAAAAACGTGTCCGGAACCCAAATATTCCTAATAAATTCGGATCCGACGGAGAGAGTTTCAACACCAGGGCGCTTTTTATAAGCAAGCCTTGGGTCCGTCCAAAACTGCCTGAAGTAGAAATCCAGCGTAAAATCCTGAAACATTGCGAGTGTTAAATAAAATGGCACCTTTTTTAGAGTGACTTAATGTATGGCATATTTAAAAAAAAATTATAGTTTTTTTGAATTATTTTATTTATGAAGCTTGTTGATTAATTATTTATTAAAGTTGTTTTGATATATATACAAGAAAAATTATAGGATAATTTAAGACTTACTCCATTTTATTTCGTGACATACTTTAATTGTGAAATAATTATTAACCCATTCGTGTTTACTAAAGTATTCTTCTGGTACTTATTGTAATTCCTCATACTTACGTTTATTGCCATATATTCAATTAAGTTACCTATTAAAATATATCTCATATTAAAGGACATTATTCATTAATGACTATGGAGTATACGGAATCGTGAGTATTTCAAATATTATTAAAAATAATATTTGTTTGGATTTACTTTCATTGGCGATACTGTAATATAACATTTCATAGTAAACGAGTACGTATGCTCTTTGTGGTGTAATGAACTAAATTCTATATCTAATATCCGGTAATGGTCACGTCTTAAAGTGACTTTGATTAGTCCCCTTGATTTGGTTTCCACTAGGGGTCATACACCCTGGTCTAAGTTTCACGTTTCTTTCTTTTGGAACCGTTATCAAGGGTATCTCGGTATTAAACTTTAAAACAACGTAGTTGAGACGACATATTTTTACGCGTTTTAAGCAAATTATACGATTTTCATTGGCACACTTCATTTTTTATTCGCGACTTTGTGCTTTTATCTTTCATTATAATATTAATGAAACAGAAATTAATTAATGTACGATGTATTCTCTTTTGACCGGAACTCACTGGACAACGTGGCAAACATTAAACACATCCATAGCAAGGCTACTTAAAATAAGAAAATATTTAGGCGAGTGGCGAATTTGAAGTGTTTAAACGCCATTCCGAGAGATATAAATAGTAAGAAACCCACAGTCACAACAAATACCTACTCAGAACATAAAAAGCTTAAATAAAAATAACAACAATGGAGCAGAGTCTCGCTTGGAGGGATGCTTAGTAGCAAAGTACATTTTAGTATATTTGTATGTAAGGACACACCCGGAAGAGAACACCACTGTGGCCAATTAAACCAGATCAGATGTAGAAAGTAATCGTAATTAAGAATCAAGAAATGAGAAGTGGTGCGTCTCCATCCGGGCGGTCTGCTCCATAACGCCGGCATGCTCGCAGCCTCGTGTCTGGGGCTGCTCGGTCGCGACGGCGAAAAGCCGGAGCGACCGAGACAAGCGTGAGCTGACTGTGGCGAGTACCATGAGCACTTCGGAGACGGAGCTGATAGAGAGCACATACATGGTGACGCCCACCTCCACTGGCGGACCTGCAATCAAGCCCAATCGTGAGTCGCGCGTGCGTCTCGCGCCGTGAAAACCAAACCAGAGGACGGTGACGTGACGCCCGGAAGCCCTCGCTCGAACGCGGATCTACTTAAGCCTTAAAAGAGAAAACGCTCGAACGAGAGTTTAACCTAAACTGTCGAAATGAAGGCGCTAAATGAATATCTACTTAAAATTGGTCATTCAAATACCATTTTGACTTCAGATAGGGAACTGATCGATAAGACGTACATAGTTACTCCAACATCCACGGGCGGCCCTGAAAGGTTACAACGGTTATTTATCAAAAGCGACATGCAGTTAGTTTTCAGTCATGATTAATACACTCATGAAATGAATTTGAAACATTTTCTTGCTTCTTATGATAAAGTATAATTAAAAAGCAGTGAGTCAGGAGCTAGCAAACTGCATTTTAAAATTTTCTCTTCATATAATAGTAAAGATAACATTTATTAATATTAAATACCTTTCAATGATACTAAAACATGAGTTATACTATATAGTCCATTAAGTACATGTTGGCTATTGGATTTATTTTTAATTGCCTAAACAAATTCCTGTACAAAATTACAGATTTGTGACTAAGTTTACCTAATTTACATTCACAATTTTGTATTGACGCGGGCAGTTATCGGGCGGACAGAATAAAATAAAAACATTTCTATTTTACATAACAAAAGTCATTTTGGATTGGACAAGCAATAAATCTTTTGTATGAAAATACTTACCGTACCGTGCCTTACTTGAAAATAATCACTGTTTTAACAACATTCACAAGTAGCAATTGTATGCTCTCGGGGCTAAGTTGTGGCTGTTGAGTTGCAATTCACCGGCTATAACTAGCTAAACTATATACTTCAAGTAAAATAAAAAAACAAATTTGAGTATTTAAAATGCTTACTCTTGCTATAGACTTACTAAACCATAAGTAAGCATGATAAAGACTTAAACACAAACTAGCAAAACTCAATTGAGTCGCGATCTGTTTGGTTGTCCGTTGTTAGCATTAGATTTTTTCGAATCTACTGAAGGGTAAATCGTAATATGATAATGAACTAAAATGAAAGGAAAAATGTAATATGATTCATAATTTATAATATAATAGTTCTCAATCATAGTCCACAGGTTTTACAATTTTTTAATCTTTCAAGTTTATGGTTTACCTCTTTACGACTTTTGTACGTTCCGACTTCTAATATAGAAGGATATTACAAACCTTATATTTGCGACATACCCATAATATAATATAATTTCGATTTACAAATAGATTCTTGTATTCATAACCAATATTAATGCAGTACTGTAATATTGATATATCTTCAAGAACTACTTATTTACCAATAATAAAGTAATAGTTGATTCTTAATTTACCATTCCTTTTTCTACAACTATTCCATTTTAATTTTTTTGAAGTTAATACATACATACATAATATTATATTCCATACAAACATAATTATTTCTTTGAAGTTAGCGTTTAGTGATAGAACAAGCGTATTATACGGTGATAAAAATGTAAATAAATACTATGTGTTTTTCGGTGCTGGAGCTTCTTTTCATCTTGCAATCGCATCTTCGCACAGCGTGAGATCGTTGTACTGTAAATGCAATGAAAAAGAACGATTAGCCGGCCTCGGTTCATTTGTTATATCCAAGGCAGACACATCGTCCCTCTCCATCACAATTCAGACAATTTCTTCATATATTGCTGCAGCCACTATTCTACTTTAACAGGTCGTAAAGCTCGTATTTGGTGTAAAATCAAAATCCTCTTTTTAATTTAGATACATTGCGTATATTACTTCTAATAGTACATTGGTTCTTCTTTCTTTGCAAACCGAAAGGTAGAACATTTAGATTGTGCATCATAATTTCTGTCTTTCCATGTTATCACAATACTTATTTCTTGCTTCGAAGACATTATATAAAATGGTTAATTCTTGAACTTCAATTATTATTTAGTTTAACGCATTGGTGCTCAAGGTATTCAGGTATTGGCTACCGTCCTTGTTTTCTCTTAATTTGTTATTATCAATATAAGAACTCAATCGTCAATGAAATTCCTTCATGATATCAAAGTGTATTTATTGTGTTTGACCCGCATTGAAGATGTAGCATTATTACGCAGGTTTCCACTTCCATTTATATCTAAATAAAAACAGTCGAAAAAAACACAAGGTTATAAAAATATAATACCAAATACGTAAAAATGAACATTGTGATGTTTTGAAAAAATAAAGATATATAACTTACAATTGAGCGGCAAACATATTTTGTAAATGACACACTTAAGTTGTAAGCTAACTTATTGGTGTCAATTCGCATTAACGAAATTATTTTAGACACAAGAACGCAACAGCCGCGTATTAACAGGTACGAAAGCAAATGCATGCGTAATGGATTCAAAGGGTGGGTACCGATGCGAACGGATGTTATCGTTATCTCTCTATTTGAATTAATATAGACACAGCTAGTACAGGAATATTGTAATAAGTACAAGAAAGGTAGTACATTATTTCAGAAACAAACCAGGTAATAAATAAAACTTGCGACTGATGTATTCCAATTTTTATGCGCCTATAAATCTGTCCTTATACGTTATAATAACTGCTCCTCCGTTCCCATGCGTACCTACGCATATTCTTCATGCATAAGCGTCTTCAAACATGCAATATTAAATAATAATAAGAAATTTGCTAAAGAAGTTAAATTCAAAAAAATGAAAGCAGAATTGATCCTCGTATGAATATCCTAATATCAACAGGTTAATTTCCATTTAATGGTGTCAAATGTATTTTAGCCTGTAAAATAATTACTGTTGAAACGCTAACTTCAAAGCAAAGATTATTGCGATATTTTTATTCGAAAATTTCCATGCAAACGTTGCGTTTTTTTATACAGGATACAAATTAGTTCTTGAGATTTTAATCTTTACAGAAATTATGTAAGTACACATTTAAATATTGTTTTTGTATGGGCAAATTATTTATTATATTGGTCTTAACAGCATGGCGAAATGTGTTGTGAAAGTATAAACATCTTATCAATGGCCAAAATACTATAATGTATATATATTATGTGCATATGATTCAAAATGAGGGGTGTGACACACACAAAAACATTTTTGTATTTTATCACGATAGAAGTAAAAATCGTTGTTGGTCTAATATTCTGGCCTTTTTCCCCAAATTAAAATTCTAATTGTAAAATTGAACCCATTATTTAAAAAAAAAAAACTTTTGCAACTGATTTATAAAATTCTGTGAGATTAAACTGAAAATAAAAGTCCATATTTAATATTCCAACGCAAGAGTGGTAAAAAAAGTATTTGTAATGTTCAACATTAAAAGGACTAAAAACTTATAGTTATGTTGTTATACGTATTATATTCTAGGAAAGCGCCCTAATAATTAATAAGTACCTATCTAAAAATAAGAACTGCAACTATTTCCAAACAAAAAATTGGTAGTCTGTGTTTATTCATTTTAAAAGCATCTAAATGTACTTAATAAATATTAAACTCTATTAAGAGTAAGTACTATTTACGGGCAATGCTTAAAAAGCGAGAAATATAATGAAAGGGAATTAAAAGAAATTATCGAAGAATTCTTTTCAGATAAATTAAAATTAAAACACAATAAATTATTGATGTACGTTAAGCAAAATTATATTAGGCATATTCTCATATAAGCTAATTCATACACAAATGACACCATAATAGTAACTACTTATGTTTCTGATAATGAGATTATAAGTCACATAGAGCTCTATCGTCATTCCATCCTAATTAAATTATGTTAACACGTAATAGTAAATTATACATGAATTAGTAATGAATATGCCAAGCCCTATTAACTCGTAAAAGCGTAACATATAATAAACAAGAGTTAGTAAATACATACTTCTAGTGTATTTATACAAATTAGTAAATGAAGACGTGCAGTATATATGTATATGATTTTAGTATTAAGTGTTTTTAAAGTATTAAAATATCTAAAATATACAAACAAACTAGATAACACAATATCATTATTCAGACATTCCAACATTGTGATAAGTATTAAAATTGAGAACATAAAACGAATATTTACGTATACAGAAAACGTAATTTCTATTCTTTAGAAGCTAAAAGTTTCTGATGGACGGACTCCCTGTTAAAATTCAATGATATGCGTATCTTTAATTACTATATATAAGGAAACCGGGTTTTGGTTCGACGTATAAAACAAACACAATTCAAGTAAGTTGGGATATATTTTGTGAACTATTTGACATCAGTATGCCACTTTTAGGCTCACTCCTCTCAAGATGAGAGATATTGAAGCAATAGTTTCTGAAGCACTTTGGCCAACAGTGGGTTGGCGTACTTCAAACTTTTAAGAATATTGCGAAGATCTGCCAAGTGTTCTAACGCTGTTTACCTGCACTAAGGCAAATCATAATTAAATTTAATGCATTTAATGATATTACATTAAATTGAATATTCACACTTAACTTCAAAGTGTATGTAAAACATGAGATGAGAAACTTTGTGAAAAACCAAATTCAAATTACTAGGTTTTACAGAGTGTAATTTTTAAGATTCACCGGAGGATTTTTTTAGCAATACAAAGGATGTTACTGAAAGTTTAAACTAGCATTCAAACTATCTTGGTTAATATTTACGACTTTAAAAGGTGGTTTTAAATATATACTCAAAAAATACATTAATTTCCACCATATATTTACTGTAACATGTAAACAATTCGAGAATAGTTTTAAATAATCAAACTGTTATTCTGTTCTTATATACGCGCGGAAAATGTTATATTTCGTTAGTGTAATCAAATGATGGAAAATAATAAATACACCGTGATTCACGATGAGGGCCAAAGAATCGGAGCAGCAGTAAACGCAGAAAATGTGTGGGCTACAGAAATGTTGGTACGAGAAGACCAACGAATCACATACACGGACATCGATAAAATCCTAGGCATTCGTTCGTGAAGCGTTTATACCATCCTACATTCCATTCTTGGAACAAGGAAACTTTGTTGTCGTTGGATCATTGCACAGTTATTGTAAATATTTTAAGTAAAACGGAATAATTACTTAAATATTACACCCTGTACAGGGATCATCAAATTTGAATTTGTACCTAATCTCCTATGTACTTATATCCCTTAAGTTTTAAATTTATTATCCTTGCTACTTTCATATGTTTAATTTTGTAAGTTACATTTAACTAAAAACTCTTTAAAATAATAATTATTTAATTAAACCCAAAAAAATTAAAAATACTATTGATGGAAAGCCAAAAGTTAATATTTTGTATACCTACTCACCTCCATAGTTAGGTCGCACTCGTTTGTCATAACTCACGCTGAGCGAGTCCAAAATCGCTGAGATGTTAACATCGCCGAACATTCCACCGCCTCCAGTCCCTCTGCCAACAAAACAAAAAAAGTTCATTGATATGTAATTACTCAATCTGCATGCAGACCACTTTGTACACAAACAATGCAATACGTTTATTAAATTACTATTTCTGGCGCATTATTTTCTACACAACAACATGAAATCCAAAACATGTAGTAAAATGAAGAATTATACATCAATACAATTAATTAATTATATTGAATCCTTGACACGAACCGCACTGCAAATAGTAGCTTTGAAACTTACGAGCAGATATGAGGTGAAAAAAGCTTGAAAAATAATCACTTCCCCTAAGACAAGTTTATAATAGTTATCTTAATATTACAACAAATCACCAAGTTACTTAAAACTAAATAGGCAATTTATTATCTAATTAAAGAGAAGAAATTGTATTGATTGAATCGACCTCTTCACGGCTGACAGAGGTTAACTATTGACGGCATATAATATTTGTCTGCAATAGATTTTCAGATTTTTATACTTTGTTTACATGTGTTCAGGCTATAAACGGTATTTTTAGGTCCTAGACACATTATTCGTATCGGTTCCCTTTTTTTCAGAGAAGACAAAAAATATATTTAAACTGTTCCGTTTCCTTTTTTTATTTATTTTAAACACAAATATTTTTATTTACTGGTATGAAAATGCCGTTGTCATCACAATAAATCATCGACCATTTCATGAAATGCCTTTATTCACGTCATTTCCTAACATCCTATATATATATATATATATATATATATATATATATATCCTATATAAACCCTATCCTATTCATATACAGTTCGTAATATTAATAATACAAAATACCATGAAAGAAGCGGCAAGTTACCGCAACATACCAGCAGCCCCTAAATGTCAGTTAACTTACTGTAATATTATCATCTGCGTGTGTGATAAGTTTCTAATAAAGGATTTTCAAACGCATTTTTGCAGAATGGCTAAACATATGCACTGGCTTTCATAGCTTTATAGACAATTATATCAACTTTCATCATGACATGACTATGTCGAAAGGTACTCAGAGGTAATTATGAAGTCATTATATAAATACTATGCTAGTATATGAGTTTCTGTGACACAAAAGTGAGTGTGACAAAGCAAATCTATCCCAAAGTCCAAGTATATGGTGTAACAGCACATATAATTGAGTATATAGTAAATAACATATTGGATACATTTCAAGCTTATAAAGCTAGGGTATGAAGCCGGAAATGTAAATGGCAGACACTTCCTCCTAAAATGAGAATCAAACGAGAATTTTGGCTACTCGCCAGAAACGTTGAACCCGTACTCAGGAAGTCACTAAATATTAAATTTCTGATTTTGAACGTCAACTGTATACATGAAAACTAGCGCAGGTTTACCATTTTATGCTATTTACTGGAAGACCATTTCAATCCTAAATAAAATTATTATCATTACACGTGTAGTCATTTAGTTGTCCACGTATTGAATAATGTATTGAAACAACACACGGTTCAGTACACATTCAAACTAAATATAGGTAGGTACATGCGCAGCTGGATTAGCTACCCATTGAATCGAATTTCTATTTTTATTATACAGGGAATTGCGGTGAACTTTATTTTCTGCTTTAACTACTGCTCCGTTTCTAGATAAAATAAAGTCTTATTTAACTTACAATTATTAGAAGAATGTCGTGTATTTTAATGATGAGTAGATTTTTACATACAAGTCGGCATTTAATATGAAATGTAAGTGCAATAATTCTATCATTTCAAATTTTATAATCGTCTGAAAATCCCGCACTTAAAAACTCTGAAGCAACAAAAACAATCACGCCCGCGGTGCTTGTCCAAACGCGCGCGAAAGGTAAAACTTTTCTATAGCGCTATTGTTGAAGAATAATGTTTTAAAACGGAATAAAGAAATTTAAATGAGGTAGCAAATATTATATCAGTGGGGGCATCCTGCGGCGCCTACCTGCAATTCAACAAAAATCATTCTGCTCTTGGAGATTAAAATTTCGCTAGATCAAGGAGAGTTGCGATGCGAAATCTTTTAATACTATTTCAGTTTCCCTCGAACCTAAAGTGCGGTCGCAATTTTCAGTTGAAAACGCTTAATCCGCGCTTTTGTTAAAAAGTGTCGAATCGTTTTCGAGGTAAAATCTTTTTACGAGTAGTTGCAATTACACAAATTGTTTTTGCATGCTGGTGTTTGAATCAACGTCGTATTTTCTGAAAGTGATTAACGCTTTTACCGTGTTGTATCTGCGAACGTTAAATGATGGTGGTGACATGTGTTAATATACAGTATCATATTCGAAATTTTACGTATATTTATTATTTGAGTATTCTATCATCGTAATTGTATTAAAAATTGATTTTATAAGAATGTTCCTATTTTGGAAATGCATCTATCAGCAATCGTATAACTTTTGAAGGATTGATCGATTGAGTTCATATTGATACAATAGTTTTTGTTTTGTCGAGTCAAAGGTTATGTTATGTTAGGATAGAAGGCTTTGCAGTCGAGTTAGTACCAATTTTTATTATTGGCTTGTATTAAATAACGCCTCTCAAGCCAGATAGTAACATATATGCTTCTGCGTCTTGGGCGGTAGGTTACTATCACTCGTATCTATCTACCCACAACCTTTCTTTTTCTTATCTTTTCTTTCTTTTCTCGTCCTTCAACAACTGAAACAAAATGGTAATAATAAGTACATTCACCGCTTTCATCTCAGCCGATGCCGCGAGGCGGCGGTGATGTATCTGTCATGACTTTGGTAACATGGACGTGATTTGACGACGATGGCCATTTACAATAAAACAATCAAACATTTACATTCACCATGGGATTCATTTGTTTTCTGACCTTTGCTTATGTCGAAATTTATTTTGTCAGTTTGAACACCAAACAAGAGATTGAAATTACGGAATAGATCGGATTAAAACCGGAAACCTGCCAAACCTGTCGGAGCCAGTGACGCTTACATTTGAGGCGTTCAATCTACGTGTGAACAGTCGTGATAAACTGACCTAATAGAACTACGGTTATAGCGCGATTTAATTAACTGTGGTCCGGAGCTTAATATCATTTCGAAACTATAAATGGACGCGAAATGTGTTAGTATAGTTTATAATTAATAAAATTATATATTATTTACGAGTATTTCTATTCCAAGTTTGAAATTGGCTTCGGTTGTGCTGAATGAGATTGGAAGAGAGATATTCCAGCAACGTTTACAATTGCAAAAGAATTATAAAAACAAATAAAACTTTTCATCATTTATAATATAACAATTTTTTTTCGAGGACGAATCACTGTAAGTGGTCACTGCCGCCCGCCCATGAAATATTTGGTTCTAGAAGGAGGTCGGTATCTAGCCACTATCATATAAAAGTACCCTCAGGATTAAACTTCATGATAGAGAACCCCGCGACCTCCAATAGGAGAAATGGTTCACCATAGCTTCGTCCACAGGCAGGGTACACCACGAGCAGGGATTGGTTCGGTTTCAAAGATGTGTGGAGCCCCTTACATCACAAAGTAACAATAATAACTTAACGAACTTTATAGAAAATATTGGTTGAAAAAAAAGTGGAAATCGACTAAAGGAATAAAATAAACGAATAACAGAATGAGTTACAAAAGAGTATAACCAGCGATCCCAGTTTTATTTTAAGGACAAAGTTGTGCCCAGTTAGATGGCATCAACAAATTATATTATCTCGGAAAAATCCTTTTCTACAGTTGCATTCACTTCTGACTAACAAGAGAATTCTAGAGAAAAGAATAGTATAATAGCCTTAGGTTAAAAATTGTTTTATGTTATTTTTGGCTTCGTTGCAAATATAAAAATAGTCTTTGTTTTGTTATTTATTGAAAAACATTCAATTATTTTCATTGAACTACATTGCGGTAAAAATGAAAAACAAAAACTTGCAGAATTTTATCGGTGAACGTATTTGTTTTAAAGTAGAACGCCGGTATTCGGTATACAGCTAAAGCAATGCTTAAAACAGGTCACTGGTACGTTGTTAGGTACTTTTGAGAACTGCCACTTGGGCTGCTTCGTGTGAACTTCTTTTGGCGTCCACACTCTTTCGACAAAAATACAAAGCATTTTTAGGACATAAATAAAACTACTATATGATAAAACTTACCTAGATTCAAACTTATAATCGACATTAGAATGTGTCAGTAATGAACTTGGAATAAGTGATACTAAATCTACATTAAAAAGTTTGTGATACTCTCAATTGTGCGGTAGGTAGCAGTGAACAGAACGTAACTTAATATATGTAGTTAATGTAAACTTAAACAATCCCAATGTCATGGTCTTCTACTGTCAATAAACAGCAACAGGTATCTTGTTGACTGTATCGATCTCGCAAGCTTCAGAAATTGTGGCTTTCATGAATGCTATCAACGCATGCATACAAGCGAGTTTCCAAACATGTTAAGTAGATAATGTTATTACGATAGTGGTTTTAACGTTTTTAATATACGAGTAGCGCATAATAGAAAATATATTACAAATAAATGTAATTTACTAATAGCCGTGTTAAAATGTGATGTGGTTCTTGTCTAGGTTCATAGAAAAATATCAACGTAATTCAATTAAAAAATTAATCAATGCTGATTGGTTTCGCGTGGTACAGACTACTTTATTAATGTATCCAAGAATTTTTTTTATATGACCTTTAGAAAACAGGTAAATTATATAAGGTGCCCCATCGAGAAGTGACTGCTTAGCGTTGTTTGAATATTTGCACAAAACTATTAATAAATAATGAAGTAGGGGTCGTATCAGTTTGTTTTTTTATTGGGTTTTTTTCATTTTTTATGTGTAAAAACACTTCACTTTATTGCACTGTTTTCATGATATTCTTTTTGTTTTTTCCATTCTGTTTTTTTATTTGCTAACTGTTTACACAGTTTGCCGATGAAAGATATTAAGTTTATGCAAAATTCAGTAGAAAAAAAAATTAAAAATACCTACATTAATTAAAAACTTTAAAGAAAAATATATTTTTTTTATTATTTTCTAAAAAGCTTGACAAATGACGAATAAACATCATTCTTATTCACATTATTATTAAATTACATGATATCGCCTACAAAATCTTCATACAATGTTTGTAGCTATCTCTATCATGTGCCGAAATACAACTCTTGGAAAGTGATTCATTAAACACGTCTGGGCCACAGAAAATTCATAAGCTATCAGGGAAACGTCATTCCGGCGTGAATTTTGCGTAAACATGTGGGCCGGAATGATCGTTAATCTAATAATTGAGCCATTCGATTGGCCAATTAATTACTGTTTTTTGTAATAAATTATTTTGTTTTTTTTTTAATTTCATTAATGATAATAATCCTATGACATAGGAAAAGGTATGTTTAATAATAAGATAGTTGGCCGCTTAATTGCCGACTTAATTACCTTTCAAGGTCTTACTCTTTTTATTACCGAGTATGATTTCCACTAAGATTTTGTATTTCGGGACGAGTTTGAGATAGGTACAATCATTGTTTTTATATTTTGTAGGGTATATCGTGTAGTTTAATAATAATGTCTATAAGAACGATGTTTTTGGTATTTGTTTAGCTTTTTAAAAAATAATAAAAAAGAAGGCTCAATAAACTGTTGAATTAATTTTTTCTAATTTTTTTCACTGAATTTTGGATATATTAAATACCTTAAATAGATAAACCGTATTAACAGCTATTAAATAAATAAAATCGAATGGAAAAACTATAAACATGAAAAATATCATGAAAATCGTGTAACAAGTCAGGTGTCTCTATGAAAAATAAAACTTAAAAAAAATCCGATAGCACCTTTGGTTTATTGATATTTATTAATATTTTTGTGCCAGTATTCAAAAAACGCCGGCCGGTTACTTTTCGCGTTGGGGCACATTGTATATTTACAGTGAAAATAATTTGTATAAATTATCAAATTATCACAATCATCATGTCATATAAGCAATCACTACAAAAATATTTTCTAATATATTACTGGAAAAGGTATGTCGGTCATCATCATTGAACTTTTTTGTTTATCTGTCGTTATCATGTCTGTTCATGATCTCGTAACCTAGTTGGTAGTGACCCTGATTGGCGAGCGGCGGGGCCCCGGGTTCGACTCCAGAGCAGATATTTATGGGACATATAAAAGTTTGTTCTCGGGTCATTAGCGTTTATGATGCCATATTTATGTATGTCCATACTACCCTCAAAACGGAATATCCTACTTACTGTAGGGGTGTTTGAACATTTAATGGATAGAAAAAAAGAGACATGCAAGTCATCCCATAAATATAAAACCTAAAGCGTCTGTGTTCGTGAATAAACCGCAAGATTCCGTTTATTTTAAATACATTAGTTTTGTTATAGTTGATAATATCAGGCGTTACTTTGCGGAAATTCATTGTTATTAAATTAGTATTAATTTACTTTGCAACAATCCGCAAGCACAATGTATGATGGTATATACTTCTATACATGCATAGGGCCTCCCTCCCTCCCACAAAGTAAAAATTGATCCATATTCCCTTCAATGAGCTTTATCGGCCCAACTCCACGTCCAGAACTACACCTCCAAATTTTAATGTTTTCTTCTCCATGTTTTAAGGCTTTATTAGTGAACCCAGGATCAAACGCGTCAACATCGGTACTTTCCTCTCAACTCTGCCGTTAATGTTTTTTTCAATTAAACGTCGTCGAATAGTTTTGGCTGACACTGCAGATGAGTTATTTTCACCAAAATATTCATTTCTTATGGAGCTACATGACTTGAAGGGATCTTGTACCGCTAACCGCGCTATATTCCTATCGTCTCAAGGAGATGTTTTTCGCGTTGTAGCCTGCCGTGGAACATCCGAAGTTGTTTGATAGGCTTCAAAATGCTTTACTGCGTTGAAAACCATAGTTTTACAGCATTAAGGTGATCATAAATTTTTTTGTATGACCAATTTTTCACTCTTAGTTTAATTATTACATGCCATGTGGCTTGATCACAATTTTTACTTTTAGACATTGTTTATAATTAAATGAAATACTGTTTTCGTGTTTTAGAGCGATAATAACGCTCAAATGGTAAAATAGTGGGATTGTCACTGCGCGTTTCATTTTTAAATTTAAATAAAAGAACGGTTATCAGAGACGTTCTTAAATATATGACCAGCTAGCAAGTATGATTCTAGAGACAGTTGTTAAGTCTAGTTGGGGCATTTTTTTCCCTAGTTGATACCCAAATAAAATATATGAGAGTTTTACATAATATTCTCAATGATAATAACCACTCTCAACGTGAAAGGAGATTGAAGTCTACCAATAAAACAGTTATGGTTTGTAATTATGACAATGATTGAAAACAAATGATTTACTAATTAAGATTTTCCTTTTGTCTATTGTTTTCCTGACTAGAATCAACAAAGACATTTCTCCTTGTTCTCGACAGATCATAAGTTATTTAAGTGTTTTCAAAGCAATAAAGAAAATAATTAATAATTTTATCATTAATATTCACAAAATCTTTTCTAAGTTCATTCTTAACATATAGGACTTCATCTACCTCCACGTCTGACGATAAGAATTATTCGGCCATTTTTTTTCCTAATAATAAATCATTAAATGATTTAAAAAATTATTTAATAATTAAATAAGAATTGAGTAAAAGTATTTGAGAGGTGCTTATAGATTTTCATGATTTTTAGTGCCTAAGTAATATCCAGTGAATTCAATATCAATATTACATATATCAATCGTATATTTACTTACTTTTTTTTTAATAAGACCCTTTGACTAGACCAAAGAGCTCCAACATCGACATCTTCACATTATATAATTTTCTTCATTTATTAGAGTATATTTTCATATATTTTATCGTAATATTAGACTTAATTAATATATTCAAATCTATTCTTTTTTCCAGGTAAACCAGAATGGTAAGATATAAATAAATTTTCTTACTTTAATTAATCAATTTAGAGGTTTCGTCTATAAAACACAAATATAGGTAATAAAGTAAAGTTTCAATAGTGACAGTGCGAGATGAGCAGATTTTAAATTTACTGAGTAGATTTTTATGAAAACATCACTTCTATTGAAACCTTTGATGTAAGAATTAAAATGCGAGTAGTATTATATTATTAGTACATATTTGAGTTATGAAATAATTATATAAATAACAATATAATAAGCAGTCTCTATTTAGAACCTTGATATTAGAAAGTCTGTAGTGTTACGAGTATAAATAAAAAAATAGAACTTAGAAGACAGGATGTATTAAATTATTCTTGGTGGTTTCAATAAAATAAATTGCAAGAGTATAAAAAAGCATAAGTCACTTGGTAAGTCGGTTGTGGCCTCTAGTTAGACCCGTCGATTCTCCGAGGTGCAGCGCGCGGAGGCTTCCGAGACAGGAGCGTGCGTTAGGGCGTACGAAACGATCTGAGCATCTGGCCTCTGGAGCTTGCATAAGGGCGCACGAGACATTTTGAAATATCCGGTATTCAGCGTTTGGAGTCTGTCCCTTCAGGTCAAATATAAATCATGCAAGCTGATTATAATGCTTACTTTTTGCAATTATTAAAGTTTGAGCATTCTTTACTTAGATTTTAGTTTTTTTAATCATAAAAATAAAATGAAAAGTACTCCAATTTGATATGACATACATAGTATATTTGAGAAACGTTTTTTTCTAATACACCACAACAATCAAAACTATATTCACTGTAAAACTTTGGATCAGTTTCTATTTCGAAATAAAACCTTGATTCGTCGAGTAAATTTGGACAAAATCGGGTGTGTGAATAATTCATGTGTTAGTGTGTAGTGTAGTGTGTTGTAGTTGTAAGTATGTACGAATGTCTCCTAAAATATATAATAAAGTAGTACGCTATTATTGGGTACAGTTAAATTTTCCCGAATCTTTAAATACTTTATTTAAATCTAAATAAAATGCAGCATATTATTAAAGTCAAAGAAAAAAAAAGCAGCTGTATTGGGGCGGCTTATGATACTATCCCCAATCCCTTGTCGGATAGGTGTCGTAAGAGGCGACTGAATCCGGTCCGCTGGTGGTGGGGCCCCTCGGAGGGATTATATTGGTAGTATTGATTTTAAAAACATTAATACCATTATTGCTATTATTATTTTTCCGTGGGAACCGCCTGGTTAGCAACCACCCTCCTTCTAGAGTCAACCGTGAAATGTTCTCCAACATGTTTCGGTTGAAGTGTCGGAGTACCAGTCTTCCTCTCTTCTTTCTCCCCCATCTTTTATACATCTTTTCTCCCATTCTTCGTCTGTCACCCGTCCTGGAGAGGTGTACTTCTGTTGGTGTCTCTCGAGTCCGTTAATGTCATTACCGACTGCTCTCGTACGGTTGGGCTTGATGTACTGGCTCGGCGGACAGGGAGAACCGATGAAACGTTACCGCTGGCGCCTGTCGGTTGTAGGGGGCCCGAACCCAGGTGATCCCGCCCTGGGAGGCTGTCCCGCCGCCAATGTCAAAATCCCGTCGATTAATTTTCTTGTCGGTTGGGGAGCTGGACGTGGACGAGGTCCTTAATCGCGGGTTGGATCGCGGGTCCTTCCGTCCGCTGAGCCAGCAAATTAGGTTGCCCACCTTTCCGACATAGTATTTATGATTACTCTTTGACTCGGATAGTACCGACGATGCACCACTCCTACTCTTTCAACTCTTCCTCGCAAGAATAATCACTGCCTTGTACGATTTTCGGTACGATTGACAAGACCCGTTGACCGGCGGCCTTGCGCGTCTTGCTGAGTCTGGCATTTTGGATCGGCAGACTGGGATGGTTTGCGGGAATATTATTCCTCTTACCCATGGAGGCGCATCTGTTTCTCTTCAGCTGATCCCAACGCTTGTGCGCTCTCCCTAGCTGATATGGTGCTCCAGGGCATGGAATGTTACATTCCAAACTCTGTGGTTCCCGTTAGTGTTAAAACCCAAGCCTGGTTTTACAGAAACTGCTTTAAAGCAATAAGCCTGAAACGATCTGCTTATCAGAATTGGGTAGAGGCGCGTGAGCTTGGAGGCACTATTCTGAGTCACCTAACAAAAAAAAATTAATGGTGCCTCGTGATCCTCAAAGAAGCAAATCACCATGGCAAAGTTCAGACACATACACAGAACCGGCATGAGACTGCTGAGCTATCCGTGTGGTAGCCGAGCGTTTTGGTCTCTGGCCAAAGCCATTCAAGGCAATTTCTGTGCATCGTCCCTTCCTCCTTTGCGCAGAGCAGATAATACCTTGGCCCACACCGCAAAAGAGAAAGCCGAAATACTGGGCATACTCTTTGCGTCGAATTCGACTGTTGATGACGGAGGTAACACACCGCCTACCATCTCGCATTGTGGTGAGCTGATGCCTGACGTCCATTTCACGCAGAATGCTGTGCGTCAAGCTCTTTTTTCCTCGACACCAGCAAGTCGAATGGGCCAGATGGTGTACCTGCTATTGTGCTGAAAACATGCGCTCCGAAGTTGACCCCGATTTTAACGCGCCTACTCCAACTATCTTATTCTGCCGGCATCGTGCCGTCTTCATGGAAGGTAGCTTTGGTCCACCCTATTCCTAAAAAAGGAGACAGGTCAAATCCATCCAATTACAGACCAATAGCAATAACCTCTCTGCTTTCCAAACTAATGGAGCGTGTAATAAACACCCAACAGCTCTGGTATCTAGAGGATCGCCAGCTGATTAGTGACCGTTAAAACGGTTTCCGCCATGGCAGATCGGCCGGCGACCTTTTAGTATACCTTACTCATTGCTGGGCGAAAGCAATAGGGAGCATGGGAGAAGCATTGGCTGTAAGTTTGGATGTTGCAAAGCCCTTTGATTGGGTGTGGCACAAGGCATTACTATCTTGCTTTCGGCACAAGGCATCACTGTCTTGCTTTTTTTTATCGGAGCGGAGCATCAAGGTCGTTATTAATGGAACATGCTCAGACACGAAGCCCATAAATGCTGGCGTCCCACAAGGCTTTGTGCTTTCAGCTACACTGTTCATCATGCATATCAATGATATGCTCGACATCGGGGATATCCATTGCTAAGCTGATGACAGTACGGATGATGCTCGTTACACAGGCCGGACAAATCTTTTTCGGGTGCAAATTGAGGAGAAGAGGAAAAAACTTGTGTCTGAAGTGGAGACATCTCTGGAGTGGGTCTCGGAATGGGGTAGACTTCATTTAGTCCATTTCAACCCCGAGAAGACACAAGTTTGCGCGTTAACCACTAAAAAAACCATTCGTCATAGCACCACAGTTCCAGAACATTCTTCTTGACATCTCTAAAGTATTGGGATCCTTGGTGTTGACATCTCGAATGAAGTTCAGTTTCGGATCCACTTGGTTAGCAAGGCCAAACTAGTTGCAAGAAAATTGGGAGTGCTCAACAGAGCTAAGCGGTACTTCATGCCTAAGCACAGGCTTATGCTTTATAAAGCGCAAATTCAACCGCACATGGAGTACTGCTCCCACCTATGGGCTGGAGCCCCAGCTGGCAAGTGGATCCGTTCAACCGCATTCAACGGCGAGTCGTTCGTCTTGTCGACGATCCCAAGCTTACAGACGGTCTACAGTCGCTTGAGTTGAGGAGAGACTGCAGCTCTCTGTATGTATTCTACCATCTGTATAATGGGGAATGTTTTGAAGAACTGTTTGGTTTAATCCCTGCGGTTAATTTTCGTCACCGCACATCACGGATTACCAGGTTCCATTAACACCACCTGGATACCTGGCATTCGTCCACAGTTCGGTACTCACGTAGCTTTCTACCACGCACGTGTAAACTGTGAAATGAACTTCCTGTATCGGTGTTTCCTCCAAACTATGACATGGGATCCTTCAAGAAGCGAATTTATCATTTCCTTCGAGGCCGACAATGCATTGGTGACGCCCCTGGTGTTGCTAGTGTCCATAGGCGGAGGTTAAAACTTACCACCAGGTGATCATTCTGCTCGTTTGCATACCCAAGACATAAAAAAAACATCTGAAAGCACTTTCAGAAATGCTTTTGAGATGGAGAAAAACAATAGAAATCAGATGTCAAAGTGAAGAAAAGATTCAAGGTTAAGTGCCGTTTAGCAAAATTAATGTCTTCTTATTTTAAAATGCATCACTTCGTTTCATGAAACTTGTAAGTTTTTATGGAAAACATATTTTTAAAAATTATATTAAAGTATAAAATACAAACCTTTTGCTGGTTGCAGTAGATGATAATGTTTGAAATGTCATGAATTATTCGGTCACTTGATCAAGATGAATAATTATGTTTACAGAGTTAATTGCGTTAAAACAAATAGATGAATAAATTGTATCGATTATTTTTTTACTAATTGTGTCGTTGACAAAGAAATGTATTTTGTAATAAAAGTAACTAATAATTTATATGTCCCGAAAATTCCGCGGTAAACAATAAAAATCAGAACAATAGGTGGTCCCATAAAACCTTGAGCACATTACGCGACTCTCGCCCCTGTGCCTTGTGCGTCATCGATTGTTCCATTGTATTCTAACAATGCATCCTGACACGTTATATTTTTTTTACTAATAGCGTCGTTTGTACAGAAATATAGTTCGTAATAATAATATAATATATATCATAATATAAATAATAATGAATAATTATTAATTCATTATAATAATCATTATAATTATATCACTCAGCCTCATAGTTTGCATGTATATAGTATTCTGAAAGGTATATTGAGTTTGCCATCTGCAATTGACATGGAAGACTACGGTCCTACCCTCTGACAATGTGAGAGAAGACCTAAGCCCAACAGAGGGACAGTTATGAGTTGTGATGATAATAAATTACAATTCGCGTCACGTTTGTGCGGAAGTTCATTATTATGCCACAGCGCGTTGCAATGGAGGACAATCCTCGTTTCACGCGTGTCTATTGTATATTTGTTGATTTGTTTCGCTCTACTATGTGTGTGAGCCGTTATTCTTAATTTTGTCAGAGTAATCAAATATCGATATGACGCTTTCATAATCATCGTCACCAGAATCCTAAATGACAAAGATATAAAAGTCGACTTATACCTTGTAGAATATCATTGAAAGCTTAAGTTATTTATGTCTTCGTAGCGTCAAAAATCTATTTTATAATTTGAATAACAACTCAGGAATTTTGCTGCTTCGAAAAATAATTTGGATGGCGCTTTTCAACAATCACTTCCCGGTTCTATCTTCACCATAATTAATCATCCATTATCTTTATAAAATGTTATGGGCCCCACCGAAATGATACTAATTAATTAATGTGGCAATTCGAGCAATGCAATGTTTGCTCAAGAATTTGTTGTTTTAACAATAATTACAAACGAAAGGTGTAGTAGTTTCTAGCAGAGAAGTACAAATACCAGCACGGTTGAAATACAAGTGAGAACTGCTATAGCCCCTGTCCCAAAGCTAAGCTGCCAGTGTTGAGTTATAGCGACGGTGCTGCCATCACGTACCGTGATTCACTATATCTATCGTCAACATATCTATCTATTTTTGAGTCCAAACTAACCTCTTTCGCTCTTAGTGTACCCCCTTAAGCAACAAACAAACTATGGTGAATTGCCCGTCCTGCTGACGGTCACTGGTCCCTGTACTATCATGACCATTCATGTGCGTGCTAGTAGAATTCTTTACCTACCTGGTAAGCTAGTACTCTTCTTCTAAAATTGAACGTGCAATGTTTCTACGTAGTTTAGTTGTAATATATGCAAAATATCGGACAATTTTCCACTTTCACCTTACCCGACAACACCTTTGAAATGCCTTTGGTGTTACGGACGTTGTAGAGGAAGAGAGGTAACATGTATGATCAAGTGGCAAATACACAGTCCTAATAAAAGTTGTTTCGAACCGTGGCATAAACTTTCATTTGAGTATCAGTCCATTACAATTGCAGAACCAAATAGGCTTTTTATCCAGTTATTTAAGTTGCACGTTATTCTCTCAATGAGAGCAAATCAAACGAGGTTGAAGCTAGTGGAAGGAAGTTAACACACGGGCGTTTGGACGTGAGATAAAAGTATTATATAAAATACCTATGCGGGTTGAAACTTTCCTTGATTGTATTCACTACTTTTACGTACCTACTTTTATGCAGATTCCGCACATGAGGTAACCCAAAGATTGCCGTATACAGTAGACACAATTTTCTATAAGTTAAATATGGTGGATAAGCTATTTTTAATTTTATTATTTGTAAAATCTACAGTACCTATATATAAAGTTTATACGAAAATTCCAAGTCTTTCAATTTTAAAATGAAAAAACAAGTAAGGTATCCAAATAATACGCAATATAGAAAACTTAGAAACATTAATAAATACGAAAAGCTACGGAATATGAAATATAAAAACTTGTACGAAAATCCTAATATTTTAATTTTTCAGAGGAAAGGGGAACAATTCTTATATATGTTTATTCTACACAACCGTACCACACGCGCATTTCATCGTAATCTAAAACTGGTTGATGAATGAATTCCAGTGTGCTCTCAATTACCTACGTCAATGCATGTGGTCGATTGACGGACCACATTCTGCGTGATTAGCCTTTTTATTCAGTGGTAATAACACAATTTTACCGAGAGTAATATGAAAAATCTTTTATATCCGTCGTAACCTGGTCATTTTGGGAGTCCTTACAGCATTGCTCAGTTGACTGGCGACACATTTCTGTCCTGAGATGTTTGAATGATGCCATGACGTTGATTGTACAAGTACAGGACTAGCATATTAAACTCACCCACCTCCAGGCGAGATATAAGGAGGAATGTCATATTCACGAAAGTGCTTTCTAACGCTCTTCTGGAGGATGTGTTTAAACGCTGAGCTGGGGACGTAGCGGCATTAAAATTAAAGACAAGGAATCTCGCATTTACGTTTCGCTGTCGACATAGTCATAATGGCTGAAGTGCGCAGGACTCACAGAGTATATTTTATGGCCTAGATGATTCTTCCTAACACATCGGTATCCGAATGAAATTGATTTAAATTAAAGTATCCGTGAATATTTTTTAACAGCCAGTTACCGTAAAAGACACCAGCTCGAAGTAATTCAACAATATGTTCATCTAGGGTAAAAGATTTCCTATCCAGTGAAAAATACAGCTGTACTGGGCAACATTTAGAAAAATACGCTTAATTTTCTCATCGTATACAACATTAGTTCTAAAAACGAGTCTTTTACCAATACATCCTGCGAGTCATGATATACGCAGCTAAGACCTGGCCTCAGCCGGTTGGACTAATCCAAAAATTCAACGCCGCAAGCAAGCAACAAGCAATACTCAATAGTAAGCTGAAGTGGTCATGTCTGCCGTAGAGCCCCTGACCGTTGGAGTAAATGAGTTTACTAGTGGACACCGCGAATCGGTAATCGAAGTCAGGGAGACCCTGCGCCCGAATTGAGCGATGATATACGTAAAGCTGTGGTGAGCGACTGGTGAAGAACCGAAGATCTCAGTGGCGAATCTTAAGAGAGGCCTATATACGGCAGTGAACTGTAACAATCTCATAATGATTATAAATAACCTCTATATAGAGCTCTCTTCAATTTTTATTTATACTTTTTAATCAGTCATACAAAATTCAGTAGACAAGAAATGAACACCTTTTTAAACGCAATCGAGTCAAAAGTTAAGTACCTTGAGTCTAAGCCGCACTCAAGTATGCTTTGATTCAACTTATTTGCAAAAAGAAATTCAAATGTTTCACCGCTTATTTCTAATGAATATAATAATAATTTTTGGTCGTATAGGAATTTATGTATCGAAATTATAAAATTTTATTTTTACTAGTGGTCGCCTAGTAGTCGAAATTTGACCATAATTTATTTTAATTTTAATTTTGAACATTATTAAGGTTGTGTTGTCACAGACTATACCTCAATAATTAGTTTTTATACAAACTCTACACAAAAAAAATCACTGAAAACACAAAATTTCCGAGCCCCGGTCTGAGCTTCAAACTCAAATTACCGCCACGGTCATTTTATTTGCAGAGGTTTTATAGTTCGAACATGAATCAAATAATGGCTCTATAATAAGAATCTGTCGCAACGTCAATTGAATAATTTATTCAAATCAGTTAATACCTATATTACTATGGATACTTTACACTTTTATCGACAGATATCGCTAACGTAATTACCACAATTTAATTATATAATAAAACCTAAATAAACAGATGTACATATATTTAATACATAAATTAAAAAATACCAAAATAGTATAAAACATAAACAAAAGAGTATATATTCATGTAACATTTAATCATTTCTTTGTTATTTAAATTCTTTTCAGTTTGACTATTTAAAACATGCCCCCAAACATACAAAAAAAAAGTAATTTAAAATGTATATTAAATATAAGGCATTTATACTTTAAAATAGCCCTTACATTAAAAGATGAACAAATTAAAACAACAAATTATTATTAAATTTCACAATTTTACACATTTTTTCACCATTCGTTTTCCAGTCAGAATATTTCACGTTCAAAGAGAATATCGGTAAATATCGGGAAGGTTGTGAAGTGGCGTTTATCACAGGCACTTTAATTAAGTGCTCTTTCGGTCTGAACACCTTCTGTGGAGAATGATGGCAAACTTCGAGAACACTCTTTTAGTGTTTATTTTAGTTACAAACGGAAATCAATTTTAATAAATTTTAAGGTGGGAACGCTCGTAGCTCTAGACGGTGTGTATGTATGAACTGTTATTCCTTGACAATTTTCTTAGTCCTTTACTATGTTATATGATGGCCAGTGATCATTTTACTTCTTATATTGACATACATTTTATTTGGATTAAGTAACTACTTTAGGCGTGATCGGTTGGGAAGTAAATTAAGCCGTCGGTCCCGGTCATTGTCGTTAGACAGTATTCGTTAAGCTTTTGAGTGAAATACTTAACTTCTCCACCAAATCCTAGAACCTTCAATCACGACTAGACACGCATGTCTTACAGTGAACCAGAATGGATAGAAGCCAATTTTAGTGTTTGTATTGAGTTTTATCTACATAGTTTTTTTCTCCAATCTAGTTATATCATACGCGAATTAAAAAAGAACCGACGATATATAAAAGGCTAAATTAGATTGTGTACATTGATAATTATTTTAAATTTGGCCATAATATTTTAAGACGAATAGATACATGTAATACAATTTTAAAGAGCATTATGTTTCGTGAGGGGTTAACTAATTAGGTACCATTTCTAAAGTTTATTTGCTTCAGGACCCGTCGCCGATTGAGTCTCGCTTGTTAAATCATTTTTAATGTTATTATCGTTTATTACAAGGTATAAATATATCGTTAGTTAAAATATAACAAAAGTTCTTAATGTCTTTGCAGCAGTTTCTCAACGGAAACAATCTTCAACCCCGCTCTAAAAGTTGTATCGGAGTGTCATAACGAACTCTTAATACTTAGATAGTTTTTCAACTAAATAGTATAATAGTATACATATATACTTTAGTGCAGGTATTTGAAATGAGTTGCCGAGGAATTTCTCATGTGGTATAACAATAGTATTTTTGACATAAAACAATATTCATTTGAAAGACAATTCAAAATCATTTAATTCTATAGGTATTCTGTAAATACACTTATGAACGTAATTTTGTACTTATACCACCGTTTCGAAAAGGTGCTTTAATAATGAGGAGAAGAAGCCTTGAAAGAAACTCCTCAGCACATCTTTTAAACAACACATGGTAATTACAAAACTTTAAACCTGTTCGGAACTGGGTCGACACTATTATTTCCAGACATCTTTGTCATTAATGTATTCATCTATACTATAATATACCTATAAGTTGTATTTTAATGCGTCGCTTAAAAATTCCAATGGGCAACTCGTGTATCAACTTAGGAATCTTATTGTAAAAACGAACTCCAAGCCCCATAAAGGAACACTGAACCTTTTGAAGATGATATGAAGATGTAACCAAATTATGCTTATTTCTTGTTTAATGATTGTGTGTATCACTTTTCTGCTTATACGTATTTTTTTTAATAAATACTAAATTACTATGTACATATATACTGACTGGCCACGGTGAATACACCTCTTTAAATTTTTCTCTTATTGACTTTAATCTGTATATGGCTCTGATTGATCTTTTCAATAAAATAAATATTAATGTCTCGTAACTAATATTACCTAAATTGATTCAGATATTTTTATTCTATAACTAGTAATCCACCCACTTTGTGCTTTACAAAATTCCGCGGGAACATATTCATTTCCCGGAATGAAAAATATTTTAGCACATAATACGTAAGGTCACTCAATAAATTTATGATGAAGAAAAAGTATCCGATATTATTAGTAGTATTCATTTAACAATACTTTTCAAAATACACTCTTCCAAGTTCTATTCGTCTGAACTTACTTTTCTTTCATTATTGGAAACAAAAAGAAATCACAGGTAGCTAAGTCCAGGCTATAAGGTGGATGAAGTTCAGAGTTTCAACACTAGATTCCTCAATAAAAATGTATGAGGCGTTATCATGATACTGCAATGTTACATATATATAAAAATATAATAACTCTATTGTACACCAAGTAAATTAAACATAAGAAAGACAAGGAAAGAACACAATAAACAATTGGCGTATTAATCACAAACAGTGATCTCTTTTAGATAACCGTGCGGTAGAGAGTGAAACATTTGTAGGATTTTGGGCAGCGGTGCAAAAAAATAAATGACAAAACTATAAAATTACATATAATTGTTACAAAAAATGCACTATAAGAACGACTGAGATGTCGCGTAAATATAAATCTGATACAGAGAATACGGAGACGCTCAAGTTTACAAAGTTGCTGCTCTGTAATAGCCAGATAGCAAATATCATTTGATGTCTACTCCTGCAGAGTGTAAGCTAGTACCATTTTAGTTGAATTTCAGTAAGCAACTAACTTCATTTAGTTGGGGTTTCCAGGAAAGGCTATTAACAATAATTATTGCTCGCCCTTTCGTTGTTAATGAAAATAAAAAATAGGAAAGGGGACAACATGTCACCTTGTGGTAGACCGGCCGTCGTAGTAATCTACTAGGATACTTACATACGTCGTGGTAATCCAATAACTTTCTTGAATCGTGATACGCTGCATACGACCACATAAGTGATTTTGAAACTAAACAATCAGAGTTGGAGACATATTAAGAGAAGGATCTTAAGAAAAATTTCGTTGTCCACCGCACCAAAGGCGTTACTAAAGTCAAGTGATGTGAGCACAGTGAGCTGACTTTCATCCATAGCAGAACGGAAGACATCGGTAATCTTTAAGAGTGGCGTAGTCGTACTGTGATCTGGGTGGAAACCGGTTTGAAGAGGGTTCAATAGGTTGTGTTGATCAAGGAATAAGTCAAGTTGGTGCTGGAAAATTGTTCGAGAACTTTTGAATAGAAAGTTACGCAAAATTAATATCGTAAAAGGTCATACCATGCAAGTGTTCGCGGTTAAACTCTATCTTTTTAAATAAAAAGCGTGAAGCGTTACAGCAAAACGATTAGAACAGTATTGTTAGAAAATACTATTCTATTTTTCACTTTCTAACATCTCACAACTCAATAAGTGACCTAAGTATAAGTTTTAGGGTTGTCAATAATCATGTAATCCGTTAATTTGTTCAAAAAAGCAAACAAAACTTCCAAAAAACATAAAATACATACAAAAAAAGTGTACCTACATTAAATTTTCAACAAATATCCTATACACAGAATTGGCTTCGTTACAGTTTTATCATTATCTTCAATAACTTAATACTTTTGCCCTCCTTAAAATGTAAGAATATTTGTCAGGATAGAGTACATCCTCTGTCTTTAATTATCAAAGAACTACTTTTTGTGACGAAACTTCGTGATTTGCATTTTCTGCATAGAAAATTTAGAGAGATTCAGAACTTAATATTTAGTTTTTTTTTTAATCTGGACTTTTTTAGAAATGAAGTGGAATTTAAATCAGTTATGTAAATACGTTAAACGCAAATATAGAAATAATAAAATTTGTTTTTTAAGCGTTGGAACAGAATTTTCTAAAAATTACCAACGTTCCTGCAGTAGTTGCCTATTTTATAGGATTTATGCCCATTAAAACTTACTGAGCAGCCTTCTGCCGCATATGGAATGGCTCCAGCATCTATTTGTCACTATATCTTTTTGTCTTCCTCGCAAGATGGCCAGTTTAACTCATCATTAATGACCATTGCCATCTTAATAGTTTACAATGTATAACAATTATCTCAAACTAGATCATTGTCTTCTTCAAAGTTGACCATAACTGTTAGTCAAATTCAATCAGCGACCTGACTTTATGGATACATAGGTATAGATAAGTTAGTTTTTTGTGGCATCCTTTGTCACTTTTAGACACCAAAGACGACATAATATATGTATTGCAGAGTCTTCGATTACAATCGAAACACACTTAAAACATTTCACGTCTGATTTTAGAAGAAGAGTGTCAGGAAACATTTCCTTATTACCTTGCATAACTATTGTCGGGATTAAACTAGGTGTTACAATGCCCAGCGAACCCAACAGAAAGGTCCGCGCGCCATTGTTTAGCAGGATATACGAATGCGAGCTGGGGAGCTTGATTTATACCCAAGTATGGGTGAACATTTATTCAATTTATAAATTAAAAAAGCAAAGATTAGCCTCTGTAGCCAGGCTATAGTATACAACATCTAAAGCTGTAACTTGTTTATCTATGACAATGTAAGTTAATAGCTTTATATCTACTCCACAGGATAAAATATTACTCCAAATTCTAACATGAAGTTTGAAACCTCTTATAATAGCACCAAGGTATAATTGTAGGGAGTAAAAACAGCAAAGTTATCTCATAACTTTCCTTGATAATTTCAAATAATTTACTTGTATGCTCAATCGTATTTGAACAATATAAAGACTGCTTTAGCGTTAACAATTGTCTATCTTAAAGAACCATTTCTTATGTTTGGTTCTGAACATGCTTTTAATATAATGGGTTTTCCTTTGACATATATTATTTACGAGTAGGTACCATTCCTAGACTAATCACAAATATGTCTAAGCACATTTTCCCTTGACATTTCGGAGATTAAATTGTAAGAGAACGCGAGTCTAAGATACTAATCAAGAAAGTGCAGTGTAGCACAGATACGTAGGTGATGAACCATCTTAGAAGCGCGCTGAGTAATTTTACTGCCAAATGTGCACTCAGCTATGATATTGCATATAACCCATCTCATTTAATGTAAGGTACATGCAGTAAAACTATCCTTTTCTTATTTTAAAATAATATACAAAATATGCAATAATAATCAGAAAAATAGTTATGAAATTAATCACAATTTCATTTTTTTCATACACTGTAATTTTGCACAACACTTTCATAAAAATTTAATACCATTAGGCTTCAACAAATTTGAAATGGGGAGAGATACATCCGAGTATGACATTTGTACTAATGTTGTTTAATATATTGCACCCGTTGCAGAACAAGTAAATTAAAACACCAAAGACCCTAAATATCGCTTCAAAAGGAGCTCTACATATATTTAAATAGATTTTTTATGTATGTTTAATAAGATTTGTAAAGCGCACCCGACGGCTTGTGCCAGTCTTAAGTAATAGGCTGAGTTCAAAAATTGGGGGCGCCGTCGGTAGTGAGATAGAGATATACTATGTTAGTAGTACGGTAGAAACGATAGTGGGATAGAAACAAAATAAGGCCTGAGCCTAGCAATGGCCCGGTAATTGATTCAGGCTATATAGAATAAAATAAACAAAAAAACATCCTTCAGCTCGATCCTGCATGCAGCTATTATAATTTTTTTTCGTATCAGTAAAAAACGAAATGGTATACCTTTAAACTTAATCCTCTGCTACGTCTCTCACCTGATGACACGGATTATGGGAGGCTTCAAGGAATTAATAGAATTCCTAACAACAATTGTACCGAATACCCATTAGGTCTGACAAATAGTAGTCGGATTTACATTGTCAAGGAGCACAATTTAGGAAGCCAGATTAGATACATATTACGTATGACTCAGTAGCTACGAATACATTGGCAAATACAATCAGTGTGTTTTTGTTTTCATTATATATAGAGGTTTGATCGTCGGTTTCTTTCACATAAAACCTAGATTCAGATCTTGCCAGCAAGTTACGTGCGTATTATCAATTAAATATTACTGAAATCACTGGATAGTATTGTTTATATGTATTTATATGTGCTTGTATACTTAGGCTAATTTGAGACCGATTTGAATCGTTTTCAAATATTAGTTTTTTTTTTCTAAAAAGGGTATACTTCGCATTTCAAATCTGGACGAATTTACTGTCAGTGGTGGGGGTTTTGTTAACTTATTTTTATGATCTCAGCTGAACATCAGTACATTCTACAGAAAGCGAGGCCATTGAGATCAAAAACACGCCAAAAATTTTAATAGAGAAGATGGGTTTAGTCTAGCGTGGAATGCATTGGTTAGTTTGTGTCAGGTGTAACAGTGTCAAGTTCAATGCATGAAGATGTCATTAGTGTCGTGTGCCTGATATGATACCTAACAACGCAAAGCGAAGTGGACGTAAAGTTACAGACTTATTTGCTATTACAGTCTATGAAATGTCAAGAGATTTTAGAAAGAGAATAAGAAACATAAAAATCTTTAGTATTAATATTACTTTTTTCTAGAAGCTAATTCATAGTACCGCGGGGGTACAATTATGTCATGTAACAGACCCACAACCACTAGTACAATATTAAATGTTAATATCGCGAAATAATAGTTTTAACTCACTTTAATAACTTTTAAATTGTTGTGTTTTTGTGTAGGCACAAACGAACGAAGGTATCCCATTTATTATGATATAGAAAGTTAAAAATAGATGATGCACTTGAACTCACTTGCTGTAAAAAGTGAGTCGTTTAAATAGTTTGATAATTCTTCCCTTAAGGTATCAGACCACTATTGGACTTGGGTCTATTCCGAGAGCTCCATCTATTCCTTTCAATCGTTGAGCCCGATTTATGATTGTCTACATTTAGTTATTTCAGCAGCTCTGTGCAGATCATTGCACATCTATTACAGAGATGTCACCTGCAAGCTTCATGTGGTGACTTTTTCAAATCATGTTTATCAAATCGGAATCGAGTAGCTGCTTCAGGAACGAAATGAGAGTGATGGTACCCCGTCAGTCCTCAGTAAGGCCATAAACATTTCGCGACTTCATTTCCATTTCATGCCATAAAGCAACAATGTTTCAAATATGCTAAGAATATTCCAAGTGCTCTTTTATTCCAATGAGGCAATAACGAAACTTTGCAACTGTTGATTTATAAATCAAGCGTAGATTTTCGTGATCGCAGTATTATTCTGATCACGTTACGGCAGTAGAATTGGTAATTTATTTGGTTCTCGCTATCTAGCTTTTCAATCTGTTCATATTGTCCAACCCTACCATAAACTATCGGCGTCTCAGGAAATCAAAAAGTTATTCTACCAAGTAAGGGCTCAGGGGACACATTTACGAAAGCAGTAAAAATTTAATTACAAAGAGATGTGGTTCAATTATACCTTCCTAAGTTAAATTATATAATATTAAAATATAAATAGTATATTTAAGCAATAAAAACCTAATGGCTTGAACATTGGTGTGCCGTACAGGAAACTCGAGTAAGAATCTTACACGCACTTTAAATTTTGATATTGAGGATTTCTCTTCAGCCTCAGGATAGTTGTAAATAACTTGGTTAAGACAGGATATTCACGATGTAGCGCATTTTGTTAGAATTGTGTAATTAAATGTTCCACAAATGAAATAAAATCCAACGTCATATTTTTACGACGTGGATTATTGACGTCGACTTCATTTATTCAGTCAATAGATCGTAAAGTCTTGCAATAGTTACTTGTTCCTTGTACGAAGTTGGACCTCTTAATTAACATCATACATCACGATACATATAACTAATTTAAAATAAACGCGATCATTAAATATCACAGTTTAAGTCTTTTCTTTTTTGTGATATGAGCACAATATCTACGCAGCATTAGGTCTGAAGGTGGACAGAATATTTTGTACTCATTTAAAAAATCAAAACAGTGATAATAAATACCAGAATAAAAAAGTCTTAATAAATTATATAATGGAAAAATATGTTGTATACATTATTGAAGTAGGTATTTGTTGTAAACGTAACAAAATTTTTTGGAATTATAATACTTTGTATTCACACAACCAGAAAAAGAATTATCGGCCCAAGTTGAAATAACTGTAATATTTCTGTATATCTGTATATTTCAAGTAGAAATATTTCTTTTCACTGCTAGAAGGCCTGGTAGTCCGCTGGTTAGCCATTAGAATTTTCTTGTGTCAAAAATCCATAGATGAGCATAATCTATATTGGTAAGGTATCGTGTTTAACATTGACGCGTGCAACTTTTGTTGCGTCTCTAAAATACACTCTGATCATTTTTATAACGCGTCACAAGAAGAAAATATTAGTTATGAAATTGTCAAACATCCCGCGACGGGTCTATTTCCGTTAAACTAATTCTCTTTCTTTGCTCTAAGATCTCCGAGTTCTCAGCTCTGCTGTACCACGAATACTATTTTGTAAACTTAATTATATAGTTACTGGAAATCAATCAAAGTAAGGTTATTTTTATCACAATTTTTCTAGTTTTCTAATAGAATTTTGCCGAAGCAGATACATTTCCGGGATGAAAACTATTCTATGTTCTGACCCATAATAAAGCTAACAAACATCCAAGAATCATCAGATTTTCTTCAGTGACTTTAGCGTTATACGTGCACAGACAGATAGATAAACAGACATACAGAAATATTAAAAAGTACGTAGGCCTTTAAACGTAGGCTAAACGATATAAAGTAAGCCTACATATCAACAATAAAGTCATCTTAATTCGGGTTGAATAGTACATACATGTTCATGATAAATATATTTCATAGTCGAATTCCTCTGTCCGGAAAATGTACGTTTAAAATGTTAAAATAATTAAACATTTTTGGTGCTGCCTTTTAAGCCTCTTAACATTTTGATAGTGTACGTGAATTTTAAGAGAATTTCAATGTAATAAAATTTAAACGTATGTAAAAAAAAATGGGATACAAAAAATTAAGAAATGACCCCATTTCCGTCTTTCTCATAAAAGTACGCATTGCTTGAACCCAAACCAATTTATATTAGAGATCTTTTGCAGGGCTACGAGCCGAAACGTGAAGATATTTATTCTCCAGTGAAAACGTTTCGACAATATATACAAGGGTCTTATTACCACCAATACCCTTGATACACGGACTTGAATTCAGCTTTTCGCCGAACGCTTTTAATTATATGTAGCGACGGTTGCCAGCAGAGTGTCTTTCGGACGATGGTAGCTAAAATGGCTGACTTGATAGGTGACAAATGTGTTACGGGGTCGGTGACTTTTGGGTTTCTGATTTATTTAGGTCTCCAAGGTGCTGTAGAGTGTAGATTCTCATCTAAATTTTTTAAAGTGTAAACACTAGATGTTTTATTGATGTTTTCAACAAACGATTTATCAAACTTGATAAAATCCATTGCCAGCCTAAACTCTTGTGTGTCCTGTGCAGTAGATTCAAATTCAAAATCATTTAACCATTTAGGTATTCTGTAAATACTCATGCCACCTCATTTTTTGCTTCTACTAACTTAAGGTACTTGCACAATATTGCACAAATGTCTTGTATTTTTGTGTCTACGTCGTGGCTGTCGACATCCGATATGAGGCGATTTCTCCCTTGATGTGTATACGTTGCTAATCGGTGTGTTAAGTCCCGTCGGACTGGCGGGTCTTATTGCCGTGTTGATTTTATCCCCTTCTAGTAGCTTAGAGATGCGCAACGGTACATCCAATCAACCACAAACGGACTGGTTACACGCTCTCGATGATATTGTACGCTATAGCGTGCACACTCCATGTAGTCAACATCTCTATTTTTCTTCATTTACGCAGCTCAAATAATTGTTATATACATTTTCGTATAATGGATTTGTATAGAATAATTTTAAAATATACAGTTTGTAATCAAGAGGAAGAGAAAGAAAATGAAAAAGGAAATTTCCTTTAATTCTGTATACTATAATTTTTTGAACATATTCAAAATAAAATAAAGTAACTAACAGAAAAGTTAGCTTTTAACATAGGAAAGCGTGAGGTTCTGGATATCAGTTGTTGAAAGCACCTCATACTTTTTTATGTATGCAACTAATATGTGTGCAAAATTTTAAACGATTTGGACATTTTGAAATTGATGAAAATGTAATTCAAAGATTCCGTTACATTCATACATACATAGATACATACATACAAGTCAAGCTAATATAAAGCGTATAAATAATAAAATCGCTGACCTGTCAGTAAATACGGCAGCTGTGTGACAGCAGCACCGCATGACGATGACCGAAGACTTGTTGACAATATACAACTATTTGATTCCGTATATTATCTTGAGTCACTCCAAAATATACTTTATCGCAATGTGAAAAAAGCTTATTTATAACTTTATGTATCATTGATAAGGTCAAAAATAAATTACTATAGTATATTTAATTCGAACAGAGAAGCGGTCAGAGATGCGAGTATTTCCAATTTTAAGCGATCTATAAGTAAATTACTAGTGCACTTTTTAACAATGTATTAAAAACGCTCACACACACACACACACACCCGCACTAAGAGTCCCTTTGTTGCGGGTGACATGAACACACACAATTAGACATCACCTCGGCCGGGAATAGATCCCGGGGCTCTTCGCTGGGCAGGCAAGGTCACTGAGTTACGAGGCCATCAACAAGTTCGCTCAAGTTCTAACGGGTTACAATATTAACGTCATTTTTAAAAATTCCCGATTATTAAAAATTCAATAGATATTCTCGATTTCGCATAATTAAAATTAATCCGGCTGTGAACCTTTGTTTCGTGAATGCTTAACAATTGTATTCTATACAATTGCTTTTCAACAACATTTTAAATTGATTTAAAAACTTTTATTATTCTAACAACCCTCCTCGCTTCGCTTTGGAAAAGTTCTTTAGCATATTAACACCTATAGAATCACATTGCAATGAAAGAGTATCAGGTTAACATTCACAACACTAATTAAAAATAAAACTCCTTAAATTTACTTATACAACGTTCCTTACGATACATATTTTCCTGCGGTGCGAATTGCATAAATTTTAGTCAGATTTTTCATAAATTTTGTTTTTCCCATTGTAACTATTTAGGAGTCAACATTTTGACTCTGGCTTAACTCTGTACGGGTATCAAATTTCATATTACTTCTTTTAGTACAGTTTAGTACAGATCAGACGGAACAAACGAACATATGTACAAACATACAACACAGTGATCCTATAAGGGCTACGTATTATCAACGCAAATGACACGTACATAAAGTGACTATTAACAGACAGTATTATGAGCAAAATTTTTCTAAATACGTAACTAAAGCGTCTGCGTACTAAAGCATTACAATAAAAAAAAGCGTGGCCTTGAAAACGATTCACGATGTATTTTCGTTAAAATCGCCCGTTATTAAAGTTCGAAAGTTTGTTGTGTTTTCGCTTTTCCGTTTTGACTACATAATAATTATAATCATCTCGTTGCAACGTCAAAGTCGAGCTAATTAATGTGGTGCTCCACAACTGACAGACTGCGTCAATGTTTACAAAGCGCTCGGAGTATAACAAACAACGGTGATATAACCAGGTTAGTATGTCAAGTTCATTACTACGCTAGGATCTACGTGATAATGTTGACCGGTGCTGGAAATCAATTACTTTGCAATGGCGATAACATTTTATATCTTCTACTACATGCATCACCGGCATTCCAACTGTTCTTTGGCCATCTTTTAGGAACTTTGGATACCCTATGGCTTAGAATATAATTAATTGTATACGCTGTTATGTTTGTTGCTTTTAACCTGTTCATGCAGACGAAAAACTGAGTAATACACTGGATTCATTGAACGTATTTTGACCACATTCATGATCACGTGTGTCACTTTTGCCTTCTAGACAAGAGATGATATTATAAAAAGTTTGTAAAGGATGGCTGTGACAGTCTAGCGATAGTGTGTCAGTGGTGTATCTGTCGTGTTGATATAGTGACGGTAATTAACGGCAGTGGTGAGTGAGATAAGTGTAATCGTAGTGGTGGTTAAAGCGATGGTGAATGTGATGCTGTTATTAAAACATATTTTACCATTGTACGTAATTAATTAATTGAATTAACCATATACAGCATAATTAATAATTTGTAAACCCAAACATTCGAATATTAAACACTCGTTTATTAAATTTACATATATTATTGGATACTTTACGATGCGATGCTAGTTGTAATATTTCACTATGTCACTATCTAATTTTTCATAATCATTACAGTACCGCAGTATCCACCTTGTGACAACATGACCTACCCGTACATTGTGATCAGTCTGCACTGTTTAAATTAACCAAGGTATTGGACGTCACATTTTTGTATACAGATAACATTTGTTTAGATATTATGTGGGTGGACAACGATATATCTTATGATTATGTGGGATATTCAGCAATCGAACATATAGATCGCTTGATGCCATTAAGAATCAAAGTGGTATAATCATAAATTTTAACAATGTTAATCCAATTGAATTGAATGTGTTACCAGAGTCTTTTTAATTGCGATATTTCACTATACTGATTTATTGCGTCCTGCTAGAAGGGTCACTGGCCGAATATAATGTTAGATGTCCTTAAGCTGCCTGAGGCCTATGAAATACTACTGTCCAATGTTAACAAGTGGAATCGGCCTCTTAACGTGCCCTCAAGCCACGGATGTGCTCAAGTATTATCTCGACTAACTATCACTCAACTAATTATCAACCTCAAACTCAGTTGCTTAACTCGGTCGGTCATATACAATTAAACATACTACGATCTATGAATCCTTACCAGTTTTAAACCACCATGTAAAGAAATCTAGCGGTGTGCCGGTGGAGTATCACACTAAAGACTTGAAATATTATCTATAGTTCAGCGATCAGTTTTGTAGGTCTCAAAATATAAAAAGTGGATGCGGCACGACATAACCATAACCATGACATATGAGCTACATAAATAAATACATGCAATTATATTCAAAGCGCCATGACGAATTTGAAATTTTTTCATGTATCTAATGGTAGATATCTCTCACTCTGAGGAAAGTGAATGATTACAATTCACCCACTCAGTATCGCAGTTTGCGTAATCTCAAAGATTAGTTGAAATACACAGGATTGAATCTCTATGTTATACGATCTGTTTCTGTATTTAACGTAATATTAAGTTATATGGCGAGGTGCCTTATTCATGTAAGTCTCTTTTATAACACTTTAAAACCGCTTATTAATTTTGAGGAGGATAAATATTATTGTTATTAGATAACTTTACTTTATCTTTTGTGGGGGACGGATAATCATGATATTTTATCTCAATCAGATTTGTACATGCAGTTTTATTAAAGATTTTCAGTAAATAGGATAAAAACGTGACAAAGTTGTCGGAGACAGTCATGAATACGGTTGGTAAAATGAATGCAGCACGTGATCCCAGTGATGGCAGCACCATCGCTATGACTCACATTCGGGAACTCATTCAACAACGGAGCGTAGCTATGGGACAAGCCTATGACAGGCCTCACTTATGTTTGTACTGTGCAAGGGACTAGTACCTCTCTGCTAGTGACTATTACATGTTTCATTTTTAATACTTATTAACGTTACTCTGCCCGAATTACCCATTTATTCGCCTGCAAAAATGTCTGGCCATGATGCCAGCAATGCTTTTAAGTTTATAAGTTTTTTGTCTTATATATGGTCCTTCCTGATTTGCATTAAAACCCTCAATTAATTAAGGTTCAGTCCAACCATCTCTTCAAACTTCATATTATTTCTGGTATAAATAATTCATTGTAATGTGGAAATATATTTTGATTATTTTTTGTAACAAGTCATACGAACTCTTATAATTTTAAAATATCTACAGAAATATAACATTGAACATAAAATATGTTACTAAATTTTTATTCATAAATGATTGTTTTTTTAGTATTAATATTTACTAAGTCTAAGATTTAAATAAGTATGCTAATTACATAAAATAAAATAATATAGCTATTAGATTATATGAGACAGCAAAATAAATGTTTCATTGTGACTTAATATTATTATTATAAGATACTTCGCAGAAATTTCAAGTAAAGTGGAAGAAATTAGTTGAATGTAATTGAAAAACAATTGTCAAAATGTGGTCAAAACTTTGTATG
The DNA here is from genome assembly GCA_003671415.1 of Megathymus violae. Classification (NCBI taxonomy): domain Eukaryota; kingdom Metazoa; phylum Arthropoda; class Insecta; order Lepidoptera; family Hesperiidae; genus Megathymus; species Megathymus violae. Next base: position 9,352,936 of record PDGT01000004.1, on the reverse strand, counting down.
GACAAAGATTTTAAAAATCACGATACTGAAATGAGTGAACTTATGTAGACGTATAAACTCCATCAACGGCTAACGGATCATAAAACTTTCTTTAATTGCCCCCATGGTTTCAGTACTGCCATAAATTTATTTATTAATATCTTCACTTTAATGTTATTTGTATTATAATGGATAAATCGTTTGTTTGCAGAAGATCTGCGAAGGGTTGAGAACAGGAATGAATTGAAGAATACGATATGGACATCATGAAAATCTACTGTATGTATAAAATGATTTTGTAGTTTGTAGTTTAGTCTCATAAGTAATGTAGTATATATAATAATGGGCACGTGATGGTAAGTGTTCAGCACGGCTAACGAATACCAAAGGTATCACCGATGTTACGACTGCCGCGAACAAAATACAGAACCCGGCTTTAAAGAGCTCTCTCGTATTACATCAGAGACAGGTTAAAAACATTTCAGGGTTCATCCATTTAGGTAGACAAGTAAAATTCTCTTTCACTGTGCATGAGTATGTGTTGATGTTGGGCTGAAAAAAGTCCACAACTAGATTTCTAGAACCTTACTTAAGTTATCCTTACTTGTCAACCTTACTTGTTGATAAGTAATGTGAGTAGTAGGTAGAGGTAATAGGTTGAGAAATGAGCTAGAGGAACATCCCAAATATTACAAATGTTTATAACGTAAAAAATTTCTCTGTTCAGGTGAACAGACTTAATAGATAGTCTACGTATGTTTATAGTCTGTTTAAGATGTCAAAAATACTGGTATGTCACCTTTTTTCTTATAAAAAATTCAATCTTTTTCGAAAATTTTAACAATTCCTTATGTATTTCACTATTTGTCGATTATTTACCGATATAAAAATCTGCTTTTAAAGAAAATGACAGCCATCTGTCATTGAATTATATAATAACTGCCAACAGGAGTCGCAATGTGCGCTACGTTGAAGCAATATCAAATTCTTTTACTTCAAATTCGTTGTATACTTCAAATTCATTGTATTTTAACTTATATATTGGGGTATACAATATTTAGCCGAATCTTGTGATACTAAAATCTATCCAGGAGTTAAGGATATCATTGGAAAATAATTTCAAAGTTTTTTTAACGGCCATGTAACTGACCGACCCCCTGCTTCGTCCTCTTGCACTGCTCGCCGCTACAATATGTTGTACACTACTGTGAGTAATCTGCCGTTTATAATTTTGCAATGAATATGCAGAAATGTTCTGGCTGTACAAGTCAAATTGAAGGAATTTCATTTCGCTGTCATTATATAGACGAATAACACTACACTTGCTTGAACTTAACGAGAGAAAAGTATCAAGTTTTACGTAAAAAGCAATAAGATACTTGGATTTGCCAGAACTATCGCTCTAATGAACCAAAAAAAAAGTGACAATTCGAATACACCAGTGTGTTCATTACCTGTTGTGACATTCAGACTTAATTCGACTGAAATTTTACCTTCTCTGTGCCCCGACCTCATTTGACTGCTGACAGTTGCGAGCAGTTACAGAAGATTTAGTCGAGCACGTGAACCAGGATAGTGTGACTTTGATGTGACTGAACTCAAAATCGGGAACCTCTTCAACACAGTTCAGCAATTGGCTAATACCATAAAGTGTAAAACGTGTCTCACCTCCAAATTTCTGTATAGATTGGTGAAATAGTACGAATGAATCAAAGTGTCGAAAGTTTTAAATTAACTTTTATGATAATATCTAGAATCGAAGCTTTAACGTATCATCCGAAACATGGTAGCACTCACGAAATTCAGTTACTAATGGTCACTCGTCCAGCTATCCGAATTCCTTAACTCAATCGATCATCAACGATTGACACACGTCATCGGGCGATGTGCGCTTATAAACACGAAATCACTAAATCGTTATAAGCTAATAAAGTTACTATTTAAAGAGGCAATCAATTTAAGTTAATATTTTAAGGCCTTTATATTTTTTGTCACGTATGTCAAAGTTATTTAAAAACTCCTATCAAGACAAAGGTTTGATTTTTCATTAGATGTACTAAATCTTAAAATTAATAATGATTTAAGCGTTAATAGATCCAAATTTTGTAAAAAATTAAAGAATAAAAGATACACGTTATATGTGAAATCAATTTAATTCATGAATATGAAGTCCCAAATTCCATATTTATATTTAAACTTAATATTTCAGTTGCAATGAAAATTATCAGTCTGTAGTGTAGCGATATTAAAACAGTTTTTATTAAAATAATATGAAATATTGAGTGTCAAACATTGTATTAATGATTGCAAATGAAACCAATATTCACTGCCTTTTAAAACATTTCATTTGCGGTTTAAATGCCATGCATTCGATGAAACATGTATGAATTTCCTTTTTACTATTGTATTTCGTATACGTCAAATATTCTACGTTGGTACCTATACATATATATATATATATATGATATATATATATATATATGAACAATTTTTATAACTGGCTTTAATCTATTAGTGGCCCACTATAAGTAAGCGTATACAGACAGACAGAGAAATAGACAGAAAGGCGTCCCAATAAAATATTGTAACTAAGGTTCACGAAAATTTGGCAGCAAACAGCAAAAAATAAAAACCAGCTTACTGATAACAAGTACTTTGATTAACTTAAGCAACTCCTGTGCTTGTGCATAACACCGAGTATGGTATACACGGATTTTTTTCACCAACGTCATTAATTGTTCTATTGTTTCAAAGTACTGTTAAATTGCCAAAATAGCGAAGACATTTCTGGAAAACCGTATAAATACCGGGCGGAGCCGTTTGCGCGTCATTTGGTTTTCGGACAGAAGCGACTAGCTGTCCTTAAGAAGCCAAATACCTACGAACAAGGAGTGCGAATACGACTGTTAACTTGCGTTATAGTGTTTGCGAAACTATATTGGCGTTTAGGCTTCTATATCGATAAAAAAGTCTATCTACATATAAATTATAAAATATATTCAATGTTGGTTGACAGAAGGCCTAACTTACGTTATGAAGCTCCCGGACGTGCTCCTGAAATCATTGCCTTACGCATGGCTGTCATCCATTCAAATCTTGATAGTAATAGTTTCATAGAAGATAATACCTAATACGTAACTGTACTTAAATATAATTATGTCGTCATTGTGTCAATCACAAAGTTTATAAACGTTACAGAAAATACAATTACTTACAGATTTGCCTCTTATGTGCAAGATTGTCACATACATGTTATATGATATATGCCATTTTGAAAATGAAAATCTCAAATATTGTAAAGCTGTTTTTAAATTGACGTAACTAGCATTGTTTGCTAAAAAAACATTTGCTATTGGTGATAAAGTGTAACTCTTAGAATTACAATCTTCATTGTTATAAGATTTTGTAAGACGTCAATTTGGGCTGGGCTCGAGTTTCCTATCATATGCGATAGTGTGTTGATGGAAATTATACACTTTTGGGAATTGTTATGGAGAATAGTGCACGACTTTAATAAAGATTTAGGACCCTGTTTGAGCCAACTGTCTCAGATAAAAACCTTAAACCTCGAATGAACGCACCGTTGCTTCTCTTATACCTTTTTTTCATTTTCGGCATGAAAATCTAGCCTAGCTGACTTACTCGTATTATTTTTATATAAATAATGATTAAATGGACCGTTTGATAATAAATAGTCAACGTTGGCCATGCTCATCCACAATATCAAAAGTATCATAGACGCGTTGCTGGTCAAGATGACAGCGGGACTGAAACGCGTAAAATCATTTCTCAGTTAATTGTAGAAGGAGAGTGGTAGCTGGCCAAAGACGTAAAGGAACTATTAAAATGAAAAGCGAAGACATAATTTAATGGAAGTTAACCATCACGCCTATCCAAAAATTTTAATCCCGCAAAATGTAATTTTATAACTTCTTAATTGTAATTAGTCGTTAAAAGTTGTTAAAGCGCATAGTTTAGTCATTTACGTGACTTAATATTATAACGAAGTTTCCGAAAATGCATTTGCTTCTACTGGAGAAATTTTAGTTGGCACCAACTATTCAGAAACTATTCTCGAACTTGTAGAGTTTATAATAATATCATAGCGCCGCGAGGTATGGCAACGAGTTTACCAAAATGTTTGCCTGCTACAAATTTTATGAAAGCTTGAACTAAATATTGTTATAATTTTATACTTTTAAATTAGGTTTTCTCAATTTGTTACATTTAATCTATAGGTGGATGATACATTTGTGGTAGTTTTTTTTTCTTGTTTTATGAATGAAATTACTGCTCCACAGACTTTTCGTCGGTGCCTTTTTTAGTGTTTTCTAAAGTTTTTTGATTATGCTCCGATGCGAATCCTCGTTGTCACCACGCCACTTGTGAGCAGGTTTCACCGTTCTGATTTACCTGCGAGCGAGTAGTTGCCTCAGCGAGGGTTTTACACTTGGGATAACTTAAAACTACAAAATCTCTATTACTGTTATATATACATATGTTTTTACTAATTTGCTTAAGCTATGTTAATGTATATCTTAAATATAGTAGACAAATTTTTGTCCTTCACGGAGGCCGCTAAAGCCTTCAAGTGTTTGGCGTGGTCTATAGCCTTTGGGTCCCTGTTTCGGATTGTCATTGAGACGTTGTAGTCCTCCAGTCTCTCGTTGGTGGCATTCATAGCCCTTTGGATGAACTGGGTTGTGGCGTCATTGCTGCAGAAGGTGTAGTATGTGCAGCTGATGTTATAACACGATATTGCCACAACGGCGTGGGGGACGCTGTTGTACAGTTATAAGTGCTGTGTTGACGTGCGTACGATTACTACCGTCTCATACGTGAGTCCCTGCGCCTCATGTATGGTTAGGATCCTCGATCCGTCTCCGTTGTCGAAGCCCTCGCTCTTCAAACTCTCTTTCTCGGCTTGGGTGTGCACCAAGTAGAGAGTTTTCTCGAGGGTCTTTGGGATCATTGAATCCGTAAAGCGCTTCAGCTGCAGGGATGTCAAACGCGGTGCAGATGAGTATATGCCGCTGTAGACTTCATTTAGTGCGTACGCTACGTCCACCGGGTTCCTGTACGTGCACAACAGTTCCTGGCCTTTTTTTGTCGCAGGGGAATCCATTTACGGATGATATCCAGGACGCCCGGGTGGCAGTCCTAGACCTATGTCGGACTCGGCACTTTAGAAGTGCAATACCGTACTAAACCCCTGCGGGAGCCTTCAGCCGCTTTAATTGGAGGGTCCCGGATCTGCAGGCAACAGGATCCCTCCAGCGATAGGATAGCCTCGGCGAAAAGGCCAGATTTCTCCTCCATGGGGACTGTCCGGCTCACTATTGAGCAGTCCCAACGACGCCGTGTCTAGCAGAGCCGGGTTCCCATCCCGGCCCGACACGGGAACAGGGGCGTTACTGGAGGCGCATTAAGTAGCGCCTCCTACGCACACCCGTTCGTCGCCCGCGGATGGAGGCCACGTCGGCGGCCTCCTCTCTCACCCGCTCGTCGGCCTCCTTCTGGGACATTACTGTCTCGCAGAAGGAGACCATCGCCTTCCAGGACTCGTCGTCGCCGAGCATCGCGGTGATGATGCTCGGAAGCGACAAGTACCCTCCAAGGACTGACGTCAGACCTCGACGCAGCGCCGCCCATCTCGGGCGCACCTCGAGGGTGTGCTGGGCAAAGTCCACCGCCGCGCCACAATCGTGGCATTCAGTCGTCGGCTCCCTTTGGGCGGTCCGACACAGGTAGTCACCAAAGCAACCGTGCCCGGTGAGAACCTGCGTCAGACGAAATGTGAGGGGCTTGCGTTTTCGGCGCATCCACCGCTCAAGGACCGGGCGCAGCGCAGCCGCAACGCGTGTGCCATACGGCTGCACCGCCAGGTCCTACCCCCACCTCCGCATTAGCGCTTCCTGTACTATCCGACGCACCCGTAGGATCCCGTCCAACGTTGGGTTCTCACCAAGAGCCCTCCTACCGGAGACGTATGAGTAGGTCTCGGAAAGAACCTCCGCCACGAGCTCCCACGGGGGGAGCAGTAGCTGCAGCCCACGATACCGTACGGTACCCCCGAATCACCCTCACGCCCGCCCCAACCGCCCAAACCGGGGCACCGTACGTTGCTATACTCCGGCAGACTCCTGAGTACAGCTGCCGGCAGGCGGCGCTGGGTCCTCCAAGGTTCGGAAGGAGTCTGCCCAGCGCATTCGCCGCCTTCACGACCTTCGGTCCCACCGTCGCGAAATGTGGGCCGAAGGTCCACCCTCCGTCCAGGATGAGCCCGAAATATTTCATTTGGGGGCTCATCCTGACTCTCCCCTCTCCGATCTGTAGTCTGTGTCCGCCTCCTTGTAGTTTCGTCCCGCGTAGCAGATGACACCCACCCCGGGGAGAAGACGGTCTCGCAGGACCCAGTCGTACCCGATGTCCCACAGGATTGGACCCAGAACGGATCCCTGCGGGACACCGCAGCCCACTTGCCGTCACTCCACGGACCCCGACCGGTTCTCGAGGCTTACCCTTCGATCTGAGAGGTACGCCTCCAACAGCCTTCTTAGATACGGTGGCACTCCGAAGTATTTTAGTGCCTCCCGTATCACCGCGTGCGAGAGGCTATTGAAGACGTTCGCGATGTCCAACGATACCGCGACCACCACTTCCCTTCCGTGTTTCGCCTCAACAGTCACCGCCCGCAGGCGTTTGAGGGCGTCGACGGTCGACCGACGTGCTCGGAACCCGAACTGGGATTCTGAAAGTCCGGGTCCCGAGCCCTCCTCCAGGTGCTGAACGAGCCGGGAGGCCACTATCTTCTCCAAGGCCTTCCCGGCTTCGTTCAGCAGCACCACCAGTCGCACCGCCGAAGCCGAGTCCGGGGTCCGCCCTGCCTTAGGAAGTAGGCAGAGCCGACCCTCCTTCCAGGCACCCGGGAACTGGCCAGACCGCAGGCAGCGGTCAAATAGCTCCTGGAGGCTGTCGCCGAGGTGCCCGAGAGCGATTGCGAGAACTCTCCCGTGCACCCCGTCTGGATCCGGCTCCCTCTTCTTACTCGGGTAATAGCCGCCTCCATTTCAGCCTCCGTGACGAGTGGCGGAACACCCACCTCCGTATCCGGCGTCTACCGAGCCATTCTGGGGGAAACAAAGCCCTCGGGTTCGTCGGGGAAGAGTTCCCCGACGATCCTCTCTAGATGCTCCGGCTGGAGGGTATCGCTGATTGGGGCCGACTGGGCGCGAAGCTTGTTCCGCGCCATCATATACGGTCGGCCCCAGGGGTCCTTTTCTAGGCCCCCCACTAGCTCCAGCCAGGCCTCCTCCTTGGCTCGGCATATGGATTGCTGCAGGATCTTCGTCTTCTCCACGTAGATCCTGCACAGCCTGTCGTCCCTGTCAACGTCCTGGGGGCGTCTCCGCCTGCTCCGGGTATATTCCCTCCTGGCCCCGTTGCAAGCGGCTTGGAGACCGGCTATCTCGGCCGACCACCAGTATAGCGCCCGCCGCGGGGGTGGACGCTTCGCGGGTGGCATGGCCGCTCTGCAGACAGCAGTGAATGCGTCACAGAGCCGACTAGCCGCCTCATCCAACCCAAACTCCGACAGCGGCGGGAGGCTCCAGCGGCCGACGATAGCGGCCTCATCTGCCAGTTCCCGGTCGAGCTTGGACAGTGCCCAACGCGGAAATTGGCTTCGCCCCCCGGACAGTTCCTGGCCTATTCCTACCGAGCGACTTGGGCGATTATAGAGTAGCTCGAAAAGGTTGTTGCGTTCTATGAATGGGAGTTGGTTGATGTCTCCGACGAGCAACACATCCATCGCACCGGTGAGCTTTATGGCCATCACGATGGCCCCGAAATGGTTCATGAGAGCTTCATCGACCAGCAGTCGTTCGTGCTTCCTCTTTGAGCCATTCACTAGCACTGAGGCCATTGTGCGCACCCTTTTTGGGTGTCCGTTCGGGTGCGATGGGTGAGTCTCTCCTGGAGATCCCTCGCTGCTTCCGTTGTATTTGTTATTATTAAGTCTTTCCCCTCTCGGAAGTGATTCACAATCCAGGTGGATTTGCCACAACCCGGTACTCCATTCACCCATAATAGTTTGGGTATTCCACTTGTTTACGGGTATGCTGTCCGCCATGGCCAAGATCCTATCGATTAAAATGATCCTGGTGCGTCGAATGATCACTACAATAGGGTCGTATAGAGGAGTACAGAATTTTTCTCGGCCTATCCGCCTACTCTCCTCTTCATCCTTGACGACGAAGCTTCTGGTTGCGCATTATGCTGCCATATGACTTCCCTCTTCTTCTCCCAATATAATTTGGGAAGTATTGTTGTCGTATATGGCAGCTTCTGATTTCTCGAGTCTCATTTTCAGCAACTTTCGGTCGTCTCGGAGGAAGGACTGTAAGATGTCATCACAGGTCCTTATGTTGTCCTCCATTATCGCTACTGTCATGGCTTTGAACTCGAGAAATGCGTTAATAAGGTGGTCCAAAGGGATCTTTGCGTCCAGTAGATTAGGCGGCTCGACCAGCTGCTTATCGGCTTTTGTTGGGCAGCCTTTGGTTGATGTGAATCACTTCTAGTAGTGCTTTTACTAGACTCTGGCTAAATTCTCTTGTCTGTTCTGTTTTGTCTTTTCCTGCCTGGAATTTGCTGAGAGACGGCACTCAACCTCTTCATTATTACAGACAGCATTCCCTTTTTCCCTTGTTGTACAGCTTGCTTCTATCCGGCTGCGGTGTTTTCAGCTGCTTTTCTTTGTTGCAGTCTTTCGGAGCCACTTTGCTCCCTAGGGTTTGCTATGGGGTGTCCGCATCTATCCACTGGGTCTTGAGCGGAAGTTGAGCACCTTTGGCGTTGTTTGAGAAAACTGAGGTTTTCGCCCCGTCTTCGTACACCACATTCTCGTTTTCAGAGGCTTTAATGGTCCCTGCGTGATCTTCCGCTCTGCCTTTTATGTAGCCCACCACCATAGCATCCAGGCTTATTATCTTTGGCACTTCTTCACCTGCTACTCCTAGTCTCAGTAGTACTGCGCTTGCTTGGGCGAACGGGGTCTCATTGTCGCTCTCTTCGAGTAGTGCGATTATTTTGTTTCTTGATCGCACTATTATGCAGCGCCTGTTAGACACTGAGATTTCGGATAGCGCGTTGTATGTGCTGCGCTTCATTGTTGCCCTAAAAGTGCTACCGTTTAGAAGAGCTGTTAGGTCCGGTGAGATTGCTACTCTGCCTGAGCGTTTGGTGTTATAGAAGCTTATGCCGAATTTTTCTTCGTTGTTGTCCATAAAGAGGGCCACTCCCCGGATTCTCAAGTTCGGTTCCCCTCGTTCGGCATTTTGAAGCAGTTAATGCTACGAGGGTGTTATAGAGGGGTTGACTTGGTCGCGGGTTGTAGTCCTCGTTTGGGCGCGGGATTTCTGCGTTTTTTGTTACTGTCTGTGATATTGTAGAGTTCCTTCTGGCAACCATCCGGAAGATGGAGTCCAGGAATTCTAGGAAGCATTTTCTTTTCCCTTCGGGTGCCAGAATATCGCACAGGGTTGGCTTTTCTAGCTTGGTACCAATTTTGACCTCTGTCTCCCTTCGGATCGTCAGAAATCTAGGGCATTCCAAGATCACGTGCCAGACTGTTTTGCTGACATTCGGGTCACATTCGCATCAGGGGCTGTCTTTCAACTTGAACCGGTGCAGATACTCCCCCATGCCACCGTGTCCCGTCAAGGCTTGCACCTGTCTGTGTCAGCCTAGTCTTCCTTATGATCGGATAGGCCTAGCTCACATCCGGGAAGAAGATCTTTGCGGTTGACCCAGTGGTTGAGGTAGTGTAACGATCCTGCCATTTGAGGATCGTTTCCTCTCTGATCTTTCTTTTGATATACATTTGTGGTAGTGGTACCCCCTCAGTCAAAAAGTGGGTACAGTAGGTTTATTTTATTTATGTATCTTATCATTATTCGAATTTACCTGTACAACAACACGATGGCAATTAAAATATGAAAGAAAATAATACTGTCGAGAGCTTTTAACCAAGTGAAGCCGATTAATGCAGAACTTCTATTGTCATTCTTCATTTCATTCGCATGATCGCATGATCATAGTTTTTCATCATAAATCAAGTATAATAATACTACTTCTGGTGTTGCAGTTATCGACGCATTTAAAGATTTAATGTCAAACTTACCGTTAAAAATTGTATTAGTAAATTATATTATTAACTAAACTTAGACATTGCGGTGTCTTATTACAATCGGTTGGTATAAGGGAACGTAAATAAAAAGTAGTTAATAAAGATTTAGTTAGCAAATGTAAGTACAAGAATACACCAAAGATGAATATTAGGACTGCTCTTTTTTTAATACATATCACATAACTTCCTTATTTGACTATAGACATGTGTGACCCTAGATATATTATCTTTGGATGGTTACCCCTTAGTTTATAAAGTAAACAAAGGAAAATAATGTTTTGACTATATAATTAGTACAATTTCGCAAGTATCACTTTCAATTACGCGTAGATATGAGCTTATTGTATAACGAGAAATAACTATTTGAATTTGTGAAATTCTCGCTAGCATATGCGACAATAGACGATTAAGATAATGAAGGACTATAATGGTTATAAAAAGGACGCGCTTTAATTAGAAAATTCTACAACTTTAGTTAGCCTTACTATTGTAAATTTTCATTTACAGTATAAATCTTGTACTGCGGCCTTGTCGAAGAGACTTAATTTATTAAGAAGGTAAAGCTCTTGAGGGACCCTGTTTTAAACAGTGAGATTAGTTATGTGTTATGTCTTAAAATTTGCTGTTGCGCGGTTCAGCTGCAGACATTGCAATGTTTCTTTATATTCATTGCGGTGCAGAAAAGCAATCAAAAATTTTTTACACTACCCTCGTGACAGAAACATATTAATATTTGGTTCCTGCTTCGTGTAAGGACGGATATGTACAGAAATAAACAGACCAAAATTAAAAATTATATTTTCCCTTTAATATGACAAAGTGTACCAATATTAATATTTCTAAACAATATTTAATATAAAAATGTGGCCCCTTTACAGTTTTATTATTGGTAGGTACTATAGATCTAATATGAATAACATTTTTTTGTTAAGGAGGTTATTATGTAGAAGAGTGATATAAAATTCATACTAGAAATAGGTCTAAACTTAACGAAAACAACTACTCGTAGTGGCTCGTTGAGGGTAGATGTGTAGAAATTTATCATAAATTTCGTCAGAACTAATAAGAGTGATAAATTGGAAATTCAAAGCTCATCTAAAATCATAATAATAAATGATTATTATAAAGTATTTAATATATTATAACCATAAATAGTAGTAAATGTACTCCGTAATTGTGAATAGAAAATATTACTCTTAGGAGTTTCTCACCGCTCTATCTTCATAATTGGGTCATCTTATTCATAATACAATGGCATATTTTTTCTTTCTAAAAATGTTTGTAAAAACCAAGTCGAATAAAATTTCATTTTGATTTCGTTAACTTTCAAGCCCGCCGATAATTTTGGTCCTTCGAGTCTCGATACAATATAACGAGAGAAATTTATGATTTCCATTGGTTGTATAAAATTTGTACATATTTTAGGTGTAGGTAGTACATTGATAGATTTGCAGATGTGGGATTGTTTACCTTTGCTATTATTTTAAATTTTATTACCAATCGTTACGCGCGCTTTGTTAAATAATAAATTGTTTTATTAACATTAGTTTTCCTAGCGTCTCTGCTATTAAACACACAAAAAATTTTTTATACTAAAATTTATGTTGTGTTTGTTATATGTGTACAACATCGATTAGAACTATTTTTTTACATTACTGTCAGCTAAATAACTTTTCAAAACGGATTTGGTGTGAAAGGTGACGGCACTCTGTGGCCGTCAATTAATCTGTTATTAGCCGTAAAATTTTATATTATAAATTATTTGTGAAGAAGATGTTTCATCAATATGAAATTATCCAGCCAATGTAAGTGGTCATGGTATTCGATATATATTCTACATGTAAAAACCGAAATAATTCATATTTAAATATACTACAGTATATACAAATGGATATAGATAAGCCTTTCAAAAAATTCATTCACAACGATAACAGAGCGTGTTTCACAAATGATAATCCGTTTCGTAGTTTGAAATAACGACGGGTTAAAAGGACCAATAAAAGCTACAGGTTTAATCGACTTCAAAAAAGGAAAAAGTTCGTTTGAATGTACGTATTTGTTACGTACACGAATGTACCGCTATAAATTCGTTTTTTATGAATGATAATATGAATTGGATTCTTTTTTAAATATGGTGAGGACGTGATTACGGATTCCGAACATAAAGAGTGGACCTTCTCACTGGATTGTAATAAATGAGCAGTGTTAAAAGATATTTGCTGTGGTGGTATAAATATTGCGAAACCAGCCAGTATTGACCATCTCAAGGGCTGACGATGTGTCTTGGAGGTAAAAATACAACGGAATAAAATAATCAAAACGAGTTTTCAGACGTTTTCTTTTGGTACCGGGTAAATTGCAAAGCCAGTACAACATTGAGATGTTCACGTCTAAGTCATTATCTCAGATAGCATAAAATCAACAGAGCTCCTTAATGATTAGTAAATAAAATATTATTAGATACACCACATACTGAAATATTTGACGTCGAGTGCCAAGCTCGAATCAGAATAATACTTAAAGATTTAAACACCTTTATTAGTAACAGAATACAATGCTAATAAAATAGTGAGATATAGCGGTATTAAACCTAAGGTATGTGCCATAAAGAATAAGACGCGGACCGCTTGAATTCCATTTAATATTAAAAGCTCTAATGGTTGGTTGAACAGAATTGTGATAAAATTGATCAATGTTAGTGCTCAGTTAACATTGCGGCAACAACCCTTTAACAAACTCCCTTAACGGTGATAAATATAATATCAAAGTCAACTTCGTACTTTAAAGTAATGAAGTATTGAATAAAATTGAAAAAAACTATATTTTTCTTTCATTCGTAATCTTGTTGTTTCATTTTAATCTTATCCAAAAACCACCAAAAACATTATAGTTTTTGCGTAGGTGTACCTAACAATAACGATTAAAATGCGGGTGGATAATATTTCATTTAACATTAAAAGTACGAATGGTTCGTTGAACAAAAGGTTTATAACAGAATTGATTAACTTTACTTTGCGGTAAAAATATAAAGTTATACAACGCGAAAATAAAATTTAAGGTGAGACGGTGTACCGCGGTACGGCGTAGTTCGGCGTAATTAATTAATGAGAGTGGAGTTAAACAGAGCCTGCGGTGTCAAGGATATCTTAGTACATACGAGTACGTGGGTTTGTGTACGTTCACGATGATTTTATATAATTTGTATTGCATCACTGTACGTTTTGCTAATACTATTTAAGTTTTAGTTATTAAATTGAGTGAAGACGGGTTCACGGTTGAGTGAAGATGAACGTCCAAGTACATCAGTGACATGAAAAAGATCCTTGAAGGAAGTGTCAAACATGCAATGTATAACAAAATTATATATGCTTATATTTATAAAATAACTAGGTGACCCGTTGTTTTGCCATATACATAAATTATTAATTATATATATCGCTTATTATAATAATTTTACTAAAAACAATATCAATCCCATAACGCAATAGAGTGTACAATACTTTTTGTTATCCCCTCTTTAGCTAACACAAACAAACTGGATGGTTTGCCCATTCGAGAGCATGCCACGTATAATTGTCCGTGTGAAAAACATGATGAGATATGAATTAATGATACATTTATTTGAAAATAACACTGAAATAGTAAAATGATAATTGTAAACGTTATTATTAAGATTGATGCACTGATAATAATATTAATGGCCGAAAACTGTAGGTAGTGAGCAAAGAGATCTCATACCTACTCCGTGCTATTTAGGATAACTGATCAAGTGATAATTAAACAGTTATCGACCTGGTTTGAAAATTATTGAATTACTAATATTGCTATTTAAAAATAGGGGTTGATGGTAGAAGGGTGAAAATTTAGGGTTGTATGTATTTTTATTGCCGCATCATAAAAAAATAAAAATAAAAAAATAATCCAAAAAATAAATAAATTTGGGGTGGACCAACCTTATCACTTAGGGATATGAAAAGTAGATATCAAATCTGATTTTATAAAAATCGGTCAAGCCCTTTCGGAGGAGTATGCTAACTAAAACTATGACACGAGAATTTTATATATTAGAAGATTATTCGTAAGTATTGACAAAATTATTCATGTAGCACCAATTAAATTCATTAAGTCAGTCTAATGTGTCACCATAATCTAATTTCTGTATTTCATTTTGAACAATACTAATAAGGGACCGGATAATGGAACGAAATATAATACGTAACCAACTAGTAACTGCCCTACGAACTATGTTTCTACATAAAATTCCGTACCTTAAATCACATATATGCAGCTACTACTTGCGGTAATTGCTTATTGCGTTATTTATATCAGAAATCTAGACTTCCGTGTTTTTTCTACAGCTAATCAATGGATTAAAAATCAATTAATTAATTAATTTCATTAATAAAAAAAAAATTTTGAAGTTAATAATTTACACTAAACACATTTCGAGATATTAAGTCTGCGTGGGTAATTTTTCAGCTTTCTTCATAAGCCTTTATGTCGATTGTCGGGTCTCACGTTATCATAGGCGCGTCCTTCCTCTTGATCAGAATGTATACTGGATAACACCAAATTTATTCCACACACAATAAATCGTAAACTAAGTACAATTTAGGCTGTACTTAAAAGCAAAACGACGCATTTGATGTAGTGGCTTAATCAACAATCGGTATCCACCGTTGTAAGGAGGAAAATGTTAATTTTCCAGTGACCAACAACGAACTGGTCTCAGCAACACGCCACCACATTAACTCCCTCCAGGTAGTAAGAATTAATAAAGAGCGATTGAATAATTAGAATACGTAAATGATACTTGAGTTTGCTATAGGTGCGGCATAGAATATTCTTAGTATGGAATATATAACATAGATAACATATGGTGCTTTATATTAGAATCACTTTAACTACGAGATATTGTATTTAAAAATTATATGTATGTGAAATATTGCCTACCATCGATGATTTTGAATGAAAAGCTTTAAGCGAATAACAATTGGTAAATACAGTAAGCTTTTTCCCCATGTAAGTAATATGAGAATTATTAATAATTATTGGAAAAACTGGCGGAACATTTCACAAGCCAAAAAGCACTGACAAATATTTGTACTGACTCTTCGGAGTGATTAAAATTGTTTTCTCTATAGAGTCTTTATACACAGGTGGGCTGATAAAACTCTGGTTTTTATCATTAGTAAAAAATAATTAGCACCATTTAATGTTTTCTCTTTGTTCACTAATTATCGGGTAATGAATAATTATCTGGTTTTGCATTAGAATTAACATCTCTACGACCAATCAATGTACTAATACTGTTGTACTTTCAAACGGAGAAGCACTATTCAATTATTTAACCTTTAAAAGTTCGTTAATTTTTTTCAAATAAAACTAGTAACTTGCTTTAATCATTGTGGCCGTAAGTATGAAAGATCACAGGGTACTTTTCGATGGAAAATCTCCTGTCTTCAAGTAAGTGTTCGTCCTCATACAATGAGTTAATTAGAAGCCCTGAAGCTAATGAACCAATCATAATATGTATAACGGTGTTAAGTATTATCTAAAGGTATGTAAAAACTGAAGGTCTGGAGTAATAGGTGATCAGTAATAAGTGATGAGTGAATATCGGAGGGCTGTAGTACCTAAAGTGGCAATCTAAAAGATCTACAAAAATCTACACGAGCAAAAATTATCGTAACACTCATTTTCGAATACCGTTTATAAATTATATGTGGAGTTTTATTTACCACTGTGGATGTTAAACTTTTACTTTCTCAGTGCAATGTGGTTGTAGTTAGTAAACTAAAGGCCTATTTTTTCCGACAAGAAGTTAGGGCCGGTTAATAGTTTCACATAAATGAATATGATTACTAATCATTCACATTGATAATTACAAATCCCAGAAGTTCAATTAAAACCGATGACGACATTCAGTAGGTCCCGTTTCTCAAATAATAATATAATTATAAAAATAAGAAGTTGCTAAATGAATTTGTAACACTTCGCTGAAAGCACAAAAAATAGGCCTACAGTTAAGCGTTGCGCAACCGATTACGTCACTAGTCACGCACGAGTCTTGTATCGTGCGCCATGCCAAAAATTCGTCCGAGAAATCTTTTCCGGGGGTTGATTACTTTTCACCCCCGCCCGCTGGGTTGTTAGAGCAATGTTTTTTTCTTATCGCTTTCGTTTATTATTTGCTTTTAAGATGGAATACTTCAACTCATAATTTATAAATAAATATATAATAAATGAACGTACACACACTCACAAACACTGGACATGGACATACACAAATATGACATTAGAATACCTGCATGGCTGGGAATCGAAACCGGGCCCTCGCTCGACAGGCAGGCTTTACCAACTGATCAACGAGGTCGGCAATACACTCATAAAGAATAAGATATTTATTGTTACTATGTTGTGTCGAAGTTATATTATATTTGAAGTTAAGTACTAAAATGTTGACTCGATCGAGCGGAGCAAATGCAAAGACAGACTAAGAAAAATCCATTTCAATGTATGGGACTGACTTATATTCTATTCTAGGGCAGGTCGATCGAAGCGTTAATGGCCAATGAACCTTGGACTAACACAGGTGTTTCCATAAATGCCGTTACTGCGTATCACTATTTTATTAATTATTGGTTCATTTATTCAAAGCGTTAACATTAAACTTCATACTTTACTTAATTTTATTAATAGTAATACACATATTTAATATTTAATTAGTAGACAGAAACGTACATTTATTTTTGTACATGACAAAGTAGAATATAAAAAACATAAGTTTTAAGATATATAACTATAGTGACGAAGCAAAATATATTGTATATTACATTTCGTAAGTGATCTTTGTGCATATCTGTTCTACAGTCAAATATAGAAGCGTTAGTTGCCGGTCCGTCTTTGTGGTAAGTGTGTCTTTAAACGCCGAGTTTAGCCGATAGCGAGCGAAAACTCCCGATATCTGAGCTCAGCCCGGCAATAAGACCCCTATGAGGATCGGCAGATATCGAGCGACTCTCGGTAGCAAAGTAAATATTGGCATTGTATAAACTTTTTGCGTTCACATTTTGGTGACAAGAGTTATAAACATTTAGCTGGCATCATGGTAAGCATGTAACCGTGTTTTTAGGCCATGATAATTTAATTCAAAACACGTCTAATATCAAAATATGCGACGTGTTGTGACTGTCGACCTATAGTAACATCTAAGCTTATTAAAAGGCAAAGAATTTCACATACATTGTTTCAATAATTTTGTTGGTCCACAAACTCCAATTGCTTACACCTTCATAAGTCGAATACCATAAATTCTCTCAAAATACTTATTTACACAAAAATAAAATTGAAACCATACGCAAACTGTAAAACGTAAAATATACATAATATAGATATTTCTATTTGATAACAGGAGATTTCAGCACCAAAATAAACAATCAAAATTTTATTTCACTTAATATCTTTTGCAGAACTAAAGATTTGTACTAGTAGGTATGTAAACAGATATGAAATATATATTAGCTTTATTATATATCCCGTTCACTGAGTAAACAAAGAAACAATATTTCATTTATTTTATACATATTGAGATACAATATTTTACGTACAGCAGGCGGTCTTATCGTTAATTACCTATCTCTTCCAGACGACCTATTAGGCTAGCAAAGGAGATAAAGTAATCAAACAGGATGCACAATTACGTTAAATATTTATATTTGTTTCACTACGTATTATTTTGTCAGTGATGTACCTACACGAAACTGCCAAAAACTTTTTATTATCTTCTGAAAATTCGTTGTCATTTCACAGTAAGAAATGAACCGTTACATTTAAGTCAGCGGAAAAAGCAAGGTCACAAGGTTCACATCTTCACCTATATAATTAATGTTGCTTATAATTGTATTTTCTGCAGTAGCAAATTTACACCAGGTTGAGATTAGAGAGCTTGTTAACAAGCGAATTCACCGTTGTTATTATGGTCGGTAACACGATTACATACCTGGCGCAGTCACTGCGTGGACTATGGCAACGAATTACCATCAGTTTGCCCGTCTGCTCATTTCTCGGCATTAAATATTAAACTTCTACCTAAACCTCGGCATCAAATATTAAAACCTATGTTCTACCGACTATGTAATGTTTCATAAATCCCTACATTCATCTTTTAAATACTGTAAATGTACTTAAATTTAGTTATTTCTACGATCCTGTATTTAAAATATCGTATTGAGACTATCAAACGAACAGTGGATCTAATGAGGCTGTTGCTTCCCTGAATTACTTAAACGCGTCTAGCGTGTAACTCTCAAACATTCAGTTGATCATCTTCAGCTGAGAACTGCTTCATTATGCTAGAGTTACGCAGCAATAGAGAAGAATCCGACCTTTTAAATATTTTTAAAAATTATGCAATAAATACAACTACGGAACTGATTAAACATTTTTGCAACTTTACACAAACGAATAGTCAATGTGATTAAATCATTTAAATTTTAATTTTTCTAGCTCAAACGGCGAATTTTCTTAGCTTTATTAATTAATATTCATGTCAAAGAGAGGCATTCTGTTGATGCTATGAGTAGTTTTAATATTATGTAAGGAGCTCGACCGAACATATTTTAAAATATGCTAATAATAAAATCGTAACGGAGCTAATATAAAATGAAACTGGAATATTACGAATTTCATTGATAATGAGATCAAAACAGGTATTGCAATAAATTAATAATCAAACAATTTAGAACTTCGATTAAAACACCGTAGAAAATATATATGTTTGTTCCAAACGTGAAATTAATAAACCCACTATTGTTTTCTGCGTTTTGATATATCATGCAATATAGATAAAATATAATCTATCGTAGAGAAATTAACTCTTACATGTCGCGCAGCAGCACAAAGTCTTGATTTATAATATAATGTATACATAGGATATAGGATATATGAGAAACAGTATTACCAGTGACCTTTATTAATAGACCCCAAAACAATAGTTGTTAGAATTTTTGTCTGTATGCCTGTGTGTTTATTCGCGCTAATTTCTGAAACGGCTTAACCGATTTCGTTATGGTTTTCGCGTATGTATTGAAATAAGCATCATTTAATATTTAAAGTTTGTTTCATTTCAACCCGTTCATCAATAAAACGGTTATAAATGAATATAAGTATTTCTAATTCACAGAACGAGAAATTCCAGACCTAAAATAATGCAGGTAATATTTCTAAGACCCAGTTTCCCAGAAACAAAGCGAGGGCAGTATGCTAGTGTTAAATACAATCTATGAGAACCAATTAGCATAGTTAAATTCAAATAATATATATATAAGGAAAGGGATATTCGGATGATGCAATTTATTAGTACCAACGGTAAGACTCGGGTTTGTTACACAAATGAGGAAGCTGACTTGCTACTCAGTTCGATGCAGACTGCTAGACAGGTTGAAGGCCGATTCAATTAATGTGAATAGCTTAAGAAAAAAATTGTTGATCCTTGTTAAAGATCTCCCCGAGGTTTAATGTCTTCCAAAACTAGCATCGACCGCGATCTTTTCCAGCAGAATAAAAAGAAGATGATATATGTAATAATAACAGTTTACTTTAAGTTTAAATTTACCATCCTTTAAGCAATGTACAATCATTTCATTGTAACTGATAACGTCAAAAACAACTGAGAGTCAAATGTCGTTTGATCAACCATGTTTTTTACCCTTTATCCTCTTTTTACCTGCTCGTAGGCTTTAAGCTGTAATACTATGCAGGTGTTTGAGAGTTTAAGCGTTTATTTTTGGTTACCGTTATGTAATGTAAGCTAACTTATGATTTATATTTGTAATACTTTCACATAAAATCAGAACTTTAAATGACGCAGACACCTGAATTGTTAAATCCTCTAAAATAATTCCTAAATATTGACAGTGCCTAACTTTGTAAATAAATACAAACTATATATTAAAATACTTTTTAATACATAAGAAATAATAATCCGTTTTTCTGCTGAACTGTTGACTAAGTATTCAAACAGTTTTATACATTTCAATGCAGGGGCGTGCGCTCCTTGTAGGCATAGAAGCAGTGCTTTACTTGCCATTCACAGATATTTTAATAAAACGTTTGTACATTTTAGATAACTTTAATTAATAGTAAATAAGTGAATAAATAAAATATAATAACTTAAAAACGCCTAATATTTTATAAATAGCACCTATTTGCAAGCACACAAACATTATGTTTACCAGGCGTTTGGCGACAAGCAAGCGGCGCTGCAAAATAATGTACCTAATCAACCAACTCATGCCGTCGCGTCCCGCAGGACATTTGTTCGCATGTGTGTAGTAATTTTGGTGTACGTGCACAGTTCGCAAACGCACACACCCATGAATATCGAAAACCGCGACTCCAGCGGCAGGCTACGGAAATTCGGCAGTTGTCGGGAGTAATCGGAAATGTTCGTTGCCTATAATCCGAGTAAAAATAATAGACGAAAGTCTAATAAATCACGTATGCACATTATGCATTTTTGTTTAGTAAGGTTTGATTTGTTTAAATAGCAGAAATGTTTTGTGTTTCGCGGGGGCTATTTTGCTTTTTTCATGTGATAAGCATTGTTTACTATTTTGTTTGCGCCAGTATATTTATAGTTTTCTTAAAAGATTTTTCATTCTAACATTTGAAAGTGTGTATATTTAACAGTTTATTACTGAGTTTCTATAATAATTGTAGTGATTTGCTTTTACTAGTGCGTTTGTTGATTTTTTAAAATGTTATTTGATTGTGAGGTTTGTGTAGAAATGTGTGTTTATTAAAAATTAAAAATAACAAGTTCTTCCAATTGTCATTCAGTGAAAAGATTCAAATTGTGTCTAAAGGTAGGTATGTACCCGAGTTACAACAATTAAATCAGCAAAAAGGGAGTGTAACTCGAAAGTTTCATGTTAAAATTATGAAACGTATAACAGGCTCTTATTATTTTACTTATTAGAATTTCTTCCGCCGTGACGATCGATCGCTGTTTTGCGTTGCCGTAGAAGATGTACATGAATAGTAGTACATCTAAGACTTGTTCTGTTGGCATGGTTTCCGACTTAGAGATCCGTCGCGTGGCTGTGGCTATGCTAAAAATCTATAAAAGAAAAAGTTTATGTGACCGAGTACTCCGCCGCATACCCAGTGTCATAATCCTGTGCACGCCGCTGTTTCAATGTATACTGAATTTCAGTCTATATTTACGACATCTTGTAGTATCAAAGGTAACTAACTTTACAATGTTCAGTCTTAAGAGCTCAGCTTTCGTAAGTAGTGAACGACATCACGACGACGACATGAAATAACTGTAAGTTAACATCAGGTCAGAAGGAAATTGTATTTCTCTCAAATGTAGTGGCCAGGATTTGTTTCAAAATTTATGAAGTTCTGGCTACGTTTATTTACACTACGCTCAGAAATAAGGAGACCCACTTAAAGCTTAAAGAAGGTTTTAGCTATTTATATATAACTACTGGCCTGTCTAGAGATCGTCCGCGTTTAAGCTCATTATCATACATATGTATTTTGATATGTAAGCCTATGTCCATCCGGAATAATTTAACTTTTAATTGGCATAATAATTTTTTGCATAGATGCTGCGGTTCCGGAGATTATTTTCAGCATTCATAAACTTACAAAATTTGCACTCTCTCTTTATAACATTGACATATCTGTACATGGATGTCTATGTTTTCACTTGTTTTTGAAGTTCTTTTGCGACCTGTTGTTATTCTTCCTTTTCTCAGTCTCCCCGAAATTGCGCATTTGCACTTGAAACGTTAAATTAAAATGTGTTTTGTAAAAGCCGAGAAAGGTTGTACAAATCATTACTTGTAAAAAGCCCGTACAAAGAAAGCGCGCTGTGGTCCCATGTAACGGTCCATTACTACTAAAACAAAATGAGCAAGGAGTGCACGTAACACTTTCCCTGGCTTTCCACTTCTTGCGTATAGTGCTTAATAGCCGTAACAAAAACGAAAATACTTTTGAAACACTCTTATGATTCATTTAATTTCGGGATATTTTGAAGTGATGACAATGATGATATTGATGACAGACAATTCAATTTTAATTATATCTATAGATTTGGACAGTCAACAAAAATTATCATAGCGTTAAAGTGTAAGATGACATATAACTTTTTAATAAGTTATAGAAGATTTCAAGTAACTTAATTATGAATTTAAACAATATTTATAAAATAAGTATTTCACGACACAGTACAAACACATAGTATCAAACACAACTTATTAATATTGTTAATCAGAAAGTATGTTAGTTTATCCATATACACATCAACGGGGGACTAATTCAATGTCATTTGTAGAATAAATATGGGTTTAAAGTTGTAGAGTTATTTTGGCTACGTATTCTATATGATTCTACGGGAAAAATTTAAATATAAATCTGGGAAACACGTAAAACAGAGTCGGAGCTAGAAGTAAAGCCAGAATAAAATATTTTTTATTATGCACTTCGCAGTAAATATAATATATTAATTACTCGTTAATAAATACACCGCAAATTTAAATTTCATCCGTATTAATTGGACCCACGGAGTTACTCCGTGGTCCAATTTACACGACCATTATTATCGTGTTCTAACAAACTGAGAAATGAACGTCCTTTTGAGGTATTTTTGGAACGCTTAATACATGGGGTTCTAGAAAAAAGATGAAGAAGTGTTTTTCAGGTGCGGTTAATGCGACCGGCTATAACTGAAATAAAGGCTTTCACTTAACTTAGATATGGAAGTTTATTTCTTCGGTTCTGTTTTGTTATTAGTATAGACTTCTAAAGCTTTTGAATAACGACCGATTGATTTTCGCACAATATACTTATTTTGTCGAGGCATTAGTTAGCGGTATAGTCTTTTCTATTAGTCTGGTACTTTCATCTTTGTTTTCCTTTTACCCATATATTTATAACTGGCAGAGAATGCTTTCAACATTAAGTTCGTCTTTGTTCCTGTACTTATCGATGCTTTATGATGAAATCAATAGTGTATAGTTCATAGCTATAATAGGCTCTAATAAGTTGCGATGCAGTCTAGTCATTTTCATAGTTTTAATGGCCAATTCATTTTAAATTTATTATACAATATCTCCTTATATATAGTATTATTTAAAAAATATATATTTAGTATTCAAAACGTTCACAAAGGGAATTTATAGAGAATATTTTCTGTACTTATTAAACTATATTTTCTAAATCCTATATCTCTTAAAGCTTTGACATAATTTTTATTTCCTTCTTCTTGGTTTTTACATAATCTGTAAATCATACTGGATAGGAAATTCCTCCTTCACTCGTTATCTGACTTGCGTTATTCCTTATTCCTAACCCTTTCAACATGAAATAGTGAATTACAATAATATTTTGGAAAGGAAAAGCAAATAATTAATAATTACGATATCTATTATTAATTAAAAAATTAAGAAAATAAAGTTTTAAGCACTGCAAATAAAAAAGGCGAAGTACGTCAAATAAAAAAGGTTGTTATATAATGATGTGCCTTTGTTATAGTATGTGAGTTTCTTAGGAAAATAGTAACCCGCCCTAGATTTGCTTTAGGAATCCGCGTCACCAGATCCAGCTATGACTCTTATTATAAGTACCAAATATAACAAGAATCAAAATTTGGTCAGTGGTTTTCTTGTTATACGTGAACAGAAAACCAGACAATGGTTTTAACAAAATGTGTTGATCTACATAGATAACAAAATCTACCTACATTAAATTTTACAATAAATATTATATAAATAGATTCGGCTTTGTTAAAGGTTTATCATTATTAATATCTACTTTGAAATTTACTACAACTAACTACTAACTGTGTTTAGAAATTTTGATACTGAACTGTCAATTGCGTCCTTCATTAAGTTGTCGTTGTTGTAATAAATAATTTTCATACAAATAAATACGTTATGTACCAGTTAGTGTTTGAACGGCAGCTGACCAAAAAAGCACTCTGTGACACAGCGTTGTCGTGGTGTTAATCGTAAGTATGGATTTCTTCTTAGTACTACTAAGTACAACATTCTTAAATTAAACAAAAAGTTTAAATCTATTGTATATATTACTCTATTTTTTAGTGTAGCGTATATAGACCTCATCGAAATTCCATACATTTTGTATTTCTGGTATATTCACATTATACGTGATATAATTATAATACTGTACTTTTTTACATTTTATATTCCCACTTATTTGACCAAATGCGGATAGACAAATGGGTACTCTAAACGGGAGACATGATACTAAACTAAGTTACTAGTCCTTAAAGAAACAAAGTAGGTATCGTGAAATCTTTAATTTGAAAACGTCTTGACCTATTTTCGCATAAACGGCGGCCTTAGATCCGTTTCCGAAGCTAGCCCGGGACGCGTTTCACTTTCAGTTCTACGCAAACTTGTTTATATCTTCCGTTTCAGCCGGATCGATGTGGCAGAGTGAAATAGCACGATGTTCTCCGACAGATATTGGGGGTCGCCTCCTCATTTCACCTTGACCGCCTCCGCCTAGTACTAGGTCTCATTAATCTGTATTTGTCGTTGTTAATTTTGATACGGGTGGAGAAAAGCGATAATAATTTTTTTTTTGTTAATTTTTTCCTGCAATTCGAAATTATTTTCTAGTAAACATATGGTTATTATCTCAATTCCGCAAGTTACCTTGCTGAGAACTGCTACAGTTTCCTTCACATATGTCCAGCTTTT
The DNA here is from genome assembly GCA_003671415.1 of Megathymus violae. Taxonomy (NCBI): domain Eukaryota; kingdom Metazoa; phylum Arthropoda; class Insecta; order Lepidoptera; family Hesperiidae; genus Megathymus; species Megathymus violae. Next base: position 9,328,024 of record PDGT01000004.1, on the reverse strand, counting down.
ATTCACATTCCTTTTCAGTTTACACGGTTAGGTTGAGGAATTCGCTACCTTTTACTATAAGATATTAGAAAAATACGCGTTACAGATTTCTACTTAGCTAATGTTGTTTTTTTATATAAATATATACTAATAATAAAATTCTAACTGATCGCTTTCTGTACATGAACGATATATGAGAAAAAACATTATTACGGGCCTTTATTAACGCAATAGAACCCAAAACAATAGTTGTTAGAATTTTTGACTGCTTGTCTGTGCGTATGTTCCCGCTAATCTCAGTAACGGCTTAACCGATTTCGTTTTGGTTTTTACTAATGTATTGCAGTAAGCGTCACTTAATACTTAAAGTTTATTTCATTGCAATCTGTCAATAAATAAAAAAGTTATAAATTAATTAAAAATAATGTAGGTACTATTTCCTTGAGTAAGCCGTAGTTCTTCTGAAGCGAAGCGAGGACAGTTTGGTAGTAAATAATAAAAGAGCAGATGAGCCACCTGATGGATAGAGAATATGTATAAAGTAGAACTACATATATATATTTGCCACAATTTTGCGCATTTTAAGCTTACTGGTAGAAAAAAAATGTCCTACACTTTTACACATTTTAACGCAACGGTTACTCACGTTTTTTTGTTTTTTTTCGGATATTTCGACCCATTTACATAAATCATGGTCATGACGAGACTGCGGTGGCGCGAGTGCGTGAAAATGTCGTTAGTGTCATGTGTCGTGATACCTAAGAACATAAAACGAAATAGTCG